>JARHVA010001282.1:2012500-2200000 GCA_037957365.1 Torreya grandis | reverse complement strand
TTAAAAACATAACCTTAAATTCCTCCTTACAAAAGTAGATTACTTGAGAGGAAGTAACTAAAGAATATTTTTCTCAATTTAAAGCTATATAGATTGTGATTAGACATGAGTTTCCAAATATAAATATATTAAATGAATATTTTATAATTTAGTCATATACCCTAGGATTTAAGGAGAAATATCCAAGAAACCTATTGCAATGGGCCACTAATTTTGAATAATTCACTCAAAATAATTTTAAAATAGATATCAAAATATGTAATAAGATATGGGACACATTTAATTTTCCCTTGAAGAAGAAAGAACTCATCTCTCCTACTAATTTAAGTTGGTCCTTTAGGATATCTAGGACTATGATATAAATGACAAGAGAATTAAAAAATGAGTGGATTGGCATGAGATACATGAATACTTGTATATTAACACCCATGCCCTTATACACAAATTTATCTCTGCAAGGACTCAATGAGTTTGATGGATGGATAAATAGGTTCAAAAACATTAAAGCCCATGCAAGCACACATTAGATGAAATGGGGCTATTATTATCAATATCATGACCTCAATGAGTACTTGTAAAAATTGATACTTTCTAAAAAAAAATAGAGATGAGGAAATAAATTAAAATAAGACTTTCAACAAATAAAGTGTGGGGGAGATGATGAGTATATATTATGACTCATCATATCAAAGTAATAGCGTTATTTCCCCCTCATCTACACTTCCTTAAAGTGGATTTATATGTCAATATTAAGACTCATAGTTTATTTAAAGTATAATATGGGAAATGTATCTTAGTTTTTATTTTAAATTCATTACTACTTCAACTAATTTATAACATATTTGTAGAAAAAGATGTCAATTTTACATGTCCAAGTCAAGATGAAGTAATCAAATAAAATAACTATGTTTTGAAAATCTAAGTTATATACTAAGTATCCATTTTGAAGACTTCATATCTCCATAGGACCACATCCTAGTGTTCCTTAGATTTTGGCTTACCTTCAAAGGTTATCAGTCTAACTCTGAAGATCGTCAATCTTTTTATTGAGGTCACTAGTTTAGCTCTGGAAGTTGCTAGTTTAGATCCAAACATTAATAAAAGGTCAATATAGCTACTATGAAGATATAAAGGTGAATTAAAAAAAGTATTGATTTTTTTTGGAAATTATTACTGTATTCTAAAAATAGAACTTTCTAAAAATATATGTTTACATATATAATCAGGGTATTTAGAGTTCATATTAATAATGGCTATAAATACATTGATATTTTTTTGTTAGAGGATGAGTAGGTGGTTATAAATACAATAATGATATACCTAGCTCAATGATAAAATAGAATATTATAAAATATCCAATATCTATTTCTTTCAACCTTTTTCTCCTAGAAAATTGGGAAGGATGTTATTTTGAAATAATATAGGTTTTGGATAAGATTTCATTTATTAGGTTTTAATATTGTTTTTGGAAAATAAATTGAATTATGTAGTATGAATAAAACATATTTGGTGATAGATAAATAGATATAATAATTTGAATTGAATGGTACCTTTTTGTATTCAGTGTGTTACTGTAAAGTTTTTACATATCAATCAGAATTTTAAGCTAAAGCATTGTGAATCTCTTTAGAGTTTGATAATTTTTTTCATCCCCATTCAAAGGAGGATAAAGGACCCCATCATTCCATGGAAGAATTATTTATTTGGTATTTATATATCAATTATATTTTGTAAGTGTGATTAAAATTACAATCAATTTCTAATTTAGAAAAGTGTGAATTCTAAATTTTTAAGTTAATTATTCAAGAAATTTATTTACTTTAGAAAAAACTATTAGATAAAAAATTTCATACTCTATTATATAAAAACTTTGGAAATTTTCCATAGTCATATGACATCAACTAAATTGAGTTGATTAAATGAAGAGGATACAATTATCCTCATCAACACCTTGCATGATCAAGCTTCACATAAAAATACATAGTGTGTATACACACTTATTCACATATAATTTACTATTGTAATTTCAATTATTTACATCATTATAATAAACTAGGGGTAAATTTAGACACATAAATTTAATCATTAAGTTTTTTATAATGTTTATTCTTGGCATCCTTACTTGTCTTGGCCCATTCGTTATTCTGATAACTTGCAATATATATGAGAGCATTTACTATTATATAAACTATCTTAAAAATAATTAGAACATCATTCCTAAATTTATATATTTCTCATATAATCCTATATTACTATTTATATCAATCTCCATCCTTATAGGATAATAACATTCTTGGGTGTACATGGTCACACCACCACCTTATTTACTAGAGTAGCCTTGTCCCCCATGCCTTAATGATAACTTTTCAAATTTGATAAATTGTACTTAACTCATATTTCACTTTCAAAAAGGTTTATTACTGGAAATATTTGAAAGATTTACATATATAATCACATCAAGGCTTCTCCAAACACATCTATCAATCACTTAGCAATTCTACTACATACTAAACAAAATAACACTATTTCTTTCTATTATATTTCTGAAGCATCCTAACATTCATAAGACAAGTGTGAATATATTTTATTTTATGTTAAATGCAATCATTTTCAATAAATTAAATAAATCTATCTATTTAAATTCATATATTAAGGGAAAAAATCATACACTCACTTTAGGAGGGAGAACTACATTGACATGAAGCCCTTTTAGGTTATGTAGGTAACACTTAGATTATATAATTTTTATAAGGGTAGATAAGATATTCCTCTAATATTATTCCCCCATTTTTTTAATTTGATCTATTTTTTTATTATTAAAGAGTTAGGGTTTTGTGTTTTATATATTTTTACATGGTAAATCGACACAAAATTGTTAAACCCTCACAAACATACACAAAACATAGGAAAAAAATAGTCACACAATAAACCTACATGCAATCATCATCAAAAAATAAGGTTATAATGTGACCTTATCCTCCTAGCAAGGCCTTATCCTAGTTTACTTTAAATTCTTATTTTTTATAGCCGTATAAAATACAAATTTTGGTAACTTGAATGTGGCTAATGACACCCAGTTCATATATCCATCTTGTTTTCTCTCATGACCCTCATAGACATGTTTTCATTGATTCCTAGTCATCTATAGCCTCCTAAACTAAACCCTTACATACCTAAATTTATCTTTCCATAATTAATCCATCCCCCTAGGTCCTATCAATCATAGATAATAGTGTCCAAACTTGGACTACAACACTAAAACCCAAGATGTCCTATTTCTAGAGCTATTGTCCAAGTGCATTTTGGCTTATAATGGTCAAATTATTCCAAATACTTATCATAATTCATGTCAACCTAACATTAATTCATTTAACCCAAAATCATTTAATCCCCTATAAAAGGCCATTCAAAGTCCATTTAAAAGGGTTGGTACTCATTTACAAGAGAGAAGTAAGAATACAATCAAGGCTACTCAAGCACTTTTCCCTATTATCTACATATATCCATCCAATAGTATTTTGATCTTATTCAAACCTTTACACCAGTCCTTAGTCATTTAATGTACACCTAGTTTCATATTTAATTACATTTTCATCACACTATTATACCAAACACTTCAATGGGAAAATTACATATAGATTTATCCCTCCTCAAAGTATTGGTATGTATGCAACATGCTCACACATGGAGTGTAAAGTGTGTCCAATGTATCCTTTACAGACTAACCCCACCTCTCACTTTTCCAAATTTAACATAAAAGTTCAAGCACAAAGAGAACCTAGGGTATTGAATACTAAATTAGGTACACAATAGGCTCCACAAACTTTCAAGATATGATATTTCACAAGTAGGGTCACACATACCTAGCACACAAAACCCAAAAAGCTTACATCACTAGGACAATACTGTTAAGACAAGATTACAACACTAGAACCTAGGGTGTCCTACATTTAGTGCTTCTATCCAATCAAGAAACAAACTCCATATTCCTATTTTTGATAGTCTCCCAAACTTGTATATAGATTTCTAGACCCTGTCTTAGTTAGAATAGTAAAAAATATGATAAGTTTAATTTTCTCTCTCTCATTACTATTTTTAAAAAATCCCTAATTATAGTCAAATTTCACAAATCAGTAGCCTAATTATTTTACATATTTTACTAATTTTATCTACTTAAAACCATTTATTTTTCAGGAATTAACAATCTAATTTTGAAAAAATAAGAAATCATTTGGTGAACCTAACTTACTTTGAATTTAAAATAAAAACCCTATAAACCCTAGGGTATATTCCTATATAATTTTTCCCATTAATTTCTAAGTTTTTTCTTGAATATTAAAATCAGAAATTCCTCTCACATTTTAAAATTTTATAGTAAATTTTAACATAAATTTATCTCAAACCCTAGTTCAATTAACTAGATCCCAATAATTTTCCACTTATTTTCCAATCATTTTCTATATTTTTAGTTACATATTAATATTATAAAACAACTTCAAATTTAAAAAATTCATAGTAATTTAAAATAAAATATTTTTCTCAAACCCTTAGTTGTATCTACTAGGTCCCATTAAATCAAGCACTTTACCATATATTTTTGAACTTTTTATTGAATAATTAACTCAAAAATTCATAGTATTTTTCAAAAATATTTTTGAAAAATATCTAGTTACATATACTAGCTCCTATTTTGCTTCTTGAGGTATCACCTTACATGTTTGAGAGCTCTGTATCCTTTTTATGCATATTCTAGTTTGTTGTTTATATTATATCAGTTTAATATTTTATACTATTATCCAAGTTGTTTTCCTTATGCCACCTAAGTTCCTTGAATCTCTTCCTTTAAGATGAAGTGAAGGACTTGGTGGTAATCCTCCTGAGTTCACCCAGATTCCTTCAACTCAACCATATACTATGTATAAACAGCTAATTTAGACTCTAGCTATAGATTCTACACATCTATATTACATCAATTTTAGACAAAATTATTCAAATAATAAAAAATATGAAAATACCAATGATGATATACACACCGATGCTCATTCTCCACAACATTAAACTATTGATCCGATTTCACCCATTGTTGATAATGAAGTTATAATCAACAAAGATTTGATCCTCCAAATTTTTAGAGAAAGACTTAGAGAACAACCTCAAGATCATACTCTTATATTACAACCTCTTATGTAAATGAAAAAGGATAAATAAGTTGAGTTTTCCATTCCTATAGATCAACTAGTTGTGAATGACACTATGGGGACAATTATATCTCAACAAACCCCTATAGTAGCGCAACCTACCTCTATGCAACTAGTTATAGATATTACATCTCTATCTCCTAATGTCATATCCCTTATGCAAGAGATAAGATCGCTTCAATCCAAGGTTCTATATATTGAGTAAGGTGTCACTAGACCTACATAGGCTTTGGATTCTTTTGTTTTTTTACATACACCATTAGCATGTCACATTACTTCTACACCCTTGACACAAGGTTTTGTTCAACCTAAGCTTACTCTTTGTGATGGAAAAGGTGATCTAGAGACACATTTAAGATATTTTCACACATGATTGGATTATGTGCCAAATGACTAGTTACTAACTAAGTTGTTTCCATAGAGTCTAAAAGATTATGCTTTACAATGGTTCTATAGCCTACCAAATCAGTCATTCGATGCATTCAATCCTTTGGCTGACATGTTCCTAGCACATTTTAATATCAACATTGGTGATAAGGTCTCTTATACAAATATTGCACAATAGAAATAGAAATCAAATGAGCATCTCACATATGTGTTTCGATATAATACCATCTTGGCTAAGATGACTAGTCCCATGATAGATCAAGAGTCATAGGATATCTTCAAATAGAGCTTTCTACCATCATTGAATGAATCTATTATGTTTAAAATATTATCTTCCTTCATTTAATTGTGTCATACACTAAATGAAAGAGAAGTAAAACTCATTTCAATGGGAAAACTCAAGTATAAAAGCATCCCAAACACAAAAAACAAGAGTAGTATCAAAGTCCCATATAAGGTCAAAGTTAATGATAACAAGAATAAAAGTCAGCCAATAATCAATGTGGCTTTAGATCCCCCTTAGCATGTGCTTTTATCAACACCTCCTCAATGTGCATTTACCAATCTACTAGTTTCTCCAGCCATAGTTTTATAGAAGTTACTAGAATGTAAAATCATCACTCTCTCTCTCCTATTCAAGAAGTTGAAGAAAATCTTCTTCAATGGGGATATGATCAACATTCATTTTGTGATTTTAATAGGGCACTAGGCCACATTACAAACAAATGCATTAGTTTGAGAAATAAGATATAGGACTTGATAGATGATAACCTACTTCAAATTGGAACTTCAGTTAAGCCTCCATAGGCAAATCCAACATAGGATAAAGATTTGAAAATATTATCATATCCATTTCCATAACATTCTAAACAAGATAAATGGAACACATTAGGTGTTCACCACACATACCATGCACATCCTCCACTAGATACATACTAGACACCTTCAATTGAGTCATATCCTTCGAGAAGTATGATAGGTGTGTATGAGTCCAAGGTTCCAACTAAAATTTTAATATCCTTCTTATATTAGGAGATTGTTGAGGATAATTTATTTTATAATGCACTCTTTATCATAACACATATTCATAATAATCTTATTCATAGTGTTTTCATCGATAGTGGTTCCAATGTCAATATGTGCACCATTACATTATTATAGAATCTAGGACATTTATAGTAGGATATGACTCTGATAGATAAATTTATTAGTGGATTCAAAGGGAACATACAAATCTAATTGGGTGAGATTGTACTTCCTTTACAAACTAGTCCAACACATGTGAGGAAACATCTCACCATAGTTCCCAATGCAATTTTTTTTTATATGTTACTTGGTTACCCATAGATTTAGAAAATTAAAGCAATCCCATATATAGTTCATAGATGAATGAAATTCATTCATGTTAATTAGGTTATTATATTTGGTGGAGTTCCATATGAGTTACCACTCCCCACTTTAGAGCCATCTCCTTTGTAGTTACTAGTTCAGCTTCTCCACCAGTTTTAGTTTCCCCACCAATTATAGTTCTTCATCTAGTATAGATTTAGATATAGTTGAGGCAAGCATTACTAGTACAAAGAGTTCATACATCTCCATATCTTTAGGATTCTAGACAACTTCTAGCTATATTATTCACATCTAGAGTAGTAACATTGAGATCTCATGCTTTTAAACATAAAACACACTTTCAAAAAACTCCTACTTCAAGATGGGTCCCTAAGAGTCCCTTAGTTACATCCAATTATAATATTTATAAGGGAATCCCACATTTGATTTCTATTTTAGAGATATCAAAATAGTTACAATGCACATAGGTTTTAGATTCACAGTCTCAACCTTTCCATCATGCTTCACGATCATGTACAATACCTTTATTCGATACAGGACACCATAACAAGGAGTCTCATCCAAAACTCATTAATTAGTATCATTTATTTCAGTATTTATTATACATATATTATTTTAAAAATATAAAAACAATATGAAATAAAAATAAAAATCCAAAAACATTCAAATATATCCAAAACATAAAAACATTTTTATTGTATGGATCATCCATGTTTTACATTTCTATTATTACGCTAGACTTACATTTGTTGTTCTATGTTATTGTTTGTCAATATATATACATTACCATGCTTCACTTGATCCAATTTTAGTGTGTGAAGTGACTTCCAAATCCTTGATTTATTTACTCTACCCATTGAGGGGGCATCCTACTTCTACATTCAAGACACACATCGATATACTTACCCATTGGGGGTATCTTATACATGACTACACCATCAAGGTTATGTCATTCCTACACCATAAACTCTACTTAGCATATTGACATACATTACTTACTAATATTACATAGATTACCATATCAACACTCACTAGTATCTTGAACTTATGTATTTCATAGCATATACCTAGTCTTGTATTAATATATCTTGCATACTTTCACTTCTTTCTTTGATTAGTTAGATACGATTGCACTTCCATTATATACATGATTTCCTTTTTTTCTTAGCATATCTTGATGTGATTTAATTTTCTCAGTTCTTATTCCATGGCTTATATGTGTTTTAGGACATTTTCCAATGTTGTTTGCTTATATTCATGTGTGTGCCTTAGGACATTTGCCAATGTCCTTTGTTTGTACTCTTCCATGTGCCTATGGCCCTTATTCAAAATTTATTTATTTCAAATGTATGTGTATTTATAATTTGAGCATGCCTTATATGCTCAATTTTTAGTTTGAGTGATATGTGCCCATGTCCCTTAATTCCTTGGCCCCTTGGTCACTCTTGTATGCTTCTTGCTTCTTACTTTATGTGCTTGTTTCCTAATTAATTTGCCTATTTATAATGTCATAATCCATATCATGCATTTAATTTATTTTTTAGATGCCATGATGGACATCATGCTCCATCCCTACTTGCTAACAACTAATAACTAACACTTTCAATTCTAGTTTAGTACATTGCACATATTACTACATTGTTATATCTATCTAGGCATACCCCTATTGATCTAACAATATCTCAATACAAACCTTGTATATCTTGAGATATCTTGTCAATTATCATTGTTATATCATATATCTATGAAACATAACACACTTATAGGGCTCTTTCTTCTGAGGGTAGTCATTACAATGTCTTCATTCCTACCCTCATAAGAGGGGGAAATAAATAAGGGTTTTGACACAGAGACTAAAACTCCTAACGAATGAAAAATTAGTTTTTAAAACACTCAGAATAGAATCTAGACATTAGACGAGGTAAAATAGACTAGGAAAATAATAAAGAATCTAAAATAGTTACTAGATTTATCCTTGGAAAATAGCATCAAGGTTGGACTACAACACCAAATAATAGGGTGTCCTATTTTTGGCACTCCTATCTAGATAGAAAAAAATGATTTTTTTAGAAATAGACAAAAAAGTGAGTTTAGTCATAGGTTTTTTAGCTAAGTATAGTCCAAATTCAACATGTTTTAGTTCATTTTTTGTCAAAGAATCTAGATATAGGGGGAAATCATGTGTAGTATGATGTCTCTCACTTCTAGTTTCATATTAGGTAGTTGATATAACTTTTAGATTAGAATTAATGTTCCAGACACTAGTGATTGGGGGGTAATGTGCATGACACATTGATCCTCCCATTTTTTGTGTTTAGTTTATTTTCTAAGCATTTCTTAGTAGTTACATGCCTTACTCCATTTTCAGGTGGTTGGCATCATTTTTTATGTTTGGCTTTCATACAAGCTTAAATTATTGAGTACCTGAGTTCTTGAGTTGGCTTCCACATAAGCCTAATGTACTAGTTTCAATGTGAATTTTATACAATCATAATCTCCATCTTTAAAAATGGCCAAGAGTGGCCTAGTTTCTAGCATATATTCAGTTATCCATGCCAACATTGTCAAATCATAGTACATTCATGGGCTTTAGGATCCATCTCATATGACATCTATTCCATACTAGTATTACTTCATAGCTCCAATTCATGGGGCAATGATGGAGTCAAATGAATAGCTAGCCTTGATATTCTTGAGCCACCCATTCAAATGGATTGGAAACATAGTCCAAACATTAATTGACACATGCATGATTCCTTAGCTTCACTTAGTTGGAAACAATGGAGCCAAAGGACTATCTAACCTTTGTATTCTTAAGCCACCTATTTAGAGGGATTATACACATAATCCAAACATTGATTGGCACATGAATGATTCATTAGATTCACTTTGTTGGTGATGATGGTGTTAAAGGGCCTACCTTTTCATTCTTGAGCCACATCTAAGGAATTAAGCACTCAATTCCATTCAAGATATTACTTTTGGTACAACACACATCCAACAAAATCTAGAATCACAATAGATTCACACTTCACATCATGCTCTCTATGATTTCTATTTTTTGTTTATCCTAGTATTTAACTTTTTTGAATCACTATAATAAGGGGAGTGGGGTAAATTTAGTCATATAAAATTCAAAATTTGGTAACTTGAGTGTGGCTAATGACACCCAAACCATATGCCCATCCTTCTTGCTCTCATGATCCTTATAGGAATGTTTTCAGTAATTCCCAATCATCCATAGATTCATAGACTAAACCCTTATAGACCTATATTTATATTTCCATACATAATCCATCCTCCTAAGCCTCATCAATCATAGACAAAAATTCCCAAACTTGAACTACAACACTTAAACCTAGGGTGTCTTATTTTTGGTACTATTGTCCAAGTGCATTTGGATTCTAATAGTCATATTCTTCTTAATATGTATCCTAATTCATGTCATCCTAATATTAATTCATTTAACCCATGATAATTAAATTACCTATAAAAGGCTATTCAAATTCCATTTAGAAGGGTTAACACTTATTTACAAAAGGGAATCAAGACTACAAGCAACACTACTCAAGCACTTTTACTTATTCTCTACATACATCCATCTAATAGTGTTTAAAGCTTATTAAAACCTTTACACCAATACTTATTCATTCCAGGTACACCCAATTTCATATTTACTTGTATTTTCATCACATTATTGCACCAAGCACATTAATGGGAGAACTACATATAACTTGATCCCTCTTTAGAGTATTAGTATGTAGGTATTGTGTCAACACATGGGGTGTGAAGTGCATCCAATGTATCTTTTAAACATTAACCCCTCCTCTCCTTTCTCAAAATTTTACATTCAAGTTCAAGCATAAAAAAGACCTAGGGTATTGAAGACTAAATTAGGTACACAGTGAGCTCCATGAACTTTCAAGATTATATATTTCATAGGTAGGGTCACACAGACCTAGCACACAAAACTCAAAAAGATTAGATCACCAAGATAACAACATCGAGATAAGACTACAATGTGAAAAGCTAGGGTGTCCCACTTTTGGTTCTCCTATCCAATCAAGAAACAAACTCTAGATTCCTATTTATGATAGTCTCCCAAGCTTACACATAGATTTATAGACCCCATCTCAGTCAGAATAATACAAAATAAGATAAGTTTGATTTTCTCTCTCTCACTACCATTTTTTAAAAAGCCCTAATTATAGTTAAATTTTATAAATCAATAGCCTAATTATTTTACATTATTTACTTATTTTATCTACTCAGACCCATTTATTATTTAGGAATTAAACATTCAATTTTCAAAAAATAACAAAACATTTTTAGAATTGATGTAAGTTGCAGGTATTTCCATGTATTTTATAATCACAATCAACATAACATCTAATTTATGGAGGTTTTTATATCTATTGATCAATTAAAAATTTTAACTAATTTTTAATTCTATAATTTTTTTTACTTTTAGATATATATATTCCACATATGAAATTTAATAGTTTAGATCTATTTTTTTATTCATTTTCAATTCTAAATATATTAAATAATGAGATCAACCATTGGAATTAGAATCATTGTATGTAAAACATCCTTAAACACCTATTATCCATACCTTATCTATAAAAACCTCATGGAAACCATGAAATATTTGTATATAGAGTCAAATCAAGACCTTAACCAAATATCTTTGTGTTGTCTTAGGGGATTAGTCTTGAAATTACCTCTCCCATTACTACTTTCTATGATAAGACTCTATTTTATCTTCCTCTACATGTTAGTGCGAGGGGATGTGGGATCTAATCCTATATATATGTCTATATTCCCTAACAATGTTAAATTTTAGGTCCTCTACCTCTTTCCTCATATTAATATTTGTCCTCCCCATGAATTATATTGATAATGTCTCTCATGAGCATCCTACATACTCTCATGTAATCTTAAAAACATCTAATACATGGCCTATAATATCTAGGTTCAAATGTCAACTAGACCCTAAGGAAATGGAGGTGGTTCAATAAGATTTTCATGATAATTAGGTAATTATATTCAAATAAAATAGAAATTATTTGAACTAATTCTATTTTATTTGAATATAATGGAAATAATTTCAATAGGAAAGGATGAGTGTCAAATAAAATAGAAACTATTGAATGAAACTACCAAAAATAATAAGTTACCTAGAGATCCTAGTGTTGAAACCATACTCTAATATAAAAATTTCATGACAAAAATGTTTCATGATGAAATCCACACAAAAACAAGCCAATTTTTTTATAATTTATAATTCACATCATACATAACCACACCATGGATAGACTAGCCAAATTTATGGATCTATCCAAATAACACACCAAAATAAACATGCATGCATAAATGAATGGATTATGATATGCAGGTGGCCACATGGTCAATACATAACCATGTCAACCCCAATTTATCTAATAGGCCTAAAATCCATCCAAAACACTCTTAACTCTCACATGGATGATAATGGCATTTAGGGTGAACTTTTCCCTATAGACCATTGATTAGTGTCATCATTCTCTTCATTTATATCAACTCAAATTGGATGATGTCATGTTAAACTAGGGTCACATTCAATGATAGTAAAAAATAAGGTGTCGAAGATAATTACTAATATATATATATATATATATATATATATATATATATATATATATATATATATATATATATATATATATATTTCAAAGGTAGTGTGTTTACTTTTCTTGTCACCATTTCAATTATGTATCAAAGTGTTTTCCTTTCAATGAATTAGATAGATTTCAATTCAATAAATAAACTAGACTAACACATTCCATATCCATACTTATGGGCTCTATAAATAAACTAGTAGACTCTAAAGCTAGACTATTGGACTTTGGAGCTAGATTGGTAGACTCTAGATCTAGTATGATATACTTTAGAGATGGTCTGAGTTGATCCATAGTGTTCTTCAATGGTCTTCAAATGGTCTACCTTTTTCAAAAATCATATTATTCTATCTTAATGTGTTTATCAAACCTATACATACAAAACTAATGGCTTTTCCATATAAAGGGTTAGAACATAGTGGTAAAATAATAATAATTGACTCACACATAATAAACAAGGTAAAAATAGTCATTTTTTACTTTAGATTAAAAACAAGTTATAAAATGAACATTCAAATCCATTAAGATATAGTTAATAGGGGATAAATAAGGTCTTATAATGAGATTTTATGGACTCACCATTCTCCCACACATTACTTCTTGCAAGTCCTCTTGTAAGCTACTACCTTCCCTATTCATGATTGATCACTTTCATTTCCAAATTGGGTTTGAGATCATATACATAATAGTGTGTGTCTCAATGATTCTTAATGATCGAGTTAATAAGACTCTTTATCCAAGATTTCTCCAAGATATCATTAATACAACCATAAAATCTTCATCATATACACAAAGAATAAACTATCTATTAACATAATAGATTATAAAATGATAGAAATATTATCCTCCTCCTTTATTCAAGATGAACTACTAGATTTACTATAAATAGATGAGAGATATGGGTTATCCTTTCCAAAAATAGTAATAACAAATTTATGGGAAAAAATTCCAGCCATATACAAACATTAGATAAGGAGTAAATCTCAAATAGACCTAAGCATAGATTAACCTAAAATAATGATTAAATCCAACACCCTCCCTTAATATATGATTAGGGAGTGAAAAAACAAAATGGGTCCCAGTTATGAATCCCAATGAGGATACCCATGTACAAAGGAGCTCTTATAAAGTGGATAAAAAGGAGAAAACCCATAGGAAAATCTCCCTCCCAAAAGATTTAAAAAATAGAGAGATAGAAGGTTCCCCAAAGATAATGTTGAATAAATCCATACTCCTAGTACTCTCAAGTCACAAAGGAACTCAATCTACATGAGTGGCCCAAATCCACTACTCGATCACAAAAATAACTATCATGTATGTAAAATAGATAAAAAAAACCATCATGTATGTAAAATCACACTCAAAAGGATCAGATGAAAAAAATTAAAACCTATAAATCACATGTAAAGGGACATTAGACATAACTGAAAATGCATATAAGATAGTGCAAAGTACAAAAGTGGCATACTCAATATAATATAGGACAAGAAGGAGAAACATGGTTCAAATATCATGTAAATAGGATGTCAATTTTAGTTGAAAGATGTGTCTAACCATTTCAATGAGAGATAAAATCCACACATACACATGAAGGTAGATAAGGCTGAAATAACAACCCCCATGGCTATTATATTATCCCCCCACCTCAAATTTGTCACTTTTTTATTTTAGTAAAATTATAATGAAAAAGTGGATCTCAAAAGTGAGATACTGATCAAAAGTTATTGTAATTCCTATTTTTCATCATTAATGGCCCAAATTAAATAAGATTGTATAAAAGTTAAATGCACTAAGGACCAAAAAATGATTTACCACTTAAATAAAATTTGGATAATGTGATTTTATTACATTACCTCCCATGTGACAATTGTATATCAAAAATTATTTACCACTTCACCTATTGGGGTGAAAGGCAGTTTCAGGAAGACTCCTCCAAGGGAAAAATTACAGTGAAAAAGAATGATTCAAAAGTTGTACGATTAGATCTAAGGATGAAAATACCATGTAATTATTGTAAAAACTCATAATAAATTTTTTATTTTTGGTTTTATCTAAATAAATATCTATGTACAACCTCAAAAGATGAAAACCCTGATTTGGTTTGTTTCTTTATAAGATGCATAAAAACTACTTCACTTGACCTAGATGTGGAATCCTAAAAGGTTGTATAACCTACTAAAAAATTGTACCTCCTACTTAAATATAAATTCATACTAAAATAGATAAGATATCCAAAAATCATATTTCATTTTCTAGTTCATATGGACTCAAACTAGTAGAAAACCATATGGGTGCTTAGATGATGAAGACAAACTACTATAGTGATTTTAAAACTACCAAAAGAGCCATAAAACCTACTAAAAATATATTCCAATTGGTATGATATGAAATCTAGGAATTTCACCTAATTTTACCATGTTTCATTGGTGGAAAATCATATCGGTATGGCCTATGGTGAGATAAAATCATATAGGTGGTAGGTATATGTATGCAGACTAGTAATTAGGTTTTTTAGTAGAAAGGTTGTATGACACAATCTTGGGTGATTATAAAAATATATAAAGTACATAAAAATCATATTTATATGACCTTATGTTTCCATACTTTTATTTTGATCCATGTACAACTTAAAATTATCAAAAAACATGCATAAATTACCTAAAAAGTGTCCAAAGCATACTTAAACATGGGTATAGAAAAATAATAATATAATCATATAACTTAGTATCCTTATGTCCTGGTTAATGATTGTCCTCTATCATTGACCAAATGCTAATGTGAGAAGAAGACTACAATGCCACCTTCAAAATTTCTTTGGAATGATCTTGAATGTAGTATAACATATTTTATATTTTATAATCTTTTTTTCCCATTTCATTCATTTGAATATCTTTTATTTTGTGTAAAATAAATAATAAGTCATCCAAACCCAAAATAAATAATTTTTTAGAAGTCAATTTCAAATCCTCCTTTTAAATGTTTTTAATTTGTTAAAAAATAAAAAAATAATTTATTAAAAATATTATATTATAAGAAATATAACATGGAAATTTTCTAAAAAAATGTTGTACATGTTAGATTGATTATTGATGCACTTTTGATTTAAATTTGTATTGTAACATATAAACATAATGTGCTTCATTTGATGTTTTTTTTTTTTTTTTGTATTTCCTTAAATCTTATAAAGATTCATATAAACATATATAAAAATATATACATGCTCAGGCACATGTAACTATACTCATTATGCATGGATGTATGTATATATAATATATATACATAACATATATATAAAATATACATAACTTCTTTCTCATAAATATTGATAAGAATTTAATATTGATCATACATACATATATATATACATATATATATACATATACATACACACACACACACACACACACACACACACACACACACTAGCACACATTTCTTTCCTTACAAAGAATTCACACACACACACACACACACACACACACATTCCAAAAAAATGAAGGGTATGCCCTATTCAACTACAGATCCAAGCAATTCAAATGTAAATCTTCAAAATAAAAACATATATTTTAAAGACTACAAACTATAACAAAGGGAGAACTCAAATATGTTGAGTAATGTATATTTGATACTAATATAATACCATGATATAGTTAATAATACTCTTCATCCAATGTATCTCCAAGATATCATTACTACAACCATAGAAGCTTCAACATACATGACGAATAAACTATCTACTAAAAAAATAGATTATACAATGCTGAAATTGTTCTCCTCTTCTCCTTCATTCAAGATGAACTACTACAGTGATTATAAATAGAAGATATAGATGGTTTGGCCTTTCCAAAAATAATTAAAAAAAATTATGGGAAAATTTTTTAACAATGTATAAAAATTAAATATGGAGTAACTCTCAAATATACCTAAGTAAAGATTAACATAAACTAGTGATTCTAGTGGGTCAACAAACCCTTTATGACTTTGCACTAGTGCTCTCCATTTTTTAAATTACTTAATGGAATGATATGCCACATTCTACCATGGAGACATAGTACTAAGATTGAGTGGAGGTATGAATCACATACCTATCCACTCCTAACCATATATATTACTAAATTGTTGAATTATCTCAACAAATTCCCTAACTCTTCTTAAAATCCATCTAAGGTTGGTAGGTGAAATAATTTCTCTTCATTTTAATGAGATATTCAAGATATCCCATATTTTATCACATATAATTAATTCTTCATTGAAATGGTGTTGCAAAAATTCTTCAAAATAATTTGTACTTTGATACAAAACTCATGGGTAATGTTACCTAAATGTTGGCTAGTATATAATGTTTCTGAATAGTATAATTTTCTATTTTACATTAGGAAATTGAATTCTCATATAAAGGACCATAGTTTTTACTTGATCAAAATATTATTTATTTATTTTAATCCATGAAATTTCAGTTTTTAGAGTAGAAGTGTAATCTATAATATGATATTCTCCTATAAATATATTAATGAAGAAAGAAGTCATTTGACCCAAGATAAATCCACACAAATAAAATTCACACATATTTTTTTGTTGATTTGTGGTACTAGTTTGATATGCTTTCATGAATTGGTTTTCATCCTCTAATTCATGAGGTATTTCACATGAAATTATTATTAATTTACATCTAAGGAATTTTTCATGGAGGAAAATACTATAGGTTGAGGCAAGTCTCATGTAGGCTAAAAGTTTATCTCCTAGCTCACAAGCTACTTGAAGGGTAGACTCTATTTTTCCTTTTGTTTTCTTTATTATTCAAGGTTTATCCTTAATTTATTATTTTATATCTTAAGCCTCTTTAATTCTTGACAAGTTTCATTCCAATTGGTCAAGATGTCCTAATAAGATAACTGTGTATAAACCATTTGGTTTTGTGTTTTTGGCCTATCTAATTTTTCATTCAAGGACACAATCTCATTTGCTTTATGCAAATATTGAATCCTAGTTTCTTCTAATTCATTTTTTAAATATGAGGTATTGCCTTACTTGGTATCTTCATTCTAAGGAAAGAAATTTATTCCTCTTATTTTCTTATAGTAGCTTCAACTTTTGACAAGATTAGATCTTTTTATACTCATTTTTATTCATCATGGATGGAAGAGTGTGTTTCTTCTATCTATATGATTAAAGATTCTCATTTATTATTTGACTGATATGAATAATATGAAGTGGGTTCCTTTGTATCTTCCTCTAGAAATTTTACCATGGTTGATAATTATTCAATATTGAATGGGGGTTCATCTATTATCTCTTCTTTTATAGATCTTTCTTCAGTCGTTAGAGTCTCAATAGGATGTACTTGATTTAGACTATTAAGGATATCTAAATCATCCCTCTCTTGATCATATTCCTCCTTAAATATAAGTCTTCTTCTTTTTTATTTGGAGAGAAAATGTCATAGACTCCTCGTTTGGAGTCTTTCTTTTCGACCTTCTCTTCTTGATCCTGGTTGATGTTTCCCCTGGAGCTGATCTCTCTTCATCAGAGATATCAAAGATAAGATATTAGATAGTGGCTAGTTTTAGGATAACCTTGAAGATAGGTTTAGGTGTCATCGTTTTCATCTTATTTTCCTTCCCTACCTTTGGATTTAGATCTTCACTAGAAGTTCCTTATTTGAAACTAGATCTTGGTGTAAAGGAGGAATAAAGAGGTCTCATTTCTTTTTAAATTTCCTCTTCATCTTATTTCATAAGAGTGATTCCCAATAAAATTGTCCATGTTATATTTTTATGAAATTATATTGGGAAATAAGCTAAATAATCCCATTATTCTAGGTGTAGCATGACCTTAATGAACCATGAATAAATTTAGGCAAATTCGCTCTCCATTTTAGTTTATGAAGTCCTTGTTTGAGGTAAGGATTTTAATTACATCATGGCTAAGAGAAATTTATTTCCCATCATAATTAAAATATTTTATCACCCAAAATGTAATTATTTTCTAGGGTTATAGTAGAATCACTCTCGATCTCCTTATTAACTCCTTTATGATTGAAAATTATCTCAAGAATAAGTTCCCCTTATTACTGATATATTTGGATCAAATAATTGAAGGTAGAACTAATTTAAATACTAATTACTTAACTTGTAATACCTAAAATCTCACTAATAGCCTAGTTGCTTACTTTAATTTTGACCCATCTCACCTTGGTGTGATCAGTCTCGAGGTTGATTATGAATTCTTTACAAGCCATTCATCATGTCTTTGGAATTTATTTAGAAAATATATCCACGCTTCTTATTCAAATATAGATACCACTACTTAATCATCAAGAAATAAATATGTACATTCTGGCTCAAATTTCATCTTTTTCCCCATATTTTATGGCTCTTGATTTGTAGAGGTTTGTGATTTTTTTAACAAAACTATGAATATCTCCTTGTAAAAGTGGAATTGGTTCCTTGATAGAATATGAGGTATTTTGATATCAACATACATTTGAAAAGAATCATGAGATGTTTAAGGTAGCCTTTATTATCTTTAGGCATATACTAAACCTCAAAATAATCATTAGACAACCATTTGAGAGTGGAAAAGACAATCATTGCTTTGTGTGGATAATTTGGGAAGAACATCAAATTATTTTGTGTCCTCTTCATCGTGTGATCTTGTGCCATCATATTTTCCCATTGAATTTTTGTAGGTTCCCAAAGTTTACATCCTCATCATTACTCTTTTCCAAAAATGATTTTCCAACATGAATACTTATGTCATATTATCATAATGACATTATGTCACTCTTCTCACATGGGAGACATCATAGTTCATACCTTTATTTCAAAAAGACATTTTAATTTTTGAAATGACCTTTTTAAACACCTTTTAATCTATTGGGTAAGTACTTAATTTTAATCCTATATATTTAAATAAAGTAAAAAATTCCATAACTTAGTTATGATGTTGTCTCTATTTCTTAGGTTGTCACATATCCTATGAAAAATATCACATCAATGAGTTGAAAAGAGAATATACAACATAGTTAAGCATGAATTTTATTTCTTTGTTCCTTGAAAAGTTGCAATTTCTAGTTTTCAAATTTTCATCACCTTTTTAAATTTTTTTTTCTCTTTTGTACACACACACACACACACACACACACACACACACACACACACACACACACACACACACACACACACACAAAAAAAAAAAAAAAAACACACTATTAGGAAGAGGATTTAATTTAACAATTTTCAATCATTTTCCTTTATTTAACATTTAAAATCTCATCTTTTGACTATAATGGAATAATAAGGTTCTCCCATATAACCAAATTCATCTTTAGACTAAATTTTCTTGAAAACTTCCTCTTTATTTAGAGGTTTATGATCATTTATAAATTTATGCCATTCACTAAAAGTGTTATTTTATTCCTATAAATGAATATAAGATGAACTTATCCATTTTCAAATATTTTTTCCATTTTATAGGGTCCCAAACATCTAGTATGAATCTTTCCTTTAAAATATTGGTACTTTGAATAAAATAACAAAGCCCAATCTCTTTCCTTTAATTTACTCTCTTTGATGTGAGTAGCATGCCATTATTTCTTGTAATGTTGTAGGAGCTTAGTTTTCTATAAATTTTCCAATCTCATCTCATCAAGTTAATTGAGTTGAATAATCCTATCTATATATGTTTCATCTAAATCTATGCCCACTTCTAATGTTGTCCTCAAGGTCTACAATTTAAAATTAGTTGGAAGAAAAGGATTTATGATAAACATAAGATCATATGGTGAGAAAAATATGGTTTTTTTACATTTATTACTATAATCCCATATTAATTAAGGTAATTTAGTGTCCCAATCATATCTACTAATGCTAACTATCTTATTCAAGATGTTCTATATCTCCCTATTAGTGACCTCAACTTGATCATTATCTTGTGCATGGTATGGTGACAATTTTATATGGATAATATGATAGTGATTTATGAATTATTTAATCATATTAGACATGAAATAAGGCCCTTGATAAGATAATGTGTCCCTTGTTACTCCAAACCACTACATGATCCTATAATACAAAAATTCAGCAACTACTTCTCTTGAAAATGGCGGGGTTTAGACTTATACCCATTTAGTGATATAGTTTGTACATATAAGAATGAATTCCTTTCTTAGGATGGGGGATAAGTATGACCAAAAAAATCTATTCCCCATTTCTCAAAATGTGCTTGAAGCACTTAAGGATGGAAAGGCATTTCATTAGACAAGGTAGGTTTCCCCATCCTTTGGTAAGGATCACATTACCATACATATTTTTTCACATTTTTTTTGAAGTGAAGGTCAATAGTATCAAACTCTAAGGATATTTTTAACAATTTTTTTGGTTTAAAATTGGTCTCCTCTAGTTCATCATGGAAAAATATTACAACTCCAAGGATATTGTGAACAATCCTTTTGGTTGAAAATTGGCCTCCTCTAGTTCATCATGGAAAAATATTATAATGTCATAGATCTCATCCTCTCTTACACATTTGGAAAATAATAAATCAGGTCCAAATTTAAAAAATACACCATTAAGACATTTAAAATGATCACTATTCCTAACCAAAAAAAAATAGTAAAATAACAAGGAAATTTTCTTGTGGCTAGGTAGTTTTCCATGTTAGCAAACCATAGTGAGTGTGTTAAAATTATGAATAGTTATTAATTTAAAAATATCTCTTAAAATGGTACATCTTCACCTAAAACATTAAACCTTGGCAAAAAATCAGCATCCACATTGAATTCCCCTAGCTTATCAATAATTGTAATGTCAAATTCATGCGAAAAGAGTAGACACCTAATGACCTTACCTCCTACCACTGGGTTATTCATTAAGTATATTATGGATAAATGGCCTATGTAAATGTTTTCATATTGAGTGATATAGTGAAAAAACTTGTTCATGGCATTTATGATAGCCAAGAAATATTATTTATTAGTGGTATATTTTCTTTTAGTAGGAGTTAGATTATTGTTAATATAGTAAATAGTATACATCTTTCCTTAATCATTTTTTTTTCAAGTACTACCTCCATAGAACTATTAGATGCATTTATATGTATGTGTAAGGCTTTTTGCAAATTAGGACCTCTTATAATTGGAGTAGATACCAATTTCTCTTTTATTGACTCAAAATCCTATTGACACTTGTTAATACATAAAAATTCACTATCTTTAGTAAGTAAATAAAACATATGTACAATAATTTTACTAAAGTCATTTATAAAAAATCTATAATACCCTACATTTTCTATAAAACTTTTGATATCAGTTTGATTTTTAGGTGTAGGTAGGTAAGAGACAACTTTAAACTTTTTGGGATTAGATTATATTCCTTGGGCTAATATGTGATGACTTAGAATAATTCCTTGATCAACCATCATCAAGAATTTGTCATGTATCAAGGAAAATTGATGTTTCTCATACCTAGTGATTAATTTATCCATATTATTTAAGTTTACATCAAAATAATCACCATGTACCATAAAATAATACATATAAACTTATACATAGTCATTGGTTAAATCAACAAAAATAGATAAAATTATCCTCTGAAAGGTAGTTGGTGAATTACATAGACCAAATGGTAACACTCTATATGAAAATTCTCCCCAAGGGCATGTAAAATTTATTTTATTCTAGTATTATAGGGATAATCTTATCTGATATAAACTATTAGAATAATCTAGGAAAGATAAGAATTTATTTCCATCTAGATTATTTAGAACTAGCCTATGAAGGGCAAAGTGAAATAGTCTTTCATAGTGGCCTTATTAATATATATGTAATCTATGAATATTCTCCACTTTACATTTTTATTTCGTAATATTACAAGTGGTGAGACCCATGGACTATCTAATATTAGGTAAATGAATCCCATGTGGAATAGTTTTTATATCTCTACTCTAACCAGGTCTCTTAATGTTGGGTTGATTATCCTTTATGGATGCCTAATTGGTTTAGTATTCATTGTGTAGATATGATGGGTGGATATAATTTGATAAATAACTTTCATGTAATTTTATTCATATTATAGATCAAATTTGAAACCTAAAGGAGGTCTACTCCATCCTCATTCAATTTGATGTAAGATGGAAACATTTATCAAGTTATGGGTTACCTATGGGAGAGATGAGTCTCTATATTAAACGGATATATCCATTAAACCAGACCTATAACTAATCAATAATATAATTTATTTTAAGGAAAAGAGATATAAAATATTAACACTAACCTAACAGAGGTGATGCACTAAGATTAGCTTTGCAAGACTACTTGAACTTGCACTATGAAAATTCAATTTCAAAACTAATCTCAACACCTAAGGTTATTATAACAAAAGTGTTTCAACATGAAGGTAAAATTCCATGAATTTATCAAGGTATATGAATATAAGGTCTGATTTTATACACTAGTACTCTTCTTTACACTTAAAGACACACAAAAGAACTAACTATACTTCATGTGACCTATTAGAAGGATGATTACTTGCACAAAACATGAGAGAGTGAGATGAACACAAGGAGAGATAAATATCACTTTAAATTAAACCATGAAATACATAACACAATTAAATAATAAGTTTATTACTAAAAATTAGTTTGAAATCTTTTATTCAAAGGCAAAGTTAGTACTCAAACTAACAGGGTTTTATTGTACTAGATGTGGATCCTTCTCCATGCCAAAAGTAGCAACTTATATAAAGAAATTAGATAGAGAGAGGTTAAAATAAGATGGAGAAATGATGATTTACAAGTAATTATGAAATTATTTATCCTCTTCAACAAGGAAGAGTAAAATCATAAGAAACTCCCTTGAGACATGTGCCAATATACTTTGCAAGTAACTCCTTGAGGTTGGTGAAGAAAAGAGGTTAGAGTACTCATTGAGAAATATTTGAGGTTTAGATATATGCCACCTTAAAAAAATAGAGTTAAAATTTTTAAACACCTTTAAAATTTTTATGAACATATTGACATATTTATCAATCTCTAACATCTCAAATTAACACTTCCATACTTCTCTCTATGCCAAAGACATCTTCTTGATTAGTAAGTCAACAAATTATTTACAAATACCTTGGAGGATCTTGAAACCTTCACAACAACTTGAAATATGTATATTATGATTTATTAAACCATCAAAACTTTCCTTGAACTAACATCTCCCTTTGACACCTACCTTTTATACTCTTACTTTCATATCATGAGTTTATGTTTCATTGATCAAGTAGACCAACTAGAAAACTAGGCCTATTTATTTGAATGTTGTCACTTGGATGACCATATATGTTCAATAAAATTCCTTCATAGGTGAGAGACATATGTGTAGAGTCTCTTTATCCTTTGGTCTATAATGAGGACCCTAAGAGAGCTCAACCTTATTTTTTCTTGATCATCTCAATAGCCACATTATTTCACATAAGCCCATTTAAGACTATTTTTATAACACATACATAAGTGATTTAATGGATTATAAATATGCATTTTAAGGTTTGATATTTTTAATAACATCCCCATATACCATCCAAAATTATTCCCATCCCTTCACCCATCTATGAACCTTCATTTCTCCATGAAAACTAACAAAAATGAAGAATTTATTAACTTCATAAAGGTGACAATACAAAATTACTATGTGATCAATACCTTGAAATTTTTCTCAAAATTTTCCAATTGTATTCAAGAGAAATTCAATTCATTTGAGAAAAAAATTCTCAAGATATTTCCCATCAAGTTTATACTAGGGTTTTTGAGAGGTTTAGGGAGGTTTAGACTCTTAACAATAGTTCATAAAGGTTAGGCCTTCAACATATGAACTAATTCAATTAAATTATAGTATACAAGACCCTTAAACCTTCCCCATGTGCTTATAACTCCATACAAATCCTCCATATAGTCTATGCATAAGAAAGTGCTCCTTAGGTGACCATTCTATATTTTGTGCACTCTTAAGGCAATTTTGGGACAAAATGGCCAATTATGAGATCTCATATAAAAACCAATGATTATTTCACATATATATCTCCCTTAGATACACTTCTGTGTTAATTTTAGGTCATATTCACCCCTTTAATATCCTCTAACTTGAGTTTCCAAGTAGTAATACTTTAATAAATGTATGAGGCCAATAGACCTAATGATAATGTTTCCATTTTTTTCCTTCAAAGGGAGTTATCTAATCACTTGGAAACCTATGAGAGTATGTAACTTAACATTTAAATTCCTTGGATAACTTGTGTTGTCTTGGTTAAGCCACATGCTTCCTCCTTCATAATGTACACAATTAGCTAATTTGACATTTAGGCATGGCTATAGATGATGATTAGATGTGAAAACCCATATGGGTAGTCATTTTTCTCTAATAAATTATATTTTACATTTACTTATGCTCCATAAAGTACTTAAAACCATTGAATACATAGGTGAAGTCAACTCTACCTTGAAAACCTTGTATCCTTCTCTAATTCCATGACTGGTTCTCAGTAATCATCTCAAGATTTTAGGTTTTATTTTAACATTTGTCACTATAGTTTCTAAATAAATTCATCAATATTATAAATGCATTGAACACCTATCCAATTATCCATGATTATTAGCCTATGGACTTCATCCATATATTGATATTGACATTAGGTCTATGGTATATAAAATGAGGTTATTAAACTCATCTAGACTTCATAAGCTTTATTTTTGAGATGTTACCTTGTGAGGCTAATTCATCATTCAAATATATTAAGGAAATTTTTTTCATATTGATAAAATTCATCAAATTTATTTCTTGCCCCTAACTTTAGACCAAGTAAACAATCTCCATTTGGTTAAGTAGGCAGCCTTAGCATCATTTGGTTTAGTGTATGAAAATTTTGAGTGAATCCTATTTGGTCATCTCTATAACTCACTTTTTAAAGTTTATTAGACACTATATGACCTCTTAAACTTATTCATATCATTTACCAAAATCTATTCTCACCATTGTGCCTTGTATCTTATTTTCACTATATACACCAACCTGTGGGTCTACTTTTACCCATTGAGACTTGTGAGGAATAATCCTCTTGACTCTTAATTTTAGATTATATCACTTTGTCTTCCTATAATTACGTCTTAAATATTTTTTTGTAACTCCAACTAGATTTCAAGTCTTCTCAAATTTTCCTTTTAGATGCATAGGTCTGAGCATACAATGGTTCATGTATAGGTCTTTATATGTGAGAATTGGAGACTCTTCATTCACTCATAACTTATTAGTTATATTCAAAGGAATAATTTATAGCTGAATGAGTATCAAATATTTCTAGGTACACCTCAATGTTTTCAAGACACCTCCAACATAGACTTCGACATATGAATGTCTACTTGTAGGCTTGTAGGCCTATGTGTGACTAAAAAACTTTATGACTCTTATTTAAGGGTATGATTAGACTATTATCTCCATCATAACATACTTAAAATGGTAAAATGGTGTATTATAACCTTATACTATGATTTCTCATTGATATTTGAGCCAAATTTGGCAATTGAACATGCATAGGACTATTCATACATTGATAATGTTTACAAAGACCAAGATACTTAAAAACTATGGAAAATAATTAGATATAATAGGAATATCACATGAATTATATGAATTTAAGTGATATTCCATGAATGATGAAGCATTTGTAACCTATGAAGGTGATAAACATCAAAAACCAACTAAAATTGTTTGTAGTTGGAGTGATCCATTACATACTCTTGAGACACTTTCTTCTTTGATGAAAACACTCATGATGTTGAAATTATTGATTAAATTGGAATTAAAAATAGAAATTTTATATTTTAAAACATCACATAAATCAATTCTCCTTCATTAAATTATGGCCTAAACAAATAGGAGTAAAACTAGACCTTGCTTGAATGAACAAGGCAGAGTGACTTGATGTCACTCTTATAAATTGATCATAAATAAGGAGCCATGAATCTAAAATACAATACCATTAAATTTAAAATAATTAGGACACCTAATAATGGAAAAAATTTCACTTTCCAAACTTCTTTCTCATAGTGGTACCATACATTTGATTTTTTCCTTTCTAAGCTTATGATCGCAACAATGGAGGAGAAAGGGTGTTTAATGCAATTTTTGGACTTGAAAATTGATCCAAATATTTAAATTAAATTTTGGAAGTCTAATAAACTATATGAAACCATGATCACCTGCAATTTGATCTTTTAAGGTCATAAAAGTTCCTAAAAGTGCCCTTGAAGGAATATTTTTGCTTAGTTTAGGCATTAAACTACAAATTTTTTAGGTCTTGACCATTCTCTAACTTATTTCTATCATTAGGTACATTTTTATTATTATTAAAATGTTTGAATATTTTAATGGTACGTACAACTACTTATCAGCCAAAAAGGTGATAAAATGACTTTTTAGCACATATACACACTATAGGAGGTTAATGCATCAATATATTACTTCCAAGACACATTAAGAACCTTTTAAATTAAATCTGAATCATGTTATTACCTTGAACACACTTGAAAACATCAAGACCTTATAAATGACCCCTAAGACTAGATAAGTACATGTGAGATCATATTCCTCTTACATTGGTAGACTAGTAATTTTGAATCCCCTTGTAGAGACCTCTAAGGTTGAATCATTAGGCATGTTAAGCTTTGAGGAGTTAAATAAAGTCCCAAACATGATATCCCAATAGTTGGAATCATTCTACACCATCAAATACCCTTCATTTTCTCAAAACCTTAAAAAATAGCTTATTTTTTAGGGTTACATATAATGTATGTATGGTCAAGCACCATAGGTATATTAACCCTAAGTGTAAATCTTATTCCAATAGTTATTTAGACCATTCTAGGATTTTATGGCATCAAAATATCAATTTTCTATGACTGGGTCTACCCATGGTTTTAGGGAGGTTTATGATTGATCAAGGGTCTTAAGGATAATTTATATATGTTGACATCCAAATTTAGAATAAAATACATGTATATATATGGGATAGACCTATCTAACTTCCATGAATGGCTAGGACTCCCATACAAAGCATGGACACAAATATGACTACCAAAAGGATGACTCAAGAGGATTTTTTAGGTCATTTATTAGTGTTTGGCTTCTTAACATTTGTTCATAAAAACTAGCCTTGAAATTCTAACAAATATACCATGTATTTTTATTATACAAGGTTGCCTAGAACATACTAGTATATTTGGTCCTGAGAGAACATGTGATGGATAGGGTGAGATTATAAATTTAGTATTCAAATTGTGTGTGTGCAAGGTCAGATGTTTTGAGTAATGTTTTGGATATGTTCTAGCTTATTCACACTCTTTTACACTTTAATCCTCTTATATAAAATCCCAATCATCTTCATATTTCCCCCCACTTAGATTTATCACCTTCTATAGAATCATGGAGGAGCTTTGGTATGGAGGTAGGGTCTATAATTAGGCCTTTATGACTGTGTTTGAGGCCTATCACTAGGAATACTGATTGAATGATGAATTTTAGACACCTTTAGATGGATTTTTATGACCTATGACCATGTTTCATTGGTTTAAATCCCTCTAAGGGCTCCAACTTACCTTTTAGACCTCCTAAGACTTGATTTTGCTTGCTCAACCCCTAACTTATTTGCCTAGACATGTCTTGGTCTAAGATAAAACAATGGGTATACCCATTATTTATCTAACCAAGACAATGAAATTTATTTATTTTAATACTCATGAAGTAATTATCCTCCAAATTTTAAGGCTTAATTAGGTTAAGAATTTCCTTAGATGATTATTTTAGCTTAAAAATGCCCAATACTACCTGTAGATTGCATTGGCATAGAACCCTAAGTGTTTTAGCCAACTATGGGTGAATTGATGCCAAAACACTATCATAAATTTTTAATTTGTCTGACATCCATACTCCATACTCCATTATCCTTATCTATTCTTTCATGAAGTGGTTGACCCTTCTAAGCACCTAACTTACTTATGCAAGGTTTGAAGAAGGGAGGTTTGGTCTGACCCATAGAGGTCTATAAACATGATTCTTGAAATCCCTTGAAATTTTAACTCCTTGAATGATTTGGGGAATCTTCACTAACCTATAATAGGACCTACCATAATTATTTAACCCTCTACATCTGCCTAGAATGCCTCAACTCAATAATTATTCTATTTTCCTTCATTGGCTGCCTGTAGATACTTTTGATAGACTATGTATTAAAATGAAGTTAGATCTATAGGATCCTTTTATCCCCATAGTTTATTGATGAAGGATATATAAAAATCTATTCATATCCTATGGTTGGTCACATTTTTCATAATAAGTACTTAATCAATCTAAGACCATACATACTATGTCTATAGTTTCCTAGGGTTTAAATACATATATGGATACAAAACCCTAAGAACTATTCTTGAGAGTTCCCTATATTATATGAGATCCCAAAAGATACCCCCATTACATTTATTAGATTCTTATAATTCTAAAACAACTCCATTGTCATATGTGAGTCCCTTTAACTTACTAACATAGGTATATCTTGGTCACCTTGAGTCAATGCTTCTCTCTATCCCATAGATGTTTCTTTTTGACATATTAGCTGAGTAGGGTGATGTATCAACCTCTATGTAGGAGTTTTATACCTATTTTATGAATATATATATTTATATATATATATATATATAGGAGATATATATCAACTCGAACATTTCACCATTTGAACTATAGGCAGTGACCCTATAAACCCCTATAATTTAACTTCTTGTTACCATAGACTGATTGTAGGTGGATGATGAGCTATTATATGTTTTCCAATAGAGGGTTTGGAATGGGTTCCATTTTACTATAGTATCATGAATGACACTCTTTCATGGTGGTTATTTTTGTATCCTCACCTTTTATTGTGATGAATGTGATGCCTACAAACCCTACTCCTTGTAACTTTCATTGTAACCCTCAACATGATGATTGTATCTCTAATTATTATGGTGTTGTAGGTGTCCTTCATGTTACATTTGACCTCTTTAGTGATATTCTAGGTCTCATGTTAGAACACAAATAATTCTCAACACTATTAACACCTTAAATTTTCCAAAAAACACCTAATAATCCTCATTAAACACAACCTTTGCAACCATTTCCTTGACATGTTGAGGATAGGAACATTAAAGTTCTATAGGTGTTTACATGGCTTGTATGAGGTGGATAAGGTGACTTGATGAGTGTGAGGTAGATATCCATCCTAAATCACCCCAACATGCATTTGATATCTATGATCATTCAAATTTATTAAGTATAATATCTCTTCAATTTTTAAGCTAAGACCTTAATTTTTATTTCAAACACAACCATCTAGGAATATATCCCTAAGTACGGACTAAGATTTAAATGATGTAGTCTGAGATGAGTGTTCTAAGTCAGTTCATGTTTATATGGAGTTTTATCTTTTCTTGGAATTCATTACTATATTTATCCATTTCCTATGCATTTTAATTTGAAATACCTCCTCTATCATGCCTCTTTAGTACTCAACTATAATAGCTACATGGTTGGATGAAAGTATTTATATACCTCTTGATTAAGTTCATGACCAAATGGTATCAATATTTCAAGGTTCCATTCCTTGTGAAGGTAAAAGGGAGTATGGAGGGTTAATTTTCATGTTTAAGTCCTAAAGGGAAAGATGATGGGAATAAAGTGATAAGGGGATGTAAACACCAAAATAAAGGAGAAAACCTAGTGAAGAGGCAGTGATGATAGTGTGAATGACACTGGATGGGTATGGCATGAAGTAGAGGGAGAGAACCTTCCTAAGACTATATACACGTTCATTATATTACCCTAGACCATGTTAAAGGTAACATGAGGATTTAAAGGGTATAACACAAAATATATATCCTCAATATGAGACCTTGAAAATTCCATGAAACCTTAATTTTTTCAAACATTCTTTAAATTCTACTATAGTGGAAAAAAGTGGGTCTTTAAATAGGGAGATGATTTTTTATATTTATAAGGTTGATATGATGGTTTATAAAATAATTTAACATGGCATGAGGGGCCTTAATCACCATTAAAACACCTTTATAATGCCTTTGATCTCCCTTTAAGTCCTGCATGTGCCTTTAGATTGTGCACAGTCCATTACACAGTGACATTGAGTCATGCATAAGTCATCTTCTATTTAAGATACTTTGAGATTATAATAGGTCACTAGGTATTGATATTGACAAATAATATGTTGAAACCATCATGACACATTTCAAAGTTTACACACAACTCATAACATTTGATGAAGACACTAAAACTTGAGAAATATAGTCAACTTTCTTACAGGCTACACATAGTAGACCAGTCATGGAGATTTTACCTTTATAAAAGATAAAATAAGTGAAATGAGTGGTCCAATTGTCATGGGAGGATCCTTCAAGACATTACACAATAACATCAACAATTATATTGAGAAAACAAATAAAAACCCTAAAAATTGTACAACTAAAAATGGCTTATACAGATGTGAGGTGCAAATAGATTCCTTAAATCCTTAAGGAAGGTTCATAAAGTTGGGGGGACCAATATACTTTTTTTATCATGATGGGTATATAATTTAGTTTAGTTATCATAACCAAGAGCTGGAATCTTGAATTTATCTCTCCCATATGGTATAAGCAAGAACTTGAGGAGCAGTATGAGATTATAAAGAAGAAATGAAATGAAATAGAATGTTTTTTCACATGGATGGACTTCATTTAACCTAAAAACTTTTAGGGACATCATAAATGATATAAATTTTAACCTCTGATCCACTATTATATAGTAAAGTCCATACAATCCATTAAACCATAGAATAGCTCCCAAAATCCTTAATTTTCCACTATTTTCTCAAGCTTCAAACTCTTTTAATTCCATATGATGTTTACATGAAGGAATAAACATATTAATAAGCTTGTTTCAAGTATGATAAAAAATTAGGGAGGTGTAAAAGTCATAAAATTCCATGTACAACCCACTTGGCTTAGTGAAAAGGTTATGGATGGCATATAAAAGGACCTTAAGTTGAATGCAGAACTTAATGAAGGAAATTGGCATGGATAGCATCTATTTTAGGTCCCTTTTGATACAAATAATCAAAATATCTTCCCTTTACTAAAGTTTCAAAAGGTGACTTAAGCTCATAAAGTGGTTTGAGGGGTCGTAAGGGGGATAAAATGGACTTTAGGTGGGTATGTCATATGGGATGATTTAAAAGAAATCATAATATTCACATTATATCCTAAAACCAAAGATAAAACACCGTCATATTGATAAATACCACTAAACTCCTTAAATATGGTTAAGACACTCATTATATTCATTACCCTTGGCAATGATCTTTCTCAACTCAAGATGCTATGACACTCATTTAATCATTACAAGGACTTAAACATTCTCATAACATAATAGAATAAATCATGAATTATGACACATCATAATTCTCATGATAAGAACCCAAGGACTCACATCAAACAAAGATGACATGACCATACAAGAAATAATCATAAGCAGGCTAGAAGAATGGCCATTAAAGGTTTTCAATGCAGGGTTTTGACATTTCACTTGTGAGGCCAAAATGTCAAAATTTATGGTGAATATGTTGGGTAACTAGACTATTGGTCATGATAACCCAGACATTATCATGACAAGGTGACTCTAACAAGAAACATGAGATAATGACTCCTTAGACTAAATGTTACTCTTGAGACATCAGAGACTTGTATAAAAAACAAGACACACACAAACAAGGAAAGAAAATAAACCTAACACTAAGAACACACATAAAAACTAAGGAAAAACAAGGGAAAGAACTGAAGGAACAAGGCACTAATTACAAACTTATGCAAAACACTTATTTGATAAGACAACTAAGTACTACAAAATTGATCTAAACTTTGACTTCATTCCCCCATGATCAAATTAGAATGTTCTATGATCATTATGGCACATTGATGTGGAGTTGCCATTTGATTACTTAAGTGCAATCAAACTTTGACTAATGTGTGATAACCCCAATCTTCAAATAGTGTTTTCTTGGTCATTTTGAAGAGTGAAAAGAACATCTAAATGCATTCCTATGTACATGGGTTAAATTTAAGGGTCAATAAACCAATTATAATACTACCAAATCTTTCTATCTTGAATCAATAATATCATCTCTTCTTTAGTAAATTAATATCTTCCTCATAGTCACTATAAGTTTCCTCTCTTAGGTATTCTTAACACTTAGCTACAACTATATCACTATCTATATCTTGCAAGGGTATCCTTTCAACTAGGAATCTTAAATGCTTTCTTAGGAAGTTCTTGGGATTGAGTAGAAGTAAGCATTTGGGTAATAATATATGGACTAATAGGTGTCTTTGGAGAACCTGAGAAGCTCTTTAAAACATATTTGATACCTTGTCTTCCCTCCTTGTCCTCCTTTTCAAGGGTAGGTATGACAAAGTTTGGATCCTTGGTCCATGAAGGCTTTCATGTGGGCATCACTTCAAGCACTTTAATTGGCATGAGATCTTAAACACAAGTGGATAACTTTAGAGAAGGAAGGTGAAGGAAATATGCCTTTAGGATGATTGGAGGAGGAGGCTAAATATGGAACTTAGAGAGTGGCTTATACTTGATTTTCACCTCCACACCATGTTCAATTTTGCACACTATATGAGACAAGTATTCTATCAACTACCCTCTAACCTTAGTCATAAATTCATTAGCCAAAAACAAGGTAAAATGAGGTAATAAATATACTAAAATAAGGTCTTGTAGAACTAAAAGTTTGGGGTAGGAATGGAGGGTAAGTTTCTAGTTCTTAAAAATGCCAAATATTTTCATGGGGGGTCCATTACACTACAACTCAAAATTATAAATGGGTTCACACAGTAAATTCAACCTATCTTCCACTAATTTATGAATAATTGAAAAACTTGTCTTGTCATTAAGCCAAAAATTGTAGACCAAGAAATCTCCTATGATTAGAGAGGTAAATAAGGGAGATGGAGTGATCAATTCAGTTGATTGTTATTGGCTTGTAGGGGTGTTATGATGAGGGATAATGGCTTGACACTCAACCCTTTCTTTTGTTTAATACTCTTTTATAACTTATCCCTTTACTTTCTTAATCTCTCAATTTCTAAGTGTAGATAATCAACATTTGGTGTAGGTTAATTGAAAGGGGTATAAGGTTGGTAATAATATTGATCATGAGGATGAGGAGGTTGTCATGGAGGTGGAGGAGGCTCAAATTATGGTGGATGGTCTTGGTAATATAGAAGATTCGCATTATATGTCTATTAAGGATCAATTTATTTATCATATGGGTTATGATAGGGTGGATATGGTGGTAGGGGGTAAAATCCTACCTCATAGGATGTCATGGATCATTATATAACATATGTGTTAGATCAAAACCATAACCAACAATATTTTCATCTTTGTAACCATTAAAACCATGATACCTCCAAGATTAAAAATGATTGCAAAACTTCTAAAGAATTCTCGAATCTAATAAAGATTACTATATATGATGACATGTTGTCCTTAACTTCTAAGTGTCTTCTAATTTCTTTAGATCATGATTTAAGTCACTTGAAAGTAATCCCACCAAGTGTGCTATAACTTTTGGAGTTCTGGGTTGCACCCTAGTTGAGAAGAGAACTGTTCAAGCCCTCTACTTAAATCTAGTCCAACATGGTAATAATCCTAGGATTTGGTTTACCTAGTGTTGGGCCAAACCTCTATATTTTTTAAGGGGATAGCTCCCATGATTGTTCATTTCATTTCTTCTTCTAACACCAAAATAATTATGGTGGAAAGGGTTAGGGAATTGTATGAATTAAAACTACACTAACATGTGGTGAAGCATCTCAATTCAACTATCTAATCATTTGACTTGGAATTTCCACACACTAACAAATAATACATAAAATTAAGAGGCTAATTAAATGACTTCAATAATTTCAAGTGAAGGAGGCCTAATCTAAGGCACTTGTAATTTGATTGGCACTTCAGACATGAGCTACCCACCTTTTAATACACTATACAACCTATAAAGAACATTATTTAACAATAATGTGTACTTAGACTTGAAAGAGGGAACACCATACCACTGTTACATATCAAACAAGCACAAAAAACATAAATTATAAACCATGAAGAAGCTAAAATATGTTCTATTCATCATTCTAAAGGTGTATGAATACAAATTTTGGTATAGTATCCTCATACCATCCCGAGGGATCCAAATCAAGGCTTATAAGCCTTAATATATAGAATAATGGGATGAGAGAGATGAGGAGAATGGTGTATAAGAGTGTATAAGAGGGTCATCAATGATAAAGTCCACTCAAAACAATAGTTACAATAGATATACAATTCTCCCTCTAGCTCTTCCATGTATTAAACTTCCTTGGTGGCTCCTTCAATGAGTTGTTAGAATTTTAAAATATGTAAGGGAGTTGATTCAATCATTATTTACATTTTTCAAATGATTTATCATTCTAAAAATATTCCCTCATCCTCTCCTATGGTAGTTACAAGATGAATTAAGCAACCATAGTTATGTAGCAACCCACACATCTCCAAGGTTAACTGATAAATTCAAGTAAACTATATCATCTCTCCATCATAGCCATGAAATGTGAATTTAATTATCCTCAAGGGTTAGTTACCTAGTGTGACAGCTTGAATTAACTTATTCCACTAGTCTTACAATGCCAACTTGACCTTCTTTGGTGACCAATTAGGCCAATTAGGCCTAATTACCTAAGTGTTGAAACTTATCATCCATTAGAGACATATAAAAAATATTAGATACCTACGTGTCTCTATGATTCATATCTAAAACAATACATCCAACCATGAAATAGGCTTGGAAATGTACTACTTGTTTAAAATTTCACTTCTGTAAGTTGACTACTTCATGTTACCCATACACTAGCAGACTAGCAATTTTGAATCCCTTCTCAAATATATTTTAGGTTTAATCCTTGGGAATTTTAAACTTTAAGGAGTTTAATTAAGTCCCAAACATGTTATCCCAGTAGTTTGAATCATTTTTCACCACCAACTACCCTTCATTCCATTCAAAACCTTATAAAATAGTCTATTTTTGAGGGTTTTGTATAATGTCCATACAACCAAGTACCATATATATATTCCCCCCTAAGTTTAATTCCTATTATAATATCTATTAATATCATTATAAGATGTTATGGCATCAAAATATCAATTTTTCCATGATTAGGTCAACCTAAGGATTTAGGGAGGTTTATGACTAGTTAGGGCCTTAAAGATAGTTTATATAATGTTGACATCCAAATCCAAAATAAAATACATGAATATGTAGGTTATAGATATACCTAACTTCCATGAATGGCTAGGACTCCCATGTAGAGGATGTATAATGATATGAATGCTAAAAGGATGACCCTAGAGGAGTTTGCAAGTCATTTATGAGTGTTTAGCTTCTTAGCATTCATTACTAAAAACTATCCTCCTAGTTATAAACAATATACCATGGGTTATTATTATATAATGTTACCTAAAACATACTATAATATTTTATCCTCAGATCTCATGTGATGGAGAGGGTGAGCTTCCAATGTTAGATTTCAAACTACCTATGTATAGGGTCAGATGTTTCAAGTAATGTTTTAAATATGTTATAACTTATTAACACTCTTTTCCACCTGAATACCATTTTATAAATTCGAAATAATATTAATATCCCCCCACTTAGATGTATCACCTTTTGTATAAATATGGAGGAGCTTTGGTATGGAGACAAGGTCTATAGTTAGGACTTTTTGACTATGTTTGAGGCCTGTCACTAAGATAATTGAATAAATTTTTAATATTATAAACCTTTAGATGGAGGTTTAGGAACTATTACCATGTTTAATTTTCTCAAAACCCTTTTAGGTATCCAAATTACCTTTTTGATTTCCTAAAACTTGATTTTGCTTACTCAGTCCCCCGCCTATTTGCCTAGACATGTCTTGGTATGAGATAAAATTTTGGGTATACCCATTATTTTTATAACCAATACAATAACACATATGTCCTTAACTACCTATGAAGTAATTCTCCTACAAATTTTAAGTCTTAAATAGGTATGTAAGATCCTTAGATGACTATTTTAGCTCAAAAATTCCCAATATTACTTATAGACTATGTTCACATGGAACCTTGAGTGTTTAAGCCCACTATGTGTGAATTTATAGAAAAAAATTATCATTTTTTGTTCATTTATCTAAAATAAATCCTCCATTATCATTATTTGTGCTTTCATTAAGTGTTTGACCCTTATAATCACCTAACATACCTATGCAGTGTTTCGAGGAGGGAGGTTTGGTCTGACCCTTAGAGGTCTCTAAACATGCTTCTTAAAATGAATTTAATTTCCAACCAATTTAATGTTCTATGTAATTTTCACTAGTCTCTCCTAGTCATTACCATAATTATTTAACCCTCTGCATCTACCTATAATGCCTCAACTCAATCAATAATCTATTTTCCTTCATTGACTGCTTGTAGATACTTTTGATAGCATGTGTATTGAAATTAAGGTGGAGTTATGGTATCCTTTTATCCCCTTAGTTTATTAATTAATTATCTATAAAAATCCATTCATATCCTAGGTTTGGTCACATTATTCATACTAATTAATTAATCAATTTAAGGCCTTCCATATTGTGTCTATAGTCTCCTAGGGTCTAGATACAACTATGGATATGAAACCTTAAGAGTTGTGCTTGATTTTTATGTATCTTATATGAGATCCTAAATCATACTCCAATACCATTTAATATATGCTTATAATTCTAAAATAACTCCATTTTTATATGTGAGTCCCTTCAACATACTAGGACAGGTCTATCTTGGTCATCTTGAGTCAATGCTTCTCTCTAGCTTGTAGATGATACTTTTTGACATCTTGGATGAGTATGGTGATGAATAATACTATGTGCAGGTGTTTTAAACCTATTTTATGCATATATATTTCTAGGATATAATATATATATATATATATATATATATATATATATATATATATATATAAACTTGACCATTTCACCATTTTAACTAGAAGTAGTAACCCTATAAACCCCTTCACCTTCACTTCTTGTTCCCATAGACTGACTATAGGTGGATAATGGGTTAATTTATATTTTCCAATAGAGGGTTTAGGATGGGTTCCACTTTAATATAGTATCATGAATGACACTCTTTCATGGTGGTTATTTTTTTATCTTCACACTTGCTTATGATGAATGTGATTCCTAAAAACCATGCTCATTGTAACTTTCAATATAGCCCTCAACATTATGACTATAGCTCTACTTATTAAGCTATTTTAGGTGTCCTTCACATTGCATTAGGCCTCTTTAGAGAGATTCTAGGTATCATGTTTTCATCTTAATAATTCTTATCACTATTAACACATTGAATTTTCAAGAAACACTTGATAATACTCATGAATCACAACCTCTACAACCATTTCCTTCACATGCTAAGGATAGACCAATTAAGGTACTACAAGTGCTTATATGGCTTGTATGAGGTGGATAAAGTGACATATTGAGTATGAGGTAGATATCCATCCTAAATCACCCCAACACGTATTTGATATCTCTGATCATTCAAATTTAGTAAGTATATTATCTATTCAGGTTTGAAGCTAAGACCTTAACTATTCTTTCAAACTCAACTATATAGGAATATAGCCCTGAGTTTAGAATGATATGTCAATGATTTAATCTAAGATGAGTGTCCTAAGTTAATTCATGTTTCTATGGAATTTTATCCTTTATTATCATTCATCACTATATTTCTCCATTTCACATGCATTTTCCTTTTATATAACTCTTCTATCATGCCTCTTAAGTAATCTACTATAGTAGCTACATAGTTGGCTAAAAGTACTTGTTATCCTCTTGATTAAGTCCATGACCAAATCATCTCAATACTTCAAGGGTTTATTCCTTGTGAAGTTATAATGGACTATGGGGGGTTAATTGGAAAGTTTGATGAGTAAAGGTAAGGATTATTGGAATGGAGTGATAAGGAGATGGAATCACCAATTAGGGGAGAAAACCCATTGAAAAGGTAGTGATGATAATGTGAAAGGCAGTGGATGGGTATGACATGAAGTAGAGGGAGAGAACCTTATTAAGACCAAATACATGCTCATTGGAGTAAATTATACAATGATGAAGGTAACATGAATATTTTGAGGTCATAACACACATATAGATCCTTAATATTAAACCATAAAAATTAAATGAATGAGGTGAATTAATCACCATTAAAACACCTTTATAATTCCTTTGATCTCCTTTTAGGTCCTATAGGTGCCTTTGGACTACACACAATCCATTACATAGTGACCTTGAATCATGTTAATTTTTGCTTCCTTAAATACTTTGCTAAAGTGGAAATAGAGTGGGTCTACAAACAAGGAAATTATTTTTACATTATGAAAACCATACAGCTAAAAATGGCCTATGCAGATGTGAGGTGCAAACACATTCCTTAACTTCTTAAGGAAGGTTCATAAAGTTTGTGAGACCAACATTTAGATAATTTATCATGATGTGTAGCTAATTAAGTGTACATGGCCAAGATATATAACCCTAACTTTCTCTCTCTTGTATGGTTTAAGTAAAAACCTAAGGAGGAATCTCATATTGCAAAGAAGGGTTGATGTGAAATAGAATGGTTTTGGGCATGGATGGATTCTATTTGACTTCAAAAATTGTAGGGACATAAGAAAAAAATTTAATTTAAACCTCTAATCATTTGTTATATGCTAGATTCTATATATTCCATATAAATATAGAATAGCTCCAAAATCCTTGATTTTCTAATGTTTTCTCAATCTTAAAACTCTATCAATGCCATATGAGGTTAAAATGAAGTAATACAAATATTAATAACATTTTTAAAGTAGGATAATGTATGAGGGAGGTGAAAAAGTCATGAAATGCCATGTGGGCCCACTTTGCTTGGTTTAAGGGGTGTGGGTGGCTCATAAATGGACCTTAAGTGGCATGAAGTGTTTAATGAAGGAAATTGGAATGGATAACATCTATTTTAGGTCCCTTTTGATATAGTTAATCAAAATATCTTCCCTTTTCTAAAGTTTAAAAAGGTGACTTAAGCTCATAAATTGGTTTGAGGAGTCATAAGGGGGATCAAATGAACTTTAGGTGGGCATGTCATATGGGATGACTTAAATACATAATAATATTCACATTATAGCCTCAAACCAAAGATAAAACACCCTCATATTGATAAAGACCACTAAACTCCTTAAATAGGATTAAGACACTCATTAGCTTCATTCCCCTTGGCAATGATCTTTCTCAAATGAATATGCTATGACACTCATTTAATCATCACAAGGACTTGAAAATTTTCATAACACAATGTACTAAATCATGAATTATGACACATCATAATTCTCATGATAAGAATCCAATGATTCACATCAAACAAGGATGACATGACCATGCAAAAAATAATCATAAGCAGGCTATAAGGATGGCCATCAAAAGTTTTTGATGTAGGTGTTGACATTTGGCCTATGAGGCCAAAATTTCAACATATGGGTTGGCCAATTTTGACTTGGGGTCAAAATTTGGTTAACAAATTCATGATTAATAGGGGTAGCATGTCTATAATGCTAAAATATTAGTGGCCTTATGCTCCCAATATGTAATATAGTTACTTTATAATATAATATGAAACTAACATGCATATATAAGATTTAAAACTCACACCAAAAAAAAATTAAAATCAAACACATTATGCCAAAGGCATTTAGGGAAAACTCACAATAAGAACACAAACTAATATGTGTAAACTAACCTAGAAAGATTGATCCTCCTAGATAAAAAGGGAAGATTTTGATATCATCTTCTTCATGTGATAAGTCGAGATGTGAAATAAGTAACCTCTTGGAACTTTACTTGGTTGATCTCAGTTCTTTCTTGTTTACCAATCCTCTTGGTAGTTCGTCAAGTGAACCATGGACACCAAACATGTTCCCTATGAATATAAATTCATCTTGATATTCAAATTTTACCTAATGTTAATGTTTTATGATAGGATAGATATCTAATGTGACCATAATTTAAACTTCAACTTTTTATGACTCTTTAGGATCATTTTTGTCAATGTATGTACTTTGATCAATTTTCTCTTGGGCATGTTTACTTGAAGGTACAATTTGGTCATCCAAACTCAAGAATATTTTTCAAGTTTTTCCCAAAATCTAGAGACTCCTCTTGGTCACTTGAAAGGATATAAATTTGAATCCCCTTATTACCATTATATTTATGGATATCAAGATCATCAAATTCTTTAATTCAAACATGGTCCAGTCGAGTTTTGAATTCTTCAATATGTGTCACTTGCTCATAATTCTCAACATGGCTAGTCACCAAATTGTTTTGATGATAAATTACCTCATACTCAAATACAAATTCATTAAAATACATAATGTCATCATTAATTTCTTCAAGATTTACTTCATGTTCCATCCTATTATTTTTCTTTTCTCACTCTTCAAGGGATTCACCACTAGTGAATACCTTAATATCTCCCATGAAGTCATGGTAAAACTACTACCATGAATTCTCTTCATCTTGCTTATCAAGTACTACCACCAATTCCTCATTCTTTCTTGGATCTAAAACCTCATTAATATCATCTTAAAGCCTATTCATTGATGGTTATACTAAACTTAACTCTAGCTCTATCTTACCACAAGAGATGGGTTCATCATCTTCAATGAACAAAGGTAATTCAAAATAAAGATTTACCTCTTCCTCACCTCTTTATTAATGTCCTTTTATAGCTACAACCTCATCTTCCACCATCAAAAATATAGGATCTTGTTGGAAAAAGGAGAGAGTGGGAGGTCAAGAGGACTCCTTTATTATGTTTTGAGCTTGACAAGGTATTCTTCCAACTCAAGGTTTTAGATTTAGTCTTATTGGAAGGTTCTTTGAGAGGTTTTTTAAGAGAGAGTAAATTGTTCATTGGATTAAAATTCAATCATCTTCTCTCTCATGGTATTTGGTAGGCATAGGAGAAGATTCATTCACAAGAGTTGGCATGGTGTATCTAGGAGTGATAGTCCATGAAGGCTTCCAATATGGAGTGTTCTTGGGTTATTTGGTAAGGATTAATGTAGATTAAGGAAGGATTGGAATAAAAGGAGGTGGAATAGGAATAGGAGATGATTATTGAGCTTTCTTGATCTTTTATTTTTTCCATCTCACTAGACAAATATCCATGAACTAAAATATGTCCCTTGTCTGAAAACTTTAACTTGTTAGGACATAATGTTTTTTCTTAAAATAATTCCCACTCACATATTACAAAGTGTAATGAGTGTTTTAAATTTTGGATGTTATTAATAGGAAAAATGTTACCAAGCTTAAATTTTTTATCCATCTTCCTCGTCACTATTTCATTATTTGAATTTTTATAAGCAAATGATTATCTTATTCTCTTCTAGATTTAATTAACCTAGCTCTAAAATTTTACTCAAACCTCATATCTTGATGATAAAAAAAGTTCTAATATTCAAGATCTTCTTGATGCTTATAGTGTTCCCTAATCCTATGGTTCTCTTCCATTTTATTCTAAAATTCAAGGATCATATTTCTATCACTTTGTTCAAGCTAATTAGGAATATAATGATGTTACCAAGGCTGGTTAAAACTATGCATATGAGGATAATGGGAATAAATTCTGTGACAATACTAGTAAATAATTAAAGGGACACTTAAATAAAATCCATGAACATGATCAGTCTAATATGAATAATTTTCAAGTGTGAGATATGTATTTTCACCAAATGAATATTAAGAATACATACTAATTTATGATTTTTAGGCACTTGGACTACTTATACTATCTATAGTTCATTCTAAATCACCATTGATGCTTGTTCAATTTATTTAAAGGCTGATATGTCTAAGGAAAAAACTAGAAATACTTCAACCACTTTGGACCTTAGACCCACTAAGCATGCCAAAATTGTTATATCTCAAATTTTCACCCTAAAGGAGGTTTACTTTAGCCTCCTTCAATTTGATGTAGCATGGAGACATCTATCAAGTTATGGGTGACCTATGGGAGAGATGAGTCTCTATATTGAAGGGATATCTCCTTTAAAAAAAAAATCTAACCCAAGGTTATTATAAAAAAATTATTTCAAAATGAAGGTAATATTTCATATATTTATCAAGGTAGATGAATAGAATGTCTGATTGTAGACATTAGTACTCTTCTTTACACTTAAACACACATAAAATAACTAACTATACTTCATGTGACCTATTAAAAGGCATATTACTTGCATAAAACATGAGAGAGTGAGATGAAAATGAGGGTAGATAACTATCAGTTTCCATTAAACCAATAAATAATTCACACACTTAAATAAGAAGTTAATAACTTAAAACTAGTCTAAAATATTCTATTTAATTGCAAAATTAGTACTCAAACTAATAGGGCTTTGCCATACCAGATGTGTATCCTTCTACATGCCAAAAGTACCAAATTATATAGAGAAATGAGAGAGAGAGAGAGAGAGGTGGAAATAGGAGGGAGAAATGATGAGTTATAAGTAATTTTGAAATTAGTACAATCACAAGAAAATCCCTTGAGACATGTGCCAATGTACTTTACAAGTAACTCCATGAGGTTGAAAAAGATGAGAGGAGAGAGAACTCATTAATAAATCTTTAAGGTTTGTAAATATACCACATCAACATAATCAAGTTAAAATTGTGACACACCTTTATAATTATTATTAAAATATTTACATCTTTCTCAATCTATAACATCTCAGCTTGACACCTCCATACTTCTCTCTATGCCTAAGACACCTTCTTGATTAAGAATTTAATGACTTATTTGAAACTACCTTGGAGGATATTATCACCTTCATACTAACTTGAAAGATGGATATTATGCCTGATTAAACCATCAAAACTTTCCTTGAACTAACATCTCTATTTAACACCTCCTTTTATGCTCTTACATGCATATCATCATATTCTCTTTCATTGATCAAGTAGACCGACTAGAAAACTAGGCCTAGTTACTTGAAACTTGTCACTTGGATGAAAATATACATTTAATAACCCTCCTTCATAGGTGAGAGTCATGCATTTAGAGTCTCTTTATCCTCTGGTCTATTATGAGGGCCATAGGAGAACTCAACCTTATTTTTTCTTGATCATCTCAATAACCACACTATTTCACATAAGCCCATTTAATATTATTTTCATCACATAGACTCATAAAAGTTATTTAATGTAATAAAAAGATGAATTTTAATGTCTAAGAGTTTAAACCAAATCCTTATATACCATTCACAATGATTCTCATCCCTTCAACCATCTTTACATGTTAATTTCTCCTTGTAAACTTATAAAAATGGAGAATTTATTACCTACATACATGTGAAAGTACATCATTACTATGTGATCAAGACATTTAAATAATGATCAACATGTTCCGATTGTCTTCAAGACCATTTTAATTCATTTGAGTGCAAATTTCTCAAAATATTTCCCATTGAGCTTATATTGGGGTTTTAGAGATATTTAATGAGGTTTAGACTCTTAACAATAGTTCATAAAGGTTGGGCCTTTAACCTATGAACTAATCCCACAAAATTATTATATACAAGGACCCTCAACCTTACCCACATGTTTATAACTCCATGCAAATCCTCTGTATAGTTATATGCATAAGAACGTGCTCCTTGAGTGACTAGTCTATATTTTATGCACTCTTAAGGTAATTTTAAGCCAAAATGGCCAATTATGAGATCTCTTATACAAACCAATTCTTCTTACACATATTTAAATCCATTATATACACTTACATGTTGGTTTTAGATCCTATTCAACCCTTTTTTATCCTCTAACTTCAATCTCCAAGTAGTAATGCTTTGAGAAGGGAATTAGGCCAATAGACCTAATGATAGTGTTTCTATGTTTTAACCTAAAAGGTATATATCTAATAAATTTTACACCTATGAGAGTATCTAAAATACCCCCTAGATTCATTATATAACTTTTTTTGGTTTTGTTAAGCCACTTGATTCCTCTTGCACAATATACATAGTCAACTAGATAGACATTTTGGCATGGATGTAGATGACCATCAGATGTGGATTGTACTCTAATTATTTTTATTTTAAATTTCCTTATCCTCCCTAAGGTACTTAAAACCATTGCATACCTAGGTGAATTCAACTCTTCCTTGAGAACCTTATATCCTTCTCTAGTTCCATGACTAGTTGTAGGTAATCATCTCAAGGTTTTAGGTCTTCTTTTGACATTTGACATTGTAATTTTTGAGTAAATTCACCAGGATTATAATTTCATTGAATACCTATCCAACTATTAATGCTTATTATCCTATTTACCTACTCTATATACTAAGACTAACATTAGGTTTATGGTATATGAAATGAGGTTATTCAACTCATCTAGAATTCATAGGATTTATTTATGAGATGTTACCTTGTGAGTATAAATCATCATTTATAGATATTAATGTAATTTTTCTCATTTTTATAACCTTCATCAAATATATTTCTCACCCATGACTTTAGACCAAGTAAACAATCTCCATTTGGGTAAGGAGGAAACCTTAACATCATTTAGTTTAGTGTATGCAAAGTTTGAGTGACCCTTATTTGGTCATATATGTAAAACCATTTTTCAAGTTTATTGTACACTATATGACCTATTGAAATTATTCATATCATTTACCAAAATCTATTATCACCATTGTGCCTTATATCCTCTTTTCACTATGTACACCAACCTATGGGTCAACTTCTTCCCATTGATACTTTTGATAACTAATCCTCTTGAATTTTTGTTTTAGATTATATCAATCTTATCTTCCTCCAATTATCTCTTCAGGATGCCTATTTAACTCCCAATATATACTAAGTCTTCTCAAATTTTCCTTTTAGATGTGTAAGATTGAACATACATTGGTTCATGTATAGGGATTTTTATGTGAGAATTGGGGTCTCTTCATTCACTCATAAATTGGTGGTTATATTTAATGGAATAATTCAAAGTTTAATGAATATCAAATAGTTCAATATACACCTCAATTTTGTCAAGACACATTTTAATAACCTTTTAAACTAACTATAAACCATGTTATGACCTTTACCACATTTTATGACATTAATAACTTATAAAATACCCCTAGGACTAGACAAGTACACAAGAGATCAAAATTATAGAATGTTATAAAATTAATAATTTGATCATATGGATACCATTTAGGACCATTTAAGACTATGACAAGACCATATACAAATATTGATATCCCTATGAAAAGTTTCAACATAGAGGGATTGACAAATTTTACTTGGGTTAAAAATTTGGTCATCAATTCCTGTGAAAATAATTTTGTATGGTTCATCAATATGTCAAAGACCTTTGTTTATTGATAATTATTCAACCTACTATTTATACTAAACATTTTTCTGGTTGGATAACTATTTTTTTCATTTCAAGATAAATGGAATTAACTTACCTATATTCACTCATCAGAGAGTTCAAATGGTAGGGATATGGTAGGATCATATGTAATGTGGTTATGTCTTTGAAAAAATACTCCCATTTTAAGATTTCCCCTACTAATGGACACTAGAAGGTTGTTAAAAATGTGTCCTAACTTGTTCCCATTTAATAATGATTTTTTGAAAGGGTGTGTGATCATATCTCTTATCAAGAGTGGATTTTAAGTTAGTTGGGTGACCTTCACAAGATGGTACATTTAATGGGTGTCATTTTTTCCTTCATTTAATCAACTTTTTTTTTTATGTCATTAAAATAGAGGGTGGTGTCTAAAGCTATTTATATCAAGGCTTATGGTTTTAGGTATTATATTAAATAATTTTAAGGGTTTTTGATCTTATAAATGTGTAATATAATCTATTCTAGAAAGTATTTTTTTATGCAATAAAGAAACACACTTGTAAAATTTAAACACTCTGTAATCTAATTTTCTGAAATAAACACACTTGGTGAAAGTAAAAACTCCACTAAAACTAAACACTCTTGCTAAAAATGAACACATTACTAAAAATAATAACTCTTTATAAAAATAATCACTCTTGTTAAAAGGAAATATTCTAATTACAATACTAAATTTAATCTTAGATTTTAAAGATAATTTCTTTCAAGTTATAAATTTGAAATATACTTGTAATTACTAAAAATCTAAACACACATAAAATAATGTATAAAAACATGTTCCTTATTCCTGAGGAGTGTGGTCCCTTACTCACCTTGGGAATATGAATGAAAGGAAAATTCAATATGTAAAACTAGATATATCATCATTAATTGATCAAAATAGATTACCTAAACATAAATGTAACTTGTATTACTATGATAGAATGTCTACTAAACAATGTAATAATTATCTCTCTTCTCTATATTATTTAAGACATAGGGATCCACCTATATATAATGTTATAACTATAGATCCCTATATCTCAGTGACTAATCTTCTATTATCAAGACAAATCTCCTACGTTTAGTGAGTCTTCAAAATAGGTGATTGACAGTTGAAAAAGGAAGATCAATTCATTATAAAATCTACAAAAAATATACTAATAATACCTTCCTAAATATATTAGATCTATTGTCTTATAAAATATTATTAACATATTTACAATCACTTATATATATATATATATATATATATATATATATATATATATATATATATAAAAGTCTATTTATAGATTCACTATTTATAATAACACTATAAATATTAAATGACTAAAATAATCTTCAAGTATGTTACAAAAATGGAAAGTAAGTATCTTCAATTTTGTAGGCTTGTTATAGCCAAAATTTGAACACTAGGAAATTCAAGTAGACCTTCTCAAGTTTGGGATATCATAGAACTATATTTGCATATATACAAGCTAATGCAAGAGATAAATCTCTATATTTTAAGGGCTAGATCCCTTGATCTATCTTTTAAGCTCACACACTACACTAGGCTAATCGCTATTAGGGTTGAAAATGGAATAAGGAAATAGAAAAGTAATATATACTAATGAAGTTGATACACCAAACATAACTACACAAAAATAATTTCATTTGCACTAACAAATAAGACTTCTAAAACTAACCTCAACTCAATGTTCTTCTATCATAAGTGTTTTTACATGGAGGTAGATTGATATTCATATCCAGAGGTGGGTGAAAAGGAGTTCAGATCCTAGACACTTTTAATCTATCTCAAACTTAAAACAGACCTTAAAAAATAGTTACACTTCATAATACATGTTAAAACAAATGCTACTCCTCACACAATGCATACAAGAAAAGAATAGAAGCAAGGAGGAGACATTCATCACTTGCCATCCAAATGGACTACTTCACATATTTAGGTAATAATTGTAGAGACTGAATTAACTTCAAAAATTTATTCAAAGGCAAAAACAAGATGTGAAAACCAATAGGGATTGACCATACCAATTGTGGCTATCTAGACAATGCCAAAATGGCTTGAATATATAGAGCATAGGAGAGGAGAGAGAAGAAGTGAATTTGTGAAATCATAAGGCAAAGTGTTAAGGCTTGAAACCCAATTATAATGAAAGAAAAGAGAGTTAGAGAAAATGTCATGAGGTCCTCTTAGACAATTATCCATTTGAAACATGACACCTTAAAGTTAGCATAGAGATCTTAATTTTCTTACTTGAAATTGCCTTCTTGATGACGATTTAACTAACTATCCATAAGTATTGTATTGGTCATTAAAACATATACTTTGACTTGGGAAATTGGAAACATTATGTGTGAAAGTCATTATACACCCTCAACTAAAGCCTTCTTTTTGTCACTTGTCATTCACTTTCTATAGTCACTCATTAGCCTTCTAGGCTTAAATTCTCACATTTGTCACTAGAGTGACATGTATATATTTAATAAGGTTCATTATATAGGTGTGAGATACCTCATCAAGACCTCTTTATACTTTGGTCTATCATGTAGACTTCATAATAACTTATCATTACACTTCTCACATCTAATTTTGATAGTCACCCTCTTTCTCACTATCTTGTTCAAGACTGTCTGCAATAACCAACTTAATAAAAGGGTTTTCATTAATCAATGAGAAGATAATTGGGTATGAATAATTAAAACAAGTCTCCAAATACCTTCCAAAATATCCTTCATCTATGAATTCCCTTTTTCACCTTTAATTCACTTTAAATCCCATAAAAAACATAGAATTAGACCTATCTATACAAGTTATACTATGAAACATTTAGATGGTGAGGAAATTGAGAGAGTTCCAAAAGGATCCAAAACATTTTTCAAGTCAATTTACCCCTCATGAACTCATAATTATTCATATCTTTCACATCAGGCCCTTATAATGGTTTTAGGAGGGTTTTAGGTCATTTAACTTGTTAACAATGATTCAAAAAATTTAGATGCTTAACACTTGAACCAATTCCACTAAGTTTGAGTTCATGACCTGCCTCAACTCTCCCTAAGTGATTGAGATCCCATTCAGATCGTCCTTATAGATATACATGAAATAAAATGGCTTCTCTATTCCTACTATGTATTATGTAAACCTCTGAGACCAAATTAGGCCAAAAGTACCAATCATGTGTTTCTTTCTAAAAAATTATGGTTCTCATTAGTCATCCCCTCTCTCATTAAGGCTATTACATTATTTTATTAGATCATATAGTCACCATGAGGATTCATGTTCATTTTTAGGCCTAGATTATGTTTTTATGTATATTACCACCTGTGAGTGATAATAGTAAGTGTATAAGATTTTAAAATATTATTCACCTTTAATCCAATTCTGTAAATCATCCTAAAATGATTCAAATTTCTACCATTTCATCTTTCCACCATTCATATATTATGTCTGCAAGATTGCCTTAACTATGAAGTGCCTCTGGTTTGAGAAAAAATAGAGGACACTTACCCTATTATTATGGCCAAAATGAGACTATTGAGACCTTTTTTATTTCATGATGACCCGTTATGTTAATTTTCAAAGTCTAATCATGCTCTAAGAGCCATCTACACCTCAAATCCTCAAAACTAGCTTCTAGACCTATCTTGATTGTGGAGGATTTTGCTTAACTGAATATTAGGTTTGAAACCTATTTGTTCACCTTTATTCATGTTTTATTTACCTATAAAATTAACATAAAGTTTTATTTTACAATTTTTAGAGTGGTCTTAACATGACCATTCCATCCTATAGCTATGTCTACCAACTAAATTACATCTTTCATTAGCATGAGCTAATTTATGTTTCCTAAGTCAGATTGTAGGTAACAATTAGGGAATGTAAGAGATTCCTATATTTTTTAATTAGGTATGACTAATTTAATTCACCCCTTTTATTATTATTGAGGTCATTTAGTTCATCTCATAGATGAATATATCCATTTCTACCTTGAGACCATTCAGTCTTTATTTATCATCAACACACTAGGTGTTACTTGCAAGTTGTAGGTTCATTTGGTTTCAATTTCACTATAGATTCCAAATATTTTCAAGTGTAAAATTTAATAATATGTAATTTATTCAACCATCCTTCTCTATTCACCTTATAACTTTCTCTTGTTTGTTAGCTTTAGGTCTAGGATACAAGAGAGAAGCCATTAGACTTGCTTAGACCTCATATACCTCCACTAATAGATGATACTATGTATGATAAAAAATTATTTTGGAGAAGTGATGTAGAGAAACTTGGGAAAAGTCTCCAAATCATCATATAATCTTGACTCTAGTGTTGTAATGATCACATTTGAATGTTATGTTATCAATGTTCAATCTTCAATCTATGTCTTTACACTTGTCACTAGGCTTTGTACCTCCTTTGATATTATCCTATTATCAAACACTATGGATTAATCTAACCCTATCATTATAACCTTAATTCATTACCTCACTCAACTCACTTCACTTTATTCATTCATTCATTCATTCACTATTAATTCTCACTTCACTCAACTCACTCTTCTCTCTCACACTAGCGCACTACTCAAGGTTCAAAGCACTAAATCTTAAATTAGGTCTTATGAAGATAACATAACATTATGGTTGATATTTCATGATCGACATTAAAATTATATTAACCCCTTAAGACCATTAAATTAGACTCCATCATGCATTTTAATTCTTTAATCCTCTTTAGTGTCACCATGCCCTTGTGGCCTTTTTAGTGCTTTTCCTCCTTGTATAGACAACTATGGACTAGATTTGAGAAAATAATGACATTTTTCATCACCCTCTATCCTATTAAAAGTAACCATAAAGTATCAAGGTCTAATTACATGTTTAGAAGGTACTTTGTAAGCTTTATCTTAATTAGGCATTTATATCCCTACCATACATCCACAGTCACCAAATCCATACTATTCTACTCTATGCTTATCTAAAACTACTTGAATCCTTCACTAAAAAACAAAACAGGGAATATTTCTAAGTTTCATTAAATTTCTTATAAGTAATTTTTTTAAACCCTAGTTTCATGACTATAGAGGCTAAGAGGCTTTACATTTATCTTTCTTTAGTTTGAAGACACTTCAAAGGGACCTAATTCTTTCCAAAGTTCTATAATATTAGTCTCCACCTTCCCCAATGGGTAAGAGCCATTGATAAATCCTCATATGCTTAAACTAACTCAAAATACATAATTTTGTAACTCTTTTAGAGGATTGTGTAAGATTTAAGGGCTCTATCTACACTGTAAAGGTTCCTAAAATCCAAATTAACTATTGTAAAAATTTATTCTAATCCCACATGTTCTCACAACTTGATAAAGTTCATACCCACTCACTTTATCAACCATACACATTCTTTCACTTGCATACTAACATAATAGGCACAAGGTAACTAAGTAAAATAAGGTGTATAGTGTGTGAACATAATACTCACTATGAATTTGAGATTCACCAACCAAACATTCATTCAACCAAATATAAAACCATTCAATAAAAAATATCTATATTCATGTACCATCATTTCAGTCACAACTATAGTTAATACCTTCAAACACATCCACATATCTTCAATATTAATACTTATAGGCATACAATAGGGTACATAGGTAGGGTTGTTGTTTGGTTGAGTTTATACACTTCTCACCAATCCATTCATTAAAAATATAATCTATAATATCTCAAATTTCTCTAAAATTAATATACCACATAATTCCTTTCTCACAATCCTCTTCAACTTCATTACATTCTTCTTTCTTATGACTACAACCTACAGTTTCCTTCTTGACTATCATCAACAACCCAATGCTCCTACATAAAACCATTAACAAACATTTACATGATCATGTATTTAAGGTAATTTTAAGACAATGTATAACTATATGAAGCCCAATATACCTTTGAATGGAAGTAAACATAGTAACAACCTTTTCCTCATTTATTTGAATCAACCAATATTACATATGCAGTCCAATCCCTATTCTTGTTATCTTTCTTGAGGAGATTTTTACATTATTTAATTATTTTGGTTTCTCCTCCCTTTATTAGAGTTATATCCTCTCTCCCTACTCCATCCTATGTTAAAATTGATGTACAACTTACCTTCTCAACCAACTTCAATGTTGGTTACTTGAGTTAGTTACAAGACAAAAGCTTCCTTATATGATAACTCAACACATGGGTGAGAGTTACATTGTTTAGCTTGACTCCTAATTAAATGACTTGAAATATTTTATCTCTAAAAACTCTCTAAATGATTCATCATAACCTTACACTAAATTTATATGACCTACCTACTCTACACCATGTTTTTTGTCCTACTAGGCTTAGTTCAAACATTTAAATTTTCAAATTCATAATTTTGGAGGGGAAAATTCTAGCACTTATAAAACACACCTTGATAGCTATAAGTGATTATAAAGACCAAAAATTTAACCTATATGATCCTTCACACTCATATAAAATCCAAAATGGATCACCTTGATCAACAACTAGCACATGACTCTCAACAACACTAAAATGATGTTTGTTTGCTTGATGCCCCTACATCATACTCCCTAGGAAGGAGAAAAAATGAATGATATAAAATTTTTATTACCTTTTAATTTATTCTTTGAGGATATTACACATTCACTTGACTTCTACTCCTCCTTTCTTGTTCCTTTCTTTTCACTAGGATTTTGTATTTCTTCTTCTTTGCCTTGTTTATCTTCCTTGTCAATGCATCCTCTACCTCTATGAGGTGTACTAGCTACTTTAAATCTATATTTAATACATGTTATATCATTTCCAATTAAAAATTTCCTTCATCATCCTCTATTATAAATAAATGGTTATTACTCTTCTTGCTTATGCTTATTTTATGGCCTTCTTCTTCATTGTTCTCACTTGATGTTTTCTTCTTTAAGTGTCTTGGCTTCTTGACAATGTTGGTTCCTTCTTGTTTGTAATTCAATGATCTCATTGGCATATTTACCTCTATCACTTGCTTAATTATAATCTCTTTTGATTTATCTTATTCACACTTCACTTCTTGAAGTGTCTCCACATGACTTTGAATATCTTGCATGAACATTCTCTCAACCAAGTCATCTTTAGCATGGTACAATGTTGTTTGACACCTTATAGTCTTTCCATCATAATTAAATTTAATTAATAACTCTGATGTAACTTCACCCATGGAATATATTATCTTGTCAACTTGTTTATGTTCCCATTGCTTTTTTGGTTGGATGTTTTATTATGTCTTGTATAACTCCTTACTTATCTCATTGTACTTCACCTACTTACAACCCATTTAATGGACTGAAAATATCCCCTAGCATCTCTCTTTCCTTCTTCAACATAAGAGCATCATCCTCTTCACAACCTTCATCAAATTTTAGATCATATTGTCTTCACCTTCTTGGGAATCTTGATTCTCGATTTGTCTTTGGACTCCATCATTCATGAGATTTAAATCAATCTCCCTTGGCTGCATATCATGTTTGTTAATAAATCTTTGAGGTGCTTCATCTTCTCCTTGACTTTCCATAAACTCATCCAACAATTATATTATTTCTATGTATAAATTTTCTACATTATTAGAATAAAATTAATATGAATCATCATAAATAACATTATAATTCAAACCTCTATTCCACTTATCTTCTTCACATTCATCATCTTGGTTACTTAGTTTCACCTTCATCTCTTGGTCTTTGTTTTCTTTCACTATGTCTCTTGTTTTCTCAATCGACTTGAAATCTTCCTCTATATTCATGCTTTATTGGAGTGTACCTTTAATACTTTATTTGTGAACACATTTCATATTGTTCTTAACCCATTTTATTCCTTGTACATGCTTGTATTGAAATTTTCTTCTCATTTCATCTCCTTCATGCTTCTTGCCTTGGTAGCCTATCATTCCAATTTGATGTATTTTACCCTTTGTTCTTTTCCTCTTTGTTTTCTCTTGTCTTTCACTTGTTTTTTTTTCCTTGCATGAACCTAGTGTTTGAGGTCTTATTTCTTTACCTCACCAACTAATTGATTGAGCCACTTAGACCAAACATAATAATGCTTGTGTGCTTTCCTTGAGGGCTGCACTTTGTTCTTTACTTATCCAAATTGCATATTATCTTATTTTTATTCATATGTACAATAATAATAAATGTTCAAACATTCATTTACCTCCATATATGAATGTTTAAAGGTCATTTATTCCCTCAAATATTCATGGTTTTCCTTCATTCCTTCATGGTTAGCTATCTTGAATTCCTTAAGTGCCTCTTATCTTCCTTTAGCTATACTGTCTATCAAAGGTAATCCTCTTCTATTTCATCTTCAACATGTTGAATTCCTTAAATATATATCACTTTATTTATCTACAAACTTGTTATTTATTTATATTCTTCTTTCTTCTTGATGGGTGATGTACTAGGACCATCCTTTACTATATTTAAGGCCTTATCATTATCCTTCATCAAAATTATATTCACACATACATACACAAAATGAAAAGTAACGTTAGAATATAAAATGACAGACCATATAGTCTCTGTGAATGCCTTTTACATAGATATTCTTCTCTTCTTCTTCTTGGATTCACTCTGAAGTGTTTCTCTTGGCACTTCTATCTCCTTCATGTTTTCCTTAATGATAAATTTATTCTCAACCTATCTATATTGTTTCTCTCTTGTAAAATCATCAACGTTTATTATTATATGTTTTATACCTTATTTATTCTTCTCATTCCTAAAGACACTCATCTTGTGCCTTTTCTATCTCCTAAGTAGCTCTAACAACCACTTCACCCTCTTATTTAGATGACAACAAATCCATTGGATTCCTTGACTTTCTAGGATATTCACCATTATCTATACCTTATAAATACTCTACCCCAACTCTCTTCTCATATCTTCCACTTCCTTGTCTACATCCATCTTCTCTCTTTCTCTTTGCTTTCTAGGCTTACCTAGACTAATCACTAACAAGCTACCTATTTAAATTATATATCTCTATTGGATCTTATTTATATATATATATATATATATATATATATATATATATTACTTATTTAGGACCTTTCTTATGATTATTTTAATCTCTCTTTGATTCTTTCCTCTTCTCTTTCTCACCTGAGATGCAATGTTCTTTCTTCACTCTACCTTCTATAATCCTCTCTTAACTAGCTTCTAGTATTTCTCATTAGACATTGGGTTTTTTGTTACTCTCTTTATAAATTATCAATTTTATCTATAATAAATTTAATATGTCATACCCACACCATTTTATTATTCTAAAATACCCTACAATATCACTTCATACATTCCTCATAGTAATCCTTGTCGATCTCAAATCAATAGGCTTTAAGAAAATCAAAACAAAAGTAAACCAAGAGATTACCTTGATATGATACCAAATGATTCATAGGTAATTGGTAAAATTCTCAAAATCATCATCTACTCCTGAATTTGATCTTGGAATGATCTCATTTAAATTTTTTGTTCCCAAGGTTCAATCTTTAATCTATATCTTTACACTTGTCACTAGGATTTATACCTCCTTTGTTATTATCCTATTATCAAACACTTTTGAGTCCTATATCCATTTAATTATTCCATTAATTCATTTCCTCACTCAAATAACTTCATTATATTCATTCACTCATTCACTATTACTTCTCAATTCACTCAACTCACTCTTCCCACTCACACTAGCTCACTACTCAAGGTTCAAAGCACTAAATATTGACTTGGGTGTTATGAATATATTATAATATTATGTTTGACCTTAAATGATCACATTAAACTTATATTAACCCATTAAAACCATTGAATCACACACTATCATGAATTTTAATTCTTCAATCCTCTTTAGTGTCACCATGCCCTTATAGTCCTTTTATGGGCTTTTCATCCTTATACGTATAATTATAGACTATATTTTATAAAATAATGAAATTTTTCATCACGTTTTATCCTTTTACATGTCTTCATAAATTTTCAAGGTCTAATTACATGTTTTTAAGGTACTTCCTTTGTAAGCTTACTCTTAATTAGGCCTTTCTAGCCCTACCATACACCCACTATCACCAAAGCCTTACTATTCCATATTTTGATTCTCCAAAAATAATTTAATACTTAAATAAAAAATAAAATAAGGAAAATTATCAAGTTTCATGAAATTCCTATGGTTATAACTCCAAATATAAGTGTTTTTGTTTGGAAACCCTAGTTTCATGACTATAGAGGCCGAGAGGCTTTAAATTTCTCTTTATTTAGTTTTAAGACACGTCAAAGGGACCTAAGACCTTCCGTAGGTCTTTATTAATAGTATAAACCTTCCCCAATAGTTAATATCCATTGATAAACCATCATATTCTTATACTAACTCAAAACACAGAACTTTGTAACTCTTTTAGAGGACTATGTAAGATTTTTGGGTTCTATTTGCACTATAAATGTTCATAAACTCCAAATGAGCTATTTTCAAAATATATTATCATCTCATATGTGATCATATATTTATCAAGTTTATAACCACTCACTTTATCAACCATACACATTATTTCACTTGCATACTAATAGAATATGCATAGGGTAACTAAGCAAAATAGGGTGTATAGTGTGTGAATAAAATACTCACTATGAATTTGAGGTTTACCAACCAAAATTTTATTTAACAAATTATAAAACTATTAAAAAATCATATAATTATCCATTTACCATTATTTCAAACATAACTATAGTCAATATCTTCAAACACATCCACATATCTTCATTCTTGATACTCACAAGCATACAACATAGTGCATAGGTAGGGTTGTCTTTTGTCTTAGTTTTTCAACTTATCAAAAATCTATTCATTAAAAATAAAGTCTATAATATCTCGCATGTCTCTATAATTAGTATACCAAATAATTCCTTTCTCAAAATCCTCCTCCACTTCATTGCATTCTTCTTTCTTATGATTGTAGCCTGTAGTTTCCTTCTTAACTATCATCAACAATCTAGTGCTCTTACATTAAACCATACACAAACCTGTTGATGCACGTATTGTACTCCATATGTCGACTAGGGAATAAGGGTAAATTTAAAATCTAAATTTTAAGTCTTGGAATGACTTGGGGTTTAAGTTATTTATGCAACTATTGTTGGGAATAACATAAATGGCAAAGATATGGTCACCACATTGAAAGTCTACAAGTAGACCCTATTGTAGGGACATCATATGTGTATGAAATCACACTTTTATTGATAATATTTGTGAATTATCTTAATATTTTCCAATTAATTCCAAAAATATAAACAAATAATGGATATTTATAGCATGATCAAAACTAGAGTGATTCATGGGTAGACTTAAAAGTGAGTATGGTAGGGTAGAAAAGAAGATGTGCTTAAGATGACTAAAGATATCAATTCTACTATCATATAAGGTAAAACATATAAAATCCAAAATCTACCAACTCTAACATAAATCTCAAAGCTAAATAAATTTAGTTAAAGCTTAAAATGAGAGGAATGCATGCATTTAACAAATACTTTGCATAAAATTGCTCAATCATAGTAAATTTCTTGGCACATTTAGATGCAAATGAGAAGAAAATAGAGCAAGAATACTATCAAATTTATCACCTAGAGTTAAACTCAAACTAATATATCAATATATGAAATGTAATTACCAAACTAATTTTTTATAAAGGAAAATATTATTCATCTAAGAATGTGAGAATTTTAAAATCATAAAACACACACAAAAGAACACTATAGATAGACTCTCAAATTCTTTAGATCTATGTATTAATCCTGATAAACACTATTTTTTGTTTTAAAAATGAGGGAAACATCCCTATTTATAGGATTTAAAATGCCTAATCCATGTTAAATTTGTCCCAAAAAGGCATCCCATATACAACCAAGTGGCTTATAATTCCCCATAACAATAGAATATTCCACGTTTGATTTAATAAGTTAAAATACAATATTTTAAGGGCCTAGAGGTGGATGTTATAATGCTTATTATTGTTGTTGATATTATTTCCTCTACTTATTTTCTACTTTATCTTTGGTACATACCTCTATATAGTCCTGGTAATCTTTGTTAATTTGAGAAAAGTCTAAGATCATGGGCCCAAATAAATCAGGGATGTCCTATATGATCATTCCGTACTGTATGAGTATTGGCCTTAGTGCCTCCTCAATGACATTTGCCTTATCCTACCTTTGATTGGAAAATTAAAAAATGTCTATCACCTCAATAGCCATTTTGGCATTTACCACATCTTGCTAGAATTATGAAATGAAGACCTTCATTTGTGCTATAAATTATTACTCATCCATGAGGGTATCATTAGGCTTGGTCACCTTAGTGATCATGGCATCCTTTAGCAACAAGGCAATCTTTAATTCATTTTTTTAAAAAGGATGTATTTTCATCATTAAATTGATCCAACCATGTCTTGAAAATCCTCCTCCTATTGATGAGGATGGTTTGTGTAGGAACAATGTCTTTAAGAGGTAGAACCTTAAGGTTAGGAAACTTATTACTTCATACCACACCAACCAAGTTTGTTAACTTAGTGTCATAGTGGGAAAGATTTGGTCAAATTTAATGATCACTTTGGCTTGATTGATCCCATATTCATACCTCTTTTTCATCACTTTATATATGCTAAAAACATTAATGATAGTGTTAATTATTGAAATTAAAGTGCCCTCTGGCATAGTGGGGAGTGCTTTCTCTTTTAGTCTTTTCAATTCATGTTACATCCCCTTCATCAAGGTAATATTATATTCTACACAGGATTGTAATATAGATATAGGGTCCTCTATATACTTTTGTACCGCTATAGGGCTAACCTTCTTCTTCTATTCAAGGTGAAGAGAGAATCTTCATTCTCATGAGTCATAATTGAGCCTAACTATAACTACTCAACTTGTCTTTGAAATACCCTCTTCATGGTGATAATAGAGGGGTCAAACCTCATCCTAATTTGGGTTGCATATTGTATTACCTAAGGTTTCACTTGGCTTATTATTTACATCATGTTCCTCAACCAATTTAGGGTAGTTGTAGATGGAAACTATGTGAGAGGTTGTTGTAATGGGAGTGTTTGGCTATAAGAGGAGGAACCTAAGGCTATGGCATGGATATATATATTGGTTAGGTCCAATTTCCCAAGTGGATTAAACAAGGATTTAAAAGGTCCCACGTTAATAATAAATGAGGGTAGTGTTTAAGGCCCAATCATTTTGGTTATTATGGTGGGGTAAAATGGTTTCTTTTAAATGAGTTACTTTAGAATGGATCTTAGTGGATTTATGGATGTAGGGGAACCAAGGGTGAGTGATTTACTTGTTGTGGTATCCTAAAAAGGAGTAGGACCCACCACTTTGTTAACACTAGTACTTTGGTATCCTTATGGAGTTGAAATGGTTATGATGGAATGGGATATGAAGTGGAGAATGGTGCCTCTAAAGGAAGTAGTGGCAATGGATGTAAACATGGGAGTGGGAGTGGTAGTAGAAGTAGGAGTAATTGTGACTATTAAAATAGTTAAGAAGGAAGGTAATGGTATAATACTTATATTAATAATTTGGGAAGATAATGGGGGAGACACTACTCCACTCATGGTGCTCCTAGGAGACTTATTCCTTATGTATACTTTTACAATAGTTCTCCTAGTTAGTGCATGTAGTTCCTCCATTAAGAACTGTTGGCCAAATTTGGCCCACAAAATAATATTTTTCCTATAAATTACTTTGATAGATGAGAATATTTATGGATATAATGAGTGGATAAAATCAAGATAATAGTATCTCATATTGATAATAAATATTTTGAAACAATTTAAGCAAGCTTAAAGTGCGTTTTATTGATCTTTGAGAAACAAGTCTTAAAATAGGTCTAGAGTTACAAGGGAAGAAGATATAATAGGTTTACATAGTTTTCATGAAATTAATAGTGCATATAGTAGGTTGGTATGAATTTTTAAAAGTTATTCAAAGATTTGACAGATCAAAAGATGACAATATTAAGTCCAGAATAACTAGACTGTCATAAGCACATCATGTAAAGATGAACAAATCAATCTAGTTACACATTTGATAGATGTAATTTAAAAGTAAACCAAGGTTAAAGAGTTTTAGTGACATGGTGTTTTTAGTGCCAATATCATCATTATACAAATTTTTTTGTTTTGATGAGCTTACTATCTGAAGATATACAAATTTTAAGTTAGACTTATAGAGTGAAACATGCACACAAATGTCAAGTTACTATTGTGGAAAATAGCCATTTGAATTTAAATTTTATAAGGATAAATGCATGGATGAAAAATGGCAAGATCTTGGGTGCCCATATAAATATATAATGGCATGTGGTGACTAACAGAGCTAGTATGTCCAAGTAGATCAATGATGCATGTGCAATCGTACAAAGTATATCCAAAGTGCATGATGATTGATATAACTAGTGGGTCCAAGAAGATTGATGGTGCATATTAAATTGTATAAATTATATGTAATAGTGAGCAATGGTTCAAAAATTTAGTTGATATTAAGAGTAAATGTGTGGGTGACAAGTGTCTTAAACACATTAAACTGATAGAAGATATATGGATTATGTCCATTCATACAGAGAGATATCAATGGTGTGAGTAAGGTTAATAAGTCAATAGACCTTAGATCAAGTGAGAGGCCACCAAAAGTCTAAATTTGATAGTTCCAAATCAATAATTCAAAAAATAATGAATAAAGGTAAGCCCAAGAGACTTTTAGTTGAGGTTGATGAAGTTATTTTCTACCCAGGCAAGTTATTACATAAGAGCTAAGTTTGAAGACAATCTAGGATTAACCAAAATGGATATTTAAAATTTGAACGATGCCATTAAAGCTCTATAGATATGAAATTGGTATTTTGTGTCTAATAAATATCAAATATGGGCTACTAGGTTGTTCAACTTATTTAAATACACCCTGGTAGATATGATGATTATATGAAAAGCAATAAATGGGATTGGTTTTCATTTATATTAGATATGTTTCTAAGGGTTATAGTAAAGATAATGATAAGGCATAAAAATGATATTGATATCATCCACAATTTAGTAGGAAAATTCAATCACCTAAATCAAACATAATCATGGTTTATTCAGGTTGATGGACATAAAGATTTTATCCTTATAAGTAAGCCAATTAGAATATGGTGTAGAGTCCCAAGATGGAGATCTAGTGGTTGGAGGAAGTAGTTAGATCATTTAATATATTTTTGGGATATATCTAAGGGTTTTCCTTATTATCAAGAGTATGAGTCATCATCTTAGACACATTCTTATCCTATAGTTTATTGCTCAACCAATGAGAAGATTTAAGGGATATTGGGACAAATAAAGTCTATTTTATCTATGATGTATTAATCCTAATTTTATCAAAATGTGGTGGGAACTTAATTAATGATATTAGATGGTGTGCTCCCATTCTCTCTCCACTTTCTCTCATATCTCTTATTTTCTTCCACATTGTAGCTCACTCTAACTTTTGATAAGAAATTATCTCTCAATTCTAGAAGAGTAGAGACTCTCATTTGATAAGCCTAGACCCTATCAAAATTTGTATGAAATACCCCTTAAAGTAATAAATAATTTCTTTACTTATCTCTTCCCTCTAAATTATGTGTAGAAAATCTTTTTCACGATGGCATTGTGAAGGAGAATCTTCCATGTCCATTATCCTTCTTTATTGCTCATTTCTAAGGTGTCTTCAAGTTAGTTTCAAGTCTAAGTGATTATTTTTGATGTCATTGATGCAAGCTCTTGATGATTCTTATAATTCCTCTTTACCTCCATTCATTACTTCCTAAACCTAGTTTATGAGACACTTATGCAACTAGCTAGTTTTGTGAGATTGTGTGACCTAGCATTGTCTTACACTTCCTTAATGTTTACTTCATGCTTATATGATTTATCATTTAAATTTGGTGCATCACCATTTTATCCTTATTAGTGACCATATATCCATTCTCTAACCCTTTTCCCATTGCAAAAATTAGTATAGGTGATCAATCAAAGAGGAAGTTGACCTTGTTCAAAGGTCCAACCACACCATAGGTGACCCATAGCTTAGGGTTGTTCCCATATTTTAGCTCAATTGGAGAGAACCTAAAGAATCCTCTATAAGGATACAAATTGATGTACAATAGTTTATATCATGCCCCATGAGACTTCATTTAAAATAAGATTCATCAAAGTTTGATGTTGGTTTGATCAATTTACAATAGATTGTAGCTTTCAAGCAGCAACATCTGGCAACTCTAAAAGAAGATCCAATATTATAGTAGTAGAGTAGTGACTACATCTCATGCCAAAGGTGAATATAAGGTTTGTTTATATAGGTATTCACTTTGAATTCATTGAAGTTTCTTTAAACTCAGTAAAGAGATTAAGATTTGCTAAAAAAAACCCTTATAAAGGCAAATTTGTTCCTCAGTCAATTTCAAGGCCTACCCCTATAATAAGTTATTTGTAAAACACTTTCATAGCCATGATATCTTTCCACTTTATGGCCTTTAATGGCCAAAGTCATATGGACCCTCCTCAATATGATCTTATTCCAATTGCAACTCTTAAAAGTGTCCCTTATTTTACTAAAGACCAAGCTACAACCCATTCTAAACACCTCATGGATATAGCCAACTTCTAAAACATTCATGATATCAATGAGGAAAATGTGGAAATTCAATTATTAGCCATCTCTTTCAAAGGTAAATCCCTATAATTATAAGGAATATTTTTTGTTAATTTCATTTCCACATGAGATAAGTTATGAGATGCATTATGTAATATATTTGAAGATAAAAGTGACTATTTGTCACTTGAAGAATAATTAACCACAATTCAAAGAGGCCCTCATGAAGTTATGAAAGACTTTAACATAAGGTTCTAAAAGACTTGGGATAGAATCACATTATCTATTAAGCCTACACCAAACTTTACCTTACTATAATATTTGAAGGCCCTAAACATCAAAATTGTATTAATGATCCAGTCCATGGGAGGAAACACATTGCCAAATGCATATGATGTGGTAATCAAAGTAGAAAATTAACTAGTGCAGGATGGCAATCTTACATCTAAACCACTAATGCCTTTCTTCCCTAATATTAGACCAGCCTCTATTTCTATTCCTCCCCTTTCTATCATTCATACTATACCTACAATTGATTCTATACCCTCACATAAGCAAGAAAAGGATTTCATTAGTCAATCTAGTGATTCCCAAGAACAAAAGAACTTTGAAGATATTATGAGCATGTTCCAATCCTTTAGAAATGAACTAGTGAATTTTAAGAGGCAAAAATAGTTCAATAGGCCTTACTAATCCTCATGTCAACCTCAATATTAATCTTATCAATCAAATAGGCCACCCTACAAAGTAAAATTCTAAGGCCAGGGCCAGGGATAAGGGTAGCCTAACTATGTTAGGAAAAATAACTATAATCCAAAAGTTACAAGCACTTCCACCACTTTGGTCCCCATTCAAAACAATATTTCTCAATAAGTTGAGGATACCATGCCTTGGAATCAATATTTTGGGCAATCCATTATTCCAACCACTAATTTCAATCAAGATTTCAATTATTAATGGTAGAGGATGCCAATTATGGGTACAATCAAGCTCTTATGGATTATAGCATAGGATTAACCATGATGAAAAAACCAAGAGAGCCTCAACAAGGTCAAATCCCTAATCAAGGACCAATCCAATTGGGTGATACAATGGTTAACTATGAGCAATAAGAGTGTGATGCACTCAATCAGTAAGCTAGTTCTAGCTAGGCATATACCTCAGTGGCATCAAATACAAGGTTCAAAATAATGAACATGGATGGTAATCAAGAAGTAGTCAAAGATATTTATATCATTACTCCTTTAATATCAAATCCATATGAACTTATCACTATTTAAAATATTCCAATAGATTTAAGGAACCAAAATCAAGGGAGTGATTTTGCTCCCCAAAACTCACAAACTAAAGGTGTAGTTATGGCTCCCAAAGCACAACCAAAGGTTGGTGGTTCACCCATCGTCATTTTGGAATAAATGAAAAGGTCCAATGTGAGTGTGCCAATGTGGGATATGCTCTCCATGCCTGGTTAGGTAGACATCTTCCAAGAAGGTCTATTAAGAATCAATGTTTCTAAGAAACCACTAATCAACGAGAATGTGGTTCTCACTAATGTAACCAAAGGACCAAATGAAAGGTAACCAAATAAGGTAGTTAAACCTCCTCCCTTATATATTTTAGTAATCATTGGTGACTCTTTATTGAATAATTACTTGGTAGATAATGGGCATAACACATCACTAATGCCAAAGTTCAAAGTATACCAACTTGGTCTAAAGTATGAAACCTAATCTAAAGGAGTGTTACAATTAGATGGATCTTCCACCAAGACATCTGGTATCATCAAAGATCTCAAATTTAACCTACATGTTTTTCTTCATGTCTCAGTGGCTCAAGATGTGTTTATCCTAGATGTACCTCCTCATTTTTCCTTATGCCTATCTAGGGAATTCACTGTAGAGACTAGAGGTTATCTTGTAGCAGATTGGTCATACATGGCATTCAGAACAAGATATTGGACCAAAGCATCAATCAAAGTTGATCATATTACATAATTCCACATAGAGCCTTATGGGCTAGATAACATAAACATTAATTTCACCATCATTGATTAAGATGAATTTATAGTTGGTCAAGAACTAAACACTCATCTTGAGGATATACCATATATGTTCTTAGATGAATTATGGAATGATAATCATTGACTGATCCATTAGAAGGAGTTAAAGAGAGGGACATGGGTGTCTACTACTTAAATTAAGATAACTAGTCCATGCCATCCCTCATTTGACCTCAAGAAGATCCTAGTGGATTATGGAAATTATTCTTTGATTGTTCGAAGAGAAAACATGGATTGGGTGCAAGTGTAATGCTAGTATCCACCTCCAATGACAAGTTTTTTTCTTCTTACAGGTTCCAATTCAGTTGTTCTTGCAATGTAACATAGTATAAAGGCCTTATCCATAGCCTTAAATGGGATAATGAGAGAGGAATCAAACAATTACAAATTTATGGGGATAATGAACTAATAGTTCACTAGGTCAAAGGCCATAATATCACTAAGAACCACTTAACGAAGTCCTAAAAATATAGATTGCAAGACCTAATTGAGGACTTTGAGGCTCTTAACATCCAAGAAATACCAAGAAAATAGAATTAGTATGATGAAATATTAGTAGTTGTAGGAGCTCAATTTGATATCCAAAAAGAGTTGAAAAGGACCAAAGTGCAACCACATGTCAAAGTGATAGTAAGACCATCAATGTCAAAAAATGAAAATCATTGGTAGGTCTTTGAAAATGATAAACAAATTGCTTTTTTCTTACATTAGGAATCAAAGTTCTCTTCAATGAACCAAGAAAATTTTCAACATCAACATGAAGAGAAAATTATTTAGTTGATAGCTAACAAGCTTCCTAAAGGGCTTGTCACCCTTGAAGGTCTTTTCCATGAGGGAGATCATATGAGAAAAGACAAGCCAATTATGTCAAAAAGTGAAGAGAACTATGAAAGAGTCATTATCTTCAAGGACAATCTCTTCAAGCTTGGGAAAGTAATCATTAAAGTTGAGAGGCATGCTTTTATAATACTTTGTAAAGAATATGAAGACATTTTTGCTTGGGAATATAGTGACCTGAGAGGCTTTGATCTTAAATTAGCCCAATAAAATATAGAACTAGAGGTTAACTCCAAGATTGTTAGGAAAAAGTAGAGAAATATAAAATCCAAAATTGAAGAGCTTATTAGGAAATAATTTATGAAATTAATTGAATCCAAGATCATCTTTCCCTTTAAGCACTAGTCATGTATAGCCAATTTGGTACCTATGAGGAAGTAGAGTGGGGATATCACATTGTGTGTTGACTTTAAGAATATGAATAGGGTCTCTTTGAAAGATAGCTACCCATTATGATACATAGAAAAAGTAATTTAGATAGTTTCTAGTTCAAAACATTTTTTTCCTTTTGGATGGGTATTTAGGTTACAACCAAGTGCTGGTAAGAGAGGAATATTAGTATAAGATTGATTTCACCACCAAGTGGGGCACATATGATTACTATAAGATGCCTATTATATATTTAAATGTTGGGGATACTTTCCAATGAGCCATGGGCATGGATTTCTAAGGGTTGTTGAATTAGATGGTACTAGCTTACTTGGATGACACCACCATTTTCTCCAAGAAGGCTAGTGAACACATGGACTGTCTAAGTTTGATATTCCAAAGATGTATAAAGTATGGGATCTATTTACATCCCAAGAAATGTGTGTTTATTATTTATGAAGGCAATATTTTGGGTCACATTATTTCAAAGGAAATAATATCCTTTAATCATGATAGAATAAATACCATATTGGTCTTATCTTTACCAAAGAACAAGAAAGGAATCTAGAACTTCTTTAGGAAAATAAAATTTGTGAGAAGTTTTATACCTAGTTTTATAAATTTGGACAAACCCATAACTGTCATACTGAAGAAGATCCAAGTGTTTGCTTGGTCAAATGAAGGTAAAATAGCATTTGAGGCAATCAATCAAGCCATTGCCAAATCACCCTCACTCATGAATCCTCATTTATACAAATATTTCATATTACACACCTTTTCCAACATTCAAAACATATCAAATATGTAGACGTAGAATAATGGTGAAGGACTAGAGTGGCCAATTGACTTTTTTAGTCAAAGACTAGAGGGATATGAGGTGAGGTACACTTTTATAGAAAAGTAGGTTCTTATAGCTTTGAAAAGCCTCAAAAATTTTACACCAATTATTTCAAATAAAAAGGTTCATCATATGTCATCTCATCCTAGGTTAAGAAACATTTCTCCTCAATAAGGATTTGAATGAGAAAAGAGTAGGCTAGATCACCAAGGTCATAGAGTATGATGTAGAGATCAAAGTCACCAAGTTGATAAGAGGTAAAGTCTTGTGTGAATAGATGGTGGATGACCTTCAAGAATATAAATAAGTTTTTTTGGTGACACAAGAAAACTCATAAATAGACACACCTCCACTTCATAATAATTGGCTCCAAGATATTACACATTTCCTGATGACAAGATAATGTCCCTATGGTTTAGATAGAGCAAAAAGAAGGTATTTTAGAATTCAGTCCATACCTTATGCATTAGTTAATAGGGTTTTATTTATAAAGGACCTAAATGGGGTAATTTTTAGGTGCATTGATGATAATAAAGTGAAAAATCTCTTGGATCAATTCCATGATGGACCTATAGGAGGCCATTTTACTTCAAGAACAATAATAGCAAAAATAATGATGGATGGTTATTATTAGCCCATCCTTTACAAATATACTTATGCATGGGTTATTAAATGTCATAAGTGTGATATATTTATATGAAAACAAATATTAGTATATCTTCCACTCAAACCAATCTAGGTGGATCAACCCTTCATGTAATGGGGCTAGACTTTATAGGAATGATAAATCCACCTTCAAGTGTAGGACATAAATGGGTGATTGTTAAAACTAACTACTTCACCAGGTGGGTGGAATAAATTTACTTGAAATAAGCCAATGAGAATATATTATTAGACTTTTATGACATCATAATAACCATGTTTGGTTTCCTATCTACTATAATTTTAGATAATGCATTAGCATTTGTTGGTATGAAGATAAGTGAATGGGCATTCAAGCTAGACATATACCTCAACACATCCTATAATTAATACCCCCAAGGAAATGGAATGGAAAATTCCACAAACAAAAACTTTTTAGGGATTTTCAAGATAATTATGGAGGAAAATTAGAGAACATGGCATACAAAACTAAAGATAGCCCTATGGGACAACATAGTGACTCCCAAAGCTACCATTGGGAATTCCCCATATGTCATTGTATATGGTAGGGAATAAAAATTACCCATTTATCTTAAAATTCCTACCTTGGAGTTAGATAATTATCTTGAATTGATGGAGACTGAGCCTATGATCATGAGGATGGCATAGCTTATGGAGCTTTAAGAAACTAGTGACCTCGTTATGAAAACATTAGAATCACATCAAGTTTAGGTCAAGAAAGCCTTTAACAAGAGATCCATAGCAAAGGACTTAAAGTAAGGGTACATAGTCCTTAAATGGGACTCAAATAAGGACAAACTAGGAAACCATACCAGGTTTGATAGCTTATGGAGTGGTCCTTATTTGATCCATAGATGCAAACAACATAATGCTCTTTAGCTTACCCAACTAGATGGAGAGGTATTACCCATCCCAGTTAATGATATTAATTTAAATACTTGTTATTAGATGAGTTTTTATCTATTATATGATATTTTAACATATTATATTAGTTTTCATATTCTTTTATCTAAGTTACATATGAATATTTCCTTTTAGTCTTGTATTATCTTTTCAATAAGTGCCTAGGGCATAGTTGCTTATTTTTCTCATTTATTCATTTTTTATTCAAGAGGAAGTTTTAGAAAGGGTTTAAACTTGTATCAATATCATGATATTTTCAGTTGGGAAGAAATAAAAAAAATCCATACCCAATGGATCAGTTCAAGGCTACTATTCTCTTGCATATCATGCATGCAACCCCAGGATGTCACTTAAAATGTTGGCCAAATTTAGCCCACATAAAAATAATTTGCCTAGAAATGGTTTGGATAGATGGGCAGATTTTTGGATGGAATGAGTGTACCAAAATTAGGAGAATACGATCTCATATTTCTTACAAATATTTTGAAACACTTTAATCAATCTTAAAGTGTGCTTTACTGATCTTTGAGAAGTAAGTCTTGAAACAAGTCTAGAATTGCAAGGGTAGAAGATCCATCAAGATTACATGGTGTTTTTGACATTCAAAGTGTATATAGTAGGTTGGAATAAATTTTTAAAAGTTATTCAAATATTTTATAGATCAAAATATGACAAGAGTAAATCTAGAAGAGCCAAACCATCAAAATCATGTCACGTAAATATAAACATATCAGTCTGGTTACACATTTGATAGATGCACTTGGAAATTAAACCAAGGTTAAATAGTTGCATGGACATGGTAATATTAGTTCCAAGATAATATTATGTAAATTTTTTGTCTTGATGAGCTTGCTATCTCAAGATATAAGACTTTAAATTTAGACTTACAGAGTGAAACATGCACATAGACATCAAGTTAAAGCTATGGAAAATAACCATTTAAATTCAAATGTTCCAAGGATGAACAAATGGATGACAAGTGAAAATACCTTATGTGCCCATATGGTCTAATATCATGTGGTGACTGATAGATCCAATGGGCCCAAGAATATTAATAGTGCATGTGCAATCATATAAAGTAGATCTTATGGTGCATGATGACTGATAGAGCCAAAGGATCCAAGCAAATCAATGTTGCAAATGAAATATTATAAAGTAGATCTAATGATGAGAAATGGGTCAAAATGTCAAAATATCCTAAGAGAAAATGCATGGGTGACAGGTTTCTTAAGTGTGTTAAACTAGTAGAAGATCTATGGATCATATTCATTCATACAAAGAAAGATCAACGATGTGAGTAAGGTCAATAAGTTAACAGATCTTAGATCAAGTGTGAGGCCACCAAGTTTATAAATTTTATAGTCTTGAATCAATAATTTGATGGACAATAAACAAAGGTGAGCCCAAAAGACTCTTGGTTGAGGTTGATGAAGCTATTTTTGACCTAGGTAAGCAAATGCATAAGATCTGAGTTAGAAGATGATCTAGGATGAACCAAAATGGATATTTGAAGTTTGAACAATGCCATTAAAGGTTTGTAGATATAGAATCAGTATTTTGGGTCAAATAAATATTAAGGGTGGGCTACTAGGATGTTTAAGTGACCTAAATGCACCCTATTAGATATGATGATTATATGAAAACCAATAAATGGGATTAGTTTTCATCTATAGTAGATAGGTGTCTAGGGGTTGTAGTAAATATTATACCAAGGCATAAATATGATAGTAATATTATACACAATTCAGTAGGAACATTTAGCTACCTCAAGTAGATATAGTCATGGTTCAGTTAGGTTGATAGACATAAAGATTTTGTCTTTATAAGTAATCCAAGTAGAAGATGGCGTAGAGTCCCAAGATGGAGATTTGGTGGTTGGAGGAAGCATTTGGAGAATTTAATGTATTTTTAGGAGAGCTCTAAGGATTTTACTTCTTATCAAGAGCATGAATCATCATCTTAGACACATTTTTGTCCTCTAACATATTTCTCAACCAATGAGAAGATTCAAAGGCGATTGTGATAAATAAAGGATATTTTGTCTATGTTTTATTAATCTTGATTTGATTAAAAGGTGGTGTTAGCTCAATTAATGATCTTGGATGGTGTTCTCCCCTATCTCTCCCCTTTATCCTATATCTCTTATTATCTTCCACATTTTAACTCTCACACTTTTGATAAGAAATTATCTCTCAATTATGGAAGAGTAGAGACTGTCATTTGATAAGGGTAAACCCTATCAAAATTTATATGAAAGAACTATTGAAGAAATAAATACTTTATGCACCTATCTCTCCCCTTGAAATTGTGTGTAGCAAATCTTATGCATGATGGCATTATAAAGGAGAATATTCCATGCCCATTGTCCTTCTTTTTTGCTCATTTCTAAGGTGTCTTCAAGTTACTTGTAGGTCTAAGCTAGTGTTATTTATGTCATAGATAAAATCTCTCAGTGAGTCTTAGATATCCTCTTTGCCTTCATTCATTACTTCATGAACCTAGCTTATGAAACACTTATGCAACTAGCTAGTTTTGTGAGATTGTGTGAGCTAGCATTACCTTAGGCTTCCTCAGTATTTACTTAATGCCTATGTGATTTCTCATTTTAATTTGGTAAATCACCCTTTTATACTTCTTGGTGACCTATTACCCCTTCTCTAACCCTTTTCTTAGTGAAAACATTAGTATATATGATCCATCAAAGAGGAAGTAGACCTTTTCAAGAGGTCCAACCCCACCATAGGTGACCCACAACCTGCTGTTGTTCCCATAGTGTAGTTCTATTGAAGAGAGCCTAAAGAACCCTCTCTAAGGGTGAAAATTGATTCTAAAAAAATAAATCAATTCCATGCTTCTCTTCCTCAATATTAATGACCTTAAGATCTGGTTGATGTAATATGTATATGGTAGCTTCCTTAGCAGATGTAGATACAATTGTAGGACCTTGAGGGGGGCCATACTACCTATTATATTCTCCTAGCTTTGAGATTGGAGGCATGTATTATCCACTTAGAGTGGTTTATAGTGGAGGTATTTAGGGTCTACTTATGATGAGTATAATGTTTTCCTCCTATTGTTCCTCTTCTTTCTCCTCATATTTAGCATTGAACATGCTCCCATGAGTTGGTGGGAGATGAGGTTTTGATATGTCATCTTTATTCTCCCTATCAAGCCTCATTTATAGCTTGATATTATTATTTGATACATTCCCTAGGATTACCTCATCATTCATTACATCCTTGTAAACCCATTCATGCACCTCCTCTTAGTCTTTGTATTCTATAGTTACATCCATTTTAAACTTGAAGAGGTGCTTGGAAATGACTTGGTCTGGATCCCAAATCATAAATTCATCTTTAGGAAATAGGTAAAAGTACTTATTACTTTCAACCACTATGATGTCATTCCATTTCATTATCTTGGTTCTCCCTAGATTATAAGGAGTCTTATGGGTTTTTTTTAATTCCTTTTAAAGACACCATCAAATTCATGAAGGATTTGGTAAGCCATCTCTTCCTATACCAACTTAATTAGAATGTATCTTGGTATCTAGAGTGGAGCTACCATTACCCCTTCCAGCTTGATAACTATGCAGTCAGGTATATCTAAAAGTTGCCAATGTCTCTCAATGTCATTCTAACTTCTAGAGGGACCCTTGTCATATATCACTTGACAATAAAATTATATATATGGGTATAAGTGTTATACAATTATCTTGATTTAGTTCCTAAATTTGTGAATATTCATTATAAAATATGTCTAGGGCATAACCTCATCTTATTCTAGAGACCATGTGTTTGGTTCTAGTTCTATAATTACACATATAGAATCCAATCAATATCTCATCATATAGAATGGAGCCCCATTATGGAAATTATCATGAATGTTAGAGACCAAGTTATTACTAATGATATACCTAAGTGAGGCTATCTATTGATCTTCTATTATTATTTATAATAGTGGGATATCTTTTATTTCTACATACCCAATGTGAGCATTCTGAATATAGTGTTTCTCAAGGTGTGGCCAGTCCTAAATCCCTTTATAAACTATGAAATGGTTATATTCCCTTGTTTTTTCATGAATACTATAGTTGGGTTTGTTACTCATGAAGTTAAGACTATCTCCAACTTGTGTGCCTCATACCAATTATGAATAATGCCCTAGTTGTAGTCTAGTTATGATAGGGGTAAGTCATAATATTTTTCAAAATTGGACCTTAAAATAAAGGTAATATGAAAGCCTTGGTTAATTGACTTGAGAAATCATTTTTTTCATCTTTACCTCCCAATGATGACATAGAATAGGTCAGTGCATGACATGACCTCTAGTTTCACTATGGCTTTATGAAGACTGATAGATTAGATTGTAAGGATTTCTAAATCAAGATAAATAATGTGGGGCATGATTTTTGATTCATTAAGATCCCTAGATCCATAAAAATTATAATACACACTACTATAATGCATGTCCCCTAAGTTTATGGATTTGGGGCTGAACTATATGTCCTTAAACATGATTGAATTAACATATTGAAATAAAATATCATCACTTCCAAATGAAATTCTCTTCATCAAGGTGGAAGGTCCTACCTATGCCATTTTTATAGTTTTTGGGTGGTTAATGATGTCTTCTTTTACTTTTTTATAAATTTAGAGCCTCAACAATGGTGGTTTAGATGTAGTTTTATGAATTAGCTTAAGCTTGGCTGAATCGACAACATAGACAATAGAGATATAAACTGCTTAGGGATTCAAATGAAATGTAGGTAGCAATAGTCAAGTTGGGTATCCTTTTATATATTTATTTTATTAATGCAAGGTTTGATAATGATTCAAGTTCATGCCATATTAATGACAAGATTATCACCTTTATATTTAAATAACTCAAACTATTACTTTTAGCATTTAATTACTTCTAGAATTCAAATTTAGTGTTAATTTGATTTCAATCCACAATCAATTTTAGATTTGAAATCAAAGTTTTCCACCTTTTGACATGTGGCATGAACCTAAAATCTAACTGGGTGCTTATAGGGCCTAAAAATGACTAAGCTTCTTAGTTGACTTAAATTTGGACATGGCACACTTTTTGATTACTCTTGAGCCTTTGGATGTAGTTTAGTGTGATGAGTCATTAATATTATTCCATGTCTTATATCTCTATTCATGGTAAGCTCTCAAGTAGGGCCCTCTAATTTTGGCTGGTTATAAGAGTGACATGGTTCACTCTCAGAGGTAGTTGGAGTTTTTTTAATCCAAATGGATTTCTCATAGACAGTCATGGATTTATTTAGATAGGTGTCACTTTTGAAAGGATTTTAGATAGTTATCAACAAATTTTTGTCAATTATGTATCTTAGATGGAGCCACATGTCACTCTCAAAAATGGTCTAGTTGATCTTAAGATGTAACCTTGTGGGAATGATAGGTGGCATAATTGCATAGGCTCAAGATAGACACACATTGATTTGGAGGCAATTCTATTGATCTCAAGTCAAAACTCTATGGGAATGACATACAACATCATCTCATACATCTAATGGGGACATGCATCACTTTGGAAAGCCTTTAGAGGTATTCTAGTAGATACTTAGGTAGAAGTAACATAGGCATGAAAAGTATCACCATTACACAGGTCCAAGGGGACACACATCATTTTTTTAAGTTTCTCTTCATTATTCTTCCATTTTTTGATTTGAGAAGTGGCATTGGATAATTTTATACCATTTATCCTTAATCAAATAACTCAGATGCATCCACATGTTCTTCTTAGAGATCTCACAAGATTTGGATTGAATGTGATGTGGTGTTTCCACACATTATTCTCATATAAATTTGAAGGGAACACATAACACTTTGGAAGACTACTCAAGTTTAGATGGTCATTATTGAGACACATGGTGATATCTCATAGGCTTTAGGATTGATGTGGGATGCATGAAAACTTAGATTGAATAGGCTTTCTCTAAGGGGCCAAGATCTTGACATGTAGCCTATGGATTTGAATTCCAATGGATAACTCCTTTGTGAGATCTAAGAATGATGCCACATGGCTTGTAATTTTTTTAGATTTGTTTCAAGTGTCTTTCATGAAGTGATGAGTCATTAAGGCTTCATGATGGTTGGCAAGGTAGAAACCTATCCTCTTTAGGTCAAAAAGTTTAATTTGACAACCTATAAGGAATATCAAACCATTTATTTAACTTTGACATCCTACGAGGCCAAGAGAGAAGTTAAGTTAGTTTTTTAGCATCAATTTTCACCCTTAGAAAGGGTTATTTAAGCTCTCTCCAATTGATCTATACTATGAGAACAACCCCAGGTTGTGGGTCACATATAGTGGGGAAATACCTCTAGAGAAGGCCAACCTACTCTTGATGGATCACCTATACTAATTTTGCATTGGGAAAAGGGTTATAAAGGGGTAAATAGGGATATTAATAAATCTAAAAGGGGTAATGCACCAAATTTAAATGAGAACTCATATAAGCATGAAGTAAACACTGAGCAAGCATAAGACAATGCTAGCTTACACAATCTCACAAAACTTAGCTAGTTGCATAAGTGTTTCATAAACTAAGTTTATGAAACAATGAATGAAGGCAAAGATGAGTTATAAGATTAACTTAGAGCTTGCATCAATGACAGAAAGAACACTAACTTACACCTACAACTAAATTGAAGATACCTTATAAATGAGCAAGAAAGAAGGACAATGGGCATGGAAGATTCTCCTTCATAATGCCATCATGCACAAGCTTTGCTACACATGATTTAAAAGGGAGAGATAGTCAAAGAAAATATTTATTGCTTCAATAGGTATTTAATAGAAATTTTGATATGTTCTAGCCTTATCAAATTAGAGTCTCTAATCTTATAAAATTTAAAGAGAATTCCTTACCAAATGTGAGAGAGAGATTTTTTTCTAAAAAGTGAGAGAGAGAGGTTACAAATGGAAAGAATAGATAATATAGGAGAAAATGGAGAGAGAAGAGGGAACATGATTAAGCAAATCATCCCTATTTCTCTATTGACAAGTTAACCTTTTATTTGTCCTAATAGCCCCTCAAATCTCCTCATTCATTGAGAAAAATTCAATAGAAGATAATAATTTTCCAAAGGTAGTGAGTCATGATCTTATTTATGAAGAAAACCCTTAGGCTCCCTAGAAAATTATTAAATGTTTTATCTACCTTTCAACTACAAGATCTCCATCTTGGGACTTTACACTATCTTCCAATTGGTCTACTTGTGAAGACAAAATCTTTATATTTTGAATCTGTTAGAGCTATGTTATGTATTGTTTAAGTGGCAGTATGTACTTATTTGTTGAAGTTATAGCTTTGTCAAAGGATATGACATTACTACACATCTTCCTCTACTCTAAACATTAACATATGTATATTTTAGAATAACAACCAATTCATTTATTGGTTTTTCTATAGCTAATATCCATGAGGAGATTACAGACTACAAAAAATCATTCTTGAACTATATTAGGTATAAATAGACCTATTCTACCTCTAAAACTTATGAAAGCTAAGGACTTATTTCACACAATGCTAAAATCACAATAAATCCAAATCTACATTATCTAGATCCTCTAATAGAGGTCTTGTTTGAGCTTCAATGGCATCCTTTGAAGTATTTTCTCTGGTTTGACCTTAGGTTTAATTTATTCTCCATTTAAGTCCCTTAGCTTTTGACTTTTAATATTGACCATCAATCAGCTTATTTATGCACCATTGGATCTATTATCTTGACTTATACATGCACCTTTGATTATCTTCTTTATGAATGGATGTAAACCATAGATATTCTACTAGTTTAACATGGTTGAGCTACTTGTCACCCTCTTATTAGTCTTGAGGATCCTCTAACTTTTTGACCTTGAGATCATTGTTATATCTATTTTATATAATTTCACACTTCATTGATTTGCATAGATGCACTAGCCTTATCAGTAAACACATACCATTAGATCTAGATTCTACTCTTGATTTTAATCCACTTTTCACATGTGCATTCACCATGGAAATACTTCAACCTTTTTACTTGATGCTCATCATTGATCTTTGTTGCATGATCAAATATGCTCCATTAGATCTTCAGAATCCACTGACATCATTAGGTTATTGATTTACATTGAATTTTATGTTAGATCTAAATATTTGGACACTTTTCAGCTCCATGTTCAACTTGGGATCATTTTGAATTCAAATGGTTATTTCACAAAGTGTGAACTATACATCCCCATGCACTTTTCAATCTGCAAGTCTAAATTTTAAGGTTTATAACTTGAGATAGATAACTCATCAAGTTATGAAATTTTTAAAGGATGATTTAAGAATGAAATAAATCATGTCCATGTGATCCTTTAGGCTTGAGATGCTTCTTAATAATACTTATAAAATGCACAAATGATCTAACCAGTCTATTTCTACATGACATTTGATGACAATCTGGTTATTATATACTTGTGTTTAAATCATTATCTATATAAAAGCCTCTAATGAATTTATAAGACTTTGTGAAACCTGATTCATGCTCCTAAATGCTTAAAACACCATGAAAACCTATTGGTCTTCTTTACCTTGTAATCTTAGACCTATTTCAATAATTTCTTCTTAAAGATAAAAAAATGGCACTTTAATCTTGATTACTTTAATCTTGATTAAAGTGTTTTAGAAGATTTTTAAGCAATATTTGATCTTCTTCTTAATTATTTGGTCACCCATTCAATCAATAACTTTTCTTAGCTTATCACTCCATCTTGAGACTTCTAAAAATTGATCTTTCTATGAAAATTTCTATATGTAGGCCAAAATTGGCCAACATTTCTAGTGACATCCTAGGATTGCATGCCTACTATGAAAATATTCATAGACTTAAAATGATCCATTGGGTACATGGAGTCATAGTATTTCCTTTCAATTGATATGAAATTGACTCAAAATTGACCATTTCTAAAACATCCTCTTGAAGCAAAGAGGAACAAAAGAGCAAAATAAATAATTATGCCCAAGGCACTTATTGAAATGGAAACACACAACTAAAATAAATGTGTTTAAATAACTTAGAGGAAAGCATATATAACTACTCTAATATGTTAGAATATCATACAATAACTACAAACTCTTCTAATAATAAGGCTTTAAATGAATTATATTGATTGGGATGGGTAATACCTCTCCATCTAGTTGTGAAAACTAAAAAGCATTATGTGTTTTACATGTATGGATCAAATAATAACCATTCCACAAGATATGAAACTTAGTATTGTTTCCTAGCTTGGCCTTATTTGCATCCCATTTTAGGACTAAGCCCCTTTATTTGAAGTTCCTTGTTATGGCTCTCTTATCAAAGGCTTTTTATATATAATTTTGGTGTGACTCTAATTTTTTTACTACAAGGTCCCTGGTTTATTCAAGATCCATGAGCTGTATCATCCTCATGTTCATAGGCTCACTCTCCATCAACTCAAGCTGATGGGCTAACTCCAATGGATGTATTTCAAGAGAAATAGGAAATTTGGCTTCCATTCCATACACAAGGACATATGGAAAATTGCCAATTAAAGCTTTGGGAGTCACTCTATTAGCCCATAAGGATATCCTTAGCTTTGTATGTCACACTCTTTGATTTTCTTCCATGGTCCTCTTGATAATATTTATCAAGTTCTTGTTTGTGAACTCTACCAATCCATTGTCTTGGGGATAGTAATTGGAGGATGTGCTGAGGTAGACGCCCATCTTAAGTACCCATTCACTTATCTTCATGCCCATAAATGTTAAGGCATTATCTAAAATTATAATAGTTGTGACACCAAACTTGGTCACTATGTTTTCATAGAAGTTTAATACTTCTATTTCACTAGCTTCTTTTAAGGTAATTGATTCTGCCCACTTGGAAAAGTATCAATCATAGTGAGCATGCATTTATTACCTACACTTGAAGGTCTATTTATAATCCATATGAAGTCTAACCCCCATTTTATGAAGGGTTATTCTACCTAAATTAGGTTGAGTGGAAAAGATGCTAACTTTTGATTTCCTACAAATAGAGTACACTTTTGTCATTTTTTGACCCATGCAAAGGCATATTTGAAAATGATATGCCAATAATAGCCATCTCTCATTACATTTGTTTTTTTTTTCTTAGATAAAAATGGCTTCCTACAGGTCCATCATGAAACTAATCCAAGAGCTTTGTCACTTGATTGTCATCAATGTACCTAAAAATTACCCCATGGAGGTTCCATCTAAAAATAACACCATAAACTAATGCATAAGGTACAGACTAAATCTTGAAATACCTTATTTTTTCTCTATCTAAACATTGAGGGCATTCTCTTGTCATCAAGAAATGAGTCATACCTTGAAGCTAGCTATTATTAATTGGAGGTGCATCTATTTGTGCATCATCTTGTGTCACCAAAATAAATTCTTTATCTTCTTGAAGGTCATCTACCATATGCCCACACAAGCCTTTACCTCTTATCAACTTGGTGACTTTGATTTCCACATCATACTTAATGACCTTGGTAATCCAACCTACTCTTTTCTCATTCAAATCTTTGTTGAGGATAAATTCCCTCACTCTAGGATGAGACACCATAAGATAGACCTTGCTATTATAAATCATTGGTCTAAACTTTTTGAGGCTCCTTAAAGCTACAAGAACCTACCTTTTTATAAAAGTGCACCTCAACTCATATCCCTCCAAACCTTGACTAAAAACATCAATTAGATACTCAAGTCCTTCACCATTATTTTGCATTAGCATAGATAATATGTTGTCAACAATGGAAAAGGTGTATAATATTAAATCCTTTGAGAAATCAAGATTCATGAGTGAGGGTACTTAGGTAATGGCTTGTCGATGGAATAAAATGTTGCTTTAACTTCATTTAACCATATAAACACTTGTCTCTTCTTCATCATGGTGGTGATGGGTTTGACCAAGTTTTAAAAACTAGGTATAAACCTTCTCACAAAGTTTATTCTCCCAAGGAAGATCTAGATTCCTTTTTTGTGCTTGATTAGAGATAGTACTAAGATAACACTTATTATGTCAAGGTCAATGGATAGTCATTCCTTTTAAATAATGTGAACCAAAAATTTACCTTAATAAATAGAAAACACATATTTCTTAGGATTTAAAGAGATCACATACTCTCTACATATTTATAAGATCAATCTTAGATGGTCCATGCGCTCACTAGCCATTTTTGGAGAAAACTATGATGTCATCCAAGTAAACTAGTACCATCTGATTTAGAAATCCTTAGAAATCAGTATCCATGTCTCTTTAAAAAGTGCATCCAACATTTTATAATCCAAAATGTATCTTTTGGTAAGGATATTTGCCCCACTTTATGGTGAAGCCAATCTTATACAAATCTTCCTCTCATACCAGCACTTGATTATAACTTGAATACCCATCTAAAAGGTAAAAACATTATGAAAGATCAACTATCTAAAGTATTTTCTCCATATATGGTAATGGGTAGTGATATTTCAAAGGGACCCTATTCAGATCCTTGAATTCAACACATAGTTTGATTTCCCCACTCTTATTCCTCACATGTACCACATTGGCTACCCATGAGGAGTGATTAACGGGAAAGATGATCTTGGATTTAATTAATTTAGTCAATTATTTCTTCATAAGATCTTCAATTTTTGGGTTTATAATCCTCTTATTTTTATTTTTAGGATTGGCATTAACCTCTAATTCTATGGTGTGTTAGGCCAACTTGGAATCAAAACCTCTCAGGTCACTATAGTCTTAAGAAAAGAATTTTGCATATTCTTTACAAAGTTCTATGAAAGCATGCCTTTCATATTTAGTGCTTACTTTTCAAAACTTGATGAGCTTGTATTTGAATATAAGGAATATTTCATATGTATCTTCACTTGTTGACATCACTGCCTTGTCTTTTCTCATATGATCTCACTCATGGAAAAGACATTCAAGTGTGACAAGCCCTTTAGGAAGCTTGTTAGATCTCAACTAAATAATTTTCTCCTTATACTGATGTTGAAACTTTTCCTAGTTTATGGAGGTTAAATTTTATTCCTACTAGAATAAATAGACAATTTTATTGTCATTCTCAAATACCTACCAATGAGCTTCATTAGCTAGCACTGATGGTCTTACCACCACTTTGACATGTGGATACACCTTGGTCTTTCTTAACTCATTTGGGATATCAAGTTGAGCTCCCATAAATTCTATCTTATTAAAATGTCCATTCTCTTTCTTTGGTACTGCTTGTATTTTAAAGGCCTCAAAATCCTCAATTATGTCCCACACTCTATGTTTGTAATATTTCATCAAGGGATTCTTGGTGATATTCTTACCTCTAACCTAGTGCACTATCCCCATATACTTATAATTATTTGATTCATGTCTTTTTAGCCCATTTAAGGCCATGGATAAGGTGATCATACTCTATTGTATTTCAAAAACAACTTAATTGGAACATAAAAGAATATAAATTCTTGACATTGGAGAGGGATACTAGCATTGTACCTATACTCACTCCATGTTTGCTCCTTGAACAATCAAATAATAATTTCTATAAGCCACTATGATCTTCTTTAATCTTAGTGAGGGATGACATGGATTGATTCTCTTCATGTAAGTAGTAGACACCCATGTACCTCTCTTTAACTCATTTCAAGGGATCAACAAAAAAATTGGCATTCCATAGTTCATCCAAGAGCATGTCTGGTATCTCCTCAGGGTGAGTGTTTAACTCTTAACCAATTGTGAATTCATACTCATCAAGGATGGTGCAATTGAGGTTTATGCTATTTGGCCCATAAGTATCTATTTGTAATTATGTAATGGTATCAACATTAAAAGATACATTGGTTTCACATATTAATCTAAATTTCATGTATGACCAATTTGCTACAAGATAACCTCCAATCTTTATATTGAATTCTCTAGATAAGCATATGTCAAATGATGAGGTACATATAAGATCAACACATATTGGGCCACTGAGACACTAAGACAATCATGTAAGGTCAATTTTATATCCTTGATGATACTAGATGGCTTTGTGGAAGATCAATACTCCTTTAGATTGGGGCTCATACTCTAGACCAAGTTGGTCTATTATAGATTTTGGCACTACTGAGGTGTTAGCCCCACTATCTACCAGTAAATTATGCACTAAAGAGTCACCAATGATTAATAAAATGTATAATGGGGGATTTTTGACCATCTTAATTGATTTCCCTTCATTAGGTCCTTTGGCAGCATTACTGAGAACTATATTCTCCTTAACTAGTGGTTTCACAGAAACATTAATTTTTGACAACCCTTCTTGTAAGATGTCTACCTTATCAGGCATGGAGATCATATCCCACATTTACACACTCAAATTGGAAATTTTCATTAATTCCACAATGTTTATGAGTGAACCACAAACCTTTGGTTATGATTTAGGAGCCACAACTACACCTTGAGTTTGTGAGTTTTGGGGAACAAAAACATTCCCCTAATTTTGATTCCTTGGAGCTTTTGGAACCTTTAGAATAATAGGAGGTTGGTTTGGATATTATATTAAATGAGTAATGGTAGGAGGATCCTTGACTAATTCTTGGTTACCATCCATGTTCCTTTTTATAAACCTTGTATTTGTTGCCAATGGAATTTATGCTTAGATAAAACTAACCTACTGATTGAGTGTAGAACACTCTTCTTGATCATAAGTCACCATTGTATCACCCAACTAGCTTGGTCCTTGATTAGGGATTTGACATTTCTGAGTCTCTTATAGTTTTTTCATCATGGTTACCTCTATGTTTTGAGCCATAAGAGATTTATTGTACCCATAATTATCAACCTACTACCATTGATCATTGAAAGTTTGGTTGAAGTCAGTGTTTGGGATAATGGATTTCCCAAAAGACTGATTCTAAGGCATGGTGCCCACAAATTCTTGAGTAACATTATTATGAATAGGGACCAAGGTTTTTAAATTTCTTGTAGTATTTGGATTATAGTTTCTCTATCTATTATAATTAAGTTACCCTTATCCCTGGCTTTGACCTTGGCCTGGGGCTTCAAAATTTCCTCTATAAGGTGGCCTATTTGCTTGATAGGATTATTTCTAAGGCTGATATGAGGCTTGATAAGGCCTATTAAAATATTTATACCTCTTAACATTCACTATTTCATTTCTCAAGGATTTAAACATGCTCTTAAGCTCTTGAAAGTTCTTTTGTTCTTGGGAATCACTAGATTGACTAGTGGAAGCCTTTTCTTGCTTAGGTGAGGACATAGTAGAAATTGTAGGCACATGAGGAATGGAATCAAGGGGATGAATATAAATAGGGTATTTTCTTATCTTAGGTAAAAAAGTCATTAGTGGTCTAGGTGTAATTTTTTCACCCCACACTAGATAATTTTTTTCTTTGATTACCACCTCATATGCATTTGGTAATGTGTTTCCTCCTATGGACTAAATCACTATTGTAATGTCAATTTTTATGGAATTTAAATAATATAGGAAGGAAAAAATAAGGGTAGGCCTAATAGAGACTAGTATTCTATCCCAAGTCTTTTGAAACCTTGTGTTGAAGTCTTGCATGACTTCATGAAGGGCTCTTTTAATTGTGGTTAACTACTCTACAAGTGAAAAATGGTTACTTTTATCCTCAAATCTCTTACATAATGCATTTACTAATTGGTCCCATGATTTAATAAAATTATAAGAAAGGCTTTGATACCAATCTAGGGCTTTAACTTTGAAAGAGATGGATAATAACTTAATTACTACATATCATGAATATTATAGAGGTTCGCTATATCCATAAGGTGTTTAGAAAGGGTTGTAGCTTGATCTCTAGTAAAATAAGTCACACTTTTAAGAGTTGATACTTGAATAAGATCATGTTGAGGGAGGTCTAGAGGACTTTGGCCATTAAAGGCCATAAAGGGTAAAACTCTATGGGATACCATGGTAATGAAATTGTTTTAAAAAGATCTTGTAGGGGTAGGCCTCAAAATTGATTGAGGAACAAAGTTTCCTTTATAAGGGTGTGTGTTAGCAAATCTTAATCTCTTTACTGAGTTTAAAGGAAATTAAATGAATTCAAAGGGAATACCTCTAGAAGATAACCTTGTAATCACCTTTGGCATGAGATGTATTCATTTCTCTACCACTAGAATGTTGAATCTTCTTTTGGAGTTACCATATGTTGTTGCTCAGAAGCCATCACTACTATAAATTGGTCAAACCAACATCAAAATTTGACCAATATTCTTTTAACTAGGTCCTATTGGGTATGCCAAAAACTATTTTAAAATCTATTTTCACCCTTGTAGAGGGTTCTTTAGGCTCTCTACACTATGGGAACAACACTAGGTTATGGGTCACCTATGGTGGGGTTGGACCTCTGGAGAAGGTCAGTTTCCTCTTGATGGATCACCTATACTAATGCTTACAATAGGAAAAGGGTTAGAAAGGGGGAAATAGGGTTCCTAAGAAAGATAAAAGGGGTAATGCACCAAGTTTAAATGAGAACTCACATAAGCATAAATTAAACACTGAGGAAGCATAAGACAATGCTAGCTTACACAATCTCATAAAACTTAGCTAGTTTAATAAGTGTTCTATAAACTAGGTTCAAGAAGCAATAAATTAAGGAAATGAGGAGTTATAAGAATCAATAAGATATTTCATCAATGAAATAAAGAAAACTAACTTAGACGTATAACTAATTTGAAGACACTTTAGAAATGAGCAAGAAAGAAGGGCAATGGGCATGGAAGATTTTCCTTCACAATGCCATCATGTACAAGCTTTGTTACACATAATTTAGAGTAGAAAGATAGGAAAAGAAAATAGTTATTTATTAAAAAGGTCTTTCATACAAATTTTGATAGGGTCTAGACTTATCAAATGAGATTCTCTACTCTTATAGAATTGAAAGAGAATTTCTTATCAAAATTTAGAGAGAGAGGTTTTCTTCTAAAAACTGAGAGAGAGAGAATTAAAAATGCAAACAATGGGTGATATAAGATAAAAGGGAGAGATAAGAGGGATCATGAGTAAAGATATCATTAATTGAGTTTCCACATTTTGATGAATGATTCACCACCTTTCGATCAAATCAGCCTCATTTTTCTATTAACAAATTAACCTTATATTTGTCCTAATAGCCCCTAGAATCTCCTCATTGGCTAAGAACAATGCAATAGAAGATAAAAATTTTCCAAAGCTGGTGAGTCATGATCCTATTTATGAAGAAAACCCTTAGGAACTCTAAAAATCTATTAAATTTTTGAGCTACCTTTTAACTACCAAATCTCCATCTTGGGACTTTACACTATCTTCCACTTGGCTTTCTTGTGAAGACAAAATATTCATATCCTCAATTTGATAGAGCCATGCTATGTCTTCTTTAAATGGAGGTAGGTACCTATTTGTCAAAGGATAAGACATTCCTATACATTTTTCCCTGCTTCAAACCTGAGCATAGGTCTATTTTAGATTGAAAACCAATCCATTTAATGGTTTTCTTATAGCTAATATCCATGAGGAAATTACAGGATACACAACATTATTGTTGAACTATATTAGGTCTAAAAAGACCTATTATACCTCTAAAACTTGTGGAAGCCAAGGACTATTGTAAATGATCTTAAAATCCTAAAAAAGCCAAGTCTACATGCTCTAGATCCTCTAACAAATGGCCTGAATGAGATTCAATGGCATCCTTTAAAGTATTTACCCTGGTTTAACCATAGATCACATTTGTTCTCCATTGAAGTCCCTTAGCTTTCAAATTTTAATATTGATTATAGATCAGCTTGCTTGTACACCATTGGTTCTAATTTTTTGACTTATATGTGCACCATTAATTCTATTCTATATGAATGAATGTGATTCATAGATCTTTTACCAGTTTAACACGGTTGATCCACTTATCACCCTATCATTAGTATTTAAGATCCTATGACTTTTTGAGCTTGAGCTCACCATTATATTTACTTTTCACAATTACATGTACTTCAATAATTTATAAGGACCCATTGGCCTTATTAGTTGATTTTCATCATTAGATCTAGATTTTGATCTTTAGATTATGCCACTTGTCACTTACATGTTCACCCTAGAGATACTTTGACCTTTTGACTTTATGTTCATCGTCGATATTTGATGCATGATCAAATATACTCCATTAGATATTTGGGACCCAATGACATTATTTGGTTTCCACTCACCATTGGATTTTATATTAGCTCCTAATATTTGGACATTTTTCATCTCCACATTCAACTTGGGAGCATTTTTGAATTCAAATGTCTATTTCATGAAGCTTAAAATAGATGTCCTATTACATGTTTCAGTCTACAAGTCTAACTTTGAAGCTTTATAATTTGAGATAGATAACTCATCAAGTTATGAAATTTTCAAAGGATGATCTAGGCATGAAATATTTGATCTTTTAGGCTTGAGAGTTCTCTTGAGTATACTTATAAAATGCACAATTGAGCTATCCAGTCTATTTTTGCATGATGTTTGATGATGGTTTGGATCTTCTAGACTTATACTTGAATTTTTATCCCCTTAAAAGGATCCAATGAAATTATAAGACTTTGTGCAACCTTATTAATGATCTTAAATGCTTGAAACACCATGAAAACTTAATATTCTTCTTTACCTTACAATCTTAGACACGTTTCAAGACATACTCATTAAAGATCAACAAATGGCACTTTAAGATTTCTTAAAGTGTTTCAAAATATTTGTAGGAAAGATTTGATATTTTTCTTCATTGTTTAGTCACCCACTCAATTAGGAACTCTGTTTAGCTTGTCACTCCATCCTAGGACTTCCATAATTGATCTATCTAAAAAACATTTTGTATGTAGGCCAAAATTGACTAATAGTTAGACTTTTGAAACCATCAAATTTCTATTAGAAGCAAATTAAACAATTCTAAAGCAAAATTATGTAAGTAAATACTTGAAACAAAGTGTGAGGTTAGTCTAGTAAGATTCGATGAGGCTTGTGGCTCTCATGATTATTTGAAAACCAAGTAAAACCTCTTTGGCAAAATCCTATCTACACATTTTTTTAATCACTCATGGTTAATAATACATTATTTGAATGAAACTTGAAGACAATTTGCAATAACTTGAATATTTTTGAGTGTTAATAAGTACTACAAAATGAATAATTAACTATAAATTTCTATGAAGTATTAAATCAATTTTTTATGTTGACAAATGACTTGGAAAGCATGGCATCTTAGGTATTTTGAAAAACACAAAAAATAAGGGTCCCCATGCTGGAAATGGGGGTAGTTGAGCATAAAAAAATGGTGACCACTATGTGGAAATATTACAAAATGTTAGAATATAGATCTTCTATTTGAAGATGAATCAAATTTTAGTCACCTCATTATGATTCTCAATCAATATTCAAACTACTTTTCAAAACTAATGGAAGCTCACAAGCTGGAACTATAGTTTAAATCTTGTAGACAATCATACTATGTGTGTACCTTATAGTTTATTAACCATTGCCATTGGGTTCAAAAATGATATCTTTCGAGTTTCAAGATGGAATTATGTAGATTTTGTATAATAATGATTTACTATGTTAGGGATGTCTTGGGCATTGCTCTGCTGCTAGCCAGGCATCCATAGCCTCAACAGAGATACCTTTGGATCCACTATAGGCCTTGCTCTACTTCCAAATAGGTATGCATAACCTTGATAGAGATTGTATAAATCACCATTCAGATAATATGAATTAGTTTATGATTTCACTTCATTGGTATATCAATTTTTTTATTTTATTTATACATGCATTCATAAACTAGAATGGTTCGGAACTAGAATTAGGTAGGTGTAAGGATTGTGTCAAGACATAGTCTGAATGTTATACACCCTTAGATATAAATTACTATCCTAGGGAATTCATTTAATAGATGTGAATGATAGTATGATGGTTACATAGATTCAAACTATTTTTCAAATAAATGTTTAGTCATCTGAACTATATTATAGTCTCAAAATAACTTAGGATTTTTATGATAAGACTAACTTATAATTATCCTCACCCATTTTTTATAAATTAGAGCATTGCCAAAGGATTCCAAACTTTGGACTACCAATTTTTAAGATTAACAATCCCTTCTCATTTTAGGATACAAATTAAACCAATGAATTCTTATCCAAAGGACTTAACACTAACACAACATAAACAAACATGCAATAAGAAAAAAAAAGAAAGGAAACAATGGGAAATAAAAGTAAGAAAGCAAAGAAAAAAATTAAGATAGAAAGGGAAAATACACTACCTCTAACTATTATAACCCTAAACAAGCTTACTATCATTCTATAATTTGGGATAAAGTAATAGAGAAGTAATGTTTCATGTATTTCCCATTGACTAGAAAGTCTAGGTCATTCCCTTGTAGGTCTTTGAGTCTAAACGTATTTTTATTGAGTATCTATTTTAATCGATATGGTCCAATCTAGAGATAAGTGAACTTTTCATGTTTTTATTTTTTCTCATGGGCCTTATCCCATAGTAAGACTAAGTCTAAGATCTATAACACTTTAATTTTGGTGCACTTATCAAACCATCTCTTCAAAATACCCTAATGCTTGCTAAAGTTTTGTAATTCTTCATCTTTAGTATCCTCTATTTGGATGATGTTTAGTATCTTATACTATACTTTCATCATCCTCCATGTACTCAACCATGAACTCATAGGTGCATAGAATTAACAAGATGGGAAATATAGGTTATTTCCCTTAAACTAGTAAGAATAGGGATGCCTTGAGTGCCTACATATATTTGGTCATGTCTTCTCATAGAGCATATTTTATTAGGGACTACCATTCTCTTGGTTTATTTTTGACAAAATTCTTTATGGCATTGATCAAGTTTTTGTTAGTGGACTCAACCACTCCATTACCCTGGGGGTAGTAATTTGATGAAATTTTGATGACTATCTAGTTTTTAGCCCATTTAGTGAATTCTATGAAGGCAAAGGTCAAGCTATTATCACACACCAAATATAAGGTCATCTCAAACCAAGTGATAATAATTTCCTCTAGGAACTTGATGACATCAATTGTTATACTTTTCTTTATGGCCACTGTTATAGTCCACCTTGTGTAGTAGTTTATGATGATGAATATAAATTTGTGTCTAGTTGAGGAATTGGGATTGATTACTCCTATGAAGTTGAGACCCCATTGTGTGAATGTATTTGTAATGTTTACTAGTTAAAGAGGCATGGTTACCTTTACTTCTCTTCAATCAAACACTTGGCATTGGTGGCATGTTTGCATATGAGCATGTGCATCCTTGAAAATAGTTGGCCAATAATAACCAACCCTTAATATCTTGTGTTGTGGTGCACCCTAAAGGGTGACCACTTCCTAATATATCATCAAATTTTTCCATGATTTTAGTGCCTCATCTTTTAAAACACACCTCAGATAAATTCCTTCATAGTTATTTCTATAGAGGACTCCTATTTTGATAATAAAGTGAGATGATCTCAATATGAAGGGTCTTTTTTGTTCTCTCTTGAGGTGTGGGGGATATGCTCCTTATAACAAGTAATTAACAATGTCCTTATAAAAATCTCCACTAGGTTAGTTCTCTTTCATCTATAAAACATTAATGCGAGGATAAATGTTTACAATGAGTTGGATAAGACCTTGACCTCTTACTAACATAGGAAATTTTATCTCTAAGTCATTTTCTTAAAGCTTGATCATCCATTTCCCTCTTATTTCCCCAAGATAATTCTATCCCAATAATAATTTGATATTTGGATTAGACACAATGGCATGTCTTGTTTCTTAGGATGTATTGTCTATATTTCTTCACAAATTTCACTAGCACATAAGCTTGCTTATCTAGAATAGCATAATTTAGCTCTACATTCTTCAAATTAGTGATCATAAAGGCTATGGGTTGATCTTTGTCATCTTATTTCTATGTTAAGACAACAAAAATAGTGTGATTAGAAGCAAAAGAGTATAGATAGAAATTTATTAAAACAATGACTTATCAAGATAGGGGCTTAAACAATAGCATCATTGATGTCCTGAAAGGCCTTCTTCACCTCAACTATCCATTCTATCTTGTCATCCTTCTTAATCATGTAATTGATTGGTCTCAAATATTTTTAAAAATAGAAATAAACTTTCTTACAAAGTTGATATTACCAAAGAAAGATTTTAAATCTCTTTTGATATTTGGAACTTCTACCTTTGAAATTATATTTATTATATTAGGGTCTATGGTCATACCTTTTTGAGTGATCACATGTCCTAAGATTTTACCTTCAATCACATAAAATATGTTTTAATTAGGGTTCAAGAAAATTATGTACCTTCTACGCTTTTCTAGTACTTGTTCTAAATGCATTATGTGACCTTCCCTATGCTTAGAAAAAACTATCAGATCATCCATGTAAATAAAATTCATTTACCTATCAATCTTGAAATGCATGGTCCATCACTCACTAGAAATTTTATCCTACATTGATAAGTTTGAATGGAATTTTCATGTAGACAAACATTCCCCATTTAGTGTTGAAGGAAGTATTCATTCTATTTCTCTTGTTTACTAGGAATTGGTTATAGCCTAAAAATCCATCTAGGAATGGCATCATTCTAGATCCACTTACCAACTATATGACTTCATCTAAAGATGGAAAAGGGTAATTATCCTTCTTAGAAGATATTTTAAAATTATATAATTCAACACAAAGATGTATTTCCACATTTTTCTTCTAGACAGGCATAAGATTGGCCACCAATGTTGAGTGGCTTATGGGAAATATTATCCTTGCATCAAGCAATTTCTTCAGTTCTTTGTAAATCAATGATTTCAATGCTAGAATTACCAATCTTTGCCTTTGCCTGAAAGGTTTGTAGGCTTCCTTTAGTGGAGTAGTGTGAGTGATCACACTAGTTTTGAATATATTTAGGTCATCATATGACAATGCAATAACATCCTTGAACTTGGTTAAGAGGGAAACAACTTTATTCAACTCTTCATCAATGTAGACTACATCAATGTTGGCATTTTTTCCATTTATAGGATCTCCCAAGTTCACTTATTTGTAATCCTTCCCACCTACTTTGGGTTGTTTGGCTTTAGTCTCTTTCTTTTTTAGATCAAACATCCTCTCCAAGGAAATCATGCCTTTGGGGATTTGATTCTCTTTAATCTAGATTAATCCATATTCATTATCCTTCAAATATTGTATATGGATTTCATATTGTTCATTAATGATATGAGATTTAAATATGCCAACATTGCACAATAAATCAATTATCTTTTGGTCATCATAAAAAACTTATAAGTGATTGATGTTGTCTAGTATAGAGGGGCATGAAATTATCTCCATAGTGAATATTTCTAGGCTCAAGGACTATGGAGGCACCAAATTTTTTGCCACTAATGGTAGAGTATCTACCAAATAGTTATGTTCCCTAGGTAAGGAAACAATATTGAATGAGTCAAAGTATTCAATTAAATCCCAATATCTTAATTTATAATTTTTTAAGAAAGAAAGTTTACATTGATATCTGCTTCTAATTTAATTCATAACTAGTTTAAAATCCCCATAGACTAACAATTTTTTAACCTTATGTTTAATTTAAAATTGAAGTACTAAGATAAGAGCTTCATATTTTGCTAATTTTTAGTGTAAGAAAATTGTAATCTATAAGAAGCTAAATACTACATTCCTTTAAGATTTGTTATCACAATTCTAATGCTTGAGATTTGTTTGGATCATGTACCATCAAATTACAATGTCCAAAGACCTTTACTTTGTTCTTATTTTATCTCACTATCACATTCAACAATGTTAGTGGTCTCTATAGTATATGCACCTAGGTTAGAGGATTGGTAGTTTACCTTATCATTCTTGGTGTTATATTTTGTGATCATGTATTTCATCTTGGGTTCCTCATCAATCTTGGTCTTATTAGGGATCACTTACTAAGGCAGCCACATGTGAGAATAATCTATGGACATATATCTATTTAAAGATTTAGTCCATTCATAGCTTAGTAATAATCCATAAGATTAAGGTATGTCAATGACCTGAATGAACTGCTATATTTGAGGTTCATGAGCTAGTTGAATATGGATATTCAATAATTCACCTATTACTTTCACTCTTGATTTGTCCAACTATACTATCACCTTCTCATATTTAACTAGGTTTAATCCCAATTTTTCACAAATTCTTAGAGGCATAATTAGTTGAAGCACCAAAATCAAGTAAGCAATTATGGAGATTCTTACCAAAAATTCTAATAGTTAACAAGAATCAGGGAACCTCATGCTTACTTTTTCACATTACCATATTGGCATGAGCTTGTTTATCCTTGCTGGAGATAGGATTTTCATTCAAGGATTTCAATAGAAAATCATGTTGTTTAGTGATTTGTGTAAGATTATGAAATTTTATATTTTCCTTAATCTTATTCATGTATTCCACTATGTTGTACCCACCCTTGGATGCTGTGTAGGGGCCCTTTATTGCTATATGACTCTCCTTACCTTTGGGGTGTGGAGGATTATTATTTTTCCTACTATCAAGAGGTGTATTTGGATTATTAGGTAGAGTAGAGGTTATTAGGGGTGGGTTTTTACATTTTATTCTCAAGGCATAACTACTCCTCTATTACTTCTAAAAATTATACACCTCCTCAACATTGTCTTCAAATTCATTCTCATCTTGCCTGGGAAAGTCATAGGTTTCAACCATGAGGACTAATTCAGGCACACTAAAAGCATCATTGGATTTATCAAAGCCTTTATAATTACCTTGATCATTAGGATTCACTTAAAATCCCTCCATATGGCTTTGGATAGTTTCAAATGCAAGGTAGAACTCAACACAATAGAGCTCTCCATGTCTAGTTCTATTTTGCACTCGGTACTAGTTAGGTAAGGACATCTCAAAAATATTAATCATTGCTAGATTTCTCAAGTGGGACTCACTAATTTTTATAGATATACTAAAATTTCTATTATATCTTTGGAAATTATAATTTTTTTTGGATCTCTTAGTAGTGTTACCCTTCTATTTCTCGAGGTCCAAGAAATCATTAGCGAGTTTTTGGATAGTTATTTGGATTGAGTCTAAATGTACTTTTGGAGGTTATTGGTTATTATCATGGGTGGTAAATTGGACATTAGTTTTGGTTATAGGCACCATATCTTGATTATTATATGGATGTGCCCTAACATTTACTTGGTTGAAAAATATAAGCTATTGGTTAGGTGGGGCATGGCTCAAAGGCAACTAGTTGAGTACTAGTAATTGGTTAAATGTAGGGTGGTTTTTATTTATGTTAGGGATGAGATTTAGAGTAAGCATAGTTGGATCAAAGTTTGGTATAGCAAAGGTAGGATGCCATTGTGGTTGTATTTGCTCATCAATGTGTATAACCTTAGCATAGGCTAAAGACAACATGTCAATACCCATGACTCTCCTCAAGAAGATCATTGTCATTGGGTCTAAAATGTTATATATTTCTAAGGTTAAATCATCTACAAGCATATTTGGTGGGGATGTCAATGTGTATATCTTTTATAACCTAGCACTAAACATATTTATTGGTTCGTTTGGGTCCCTTTTGAGGGTGGTAAATTATTGGTATATAATTACTATACTAAATACACTTCCAAATTGGATGATAAAGGTATCATTAAATTCACCCCATGCTATGATGTAATCTTCAGGTAAGTTAAGGAACCAATCATAAGCTACATCCCTAAATGTGAAGGGAAAAAGGTGATAGGCCACATCCCCATGAATCATGTTAAGTAGCCTTAAAGATGCCTTAAATGACTTCATGTTCTCTTCAAAAATCACTCTCCCAGTGGGGGTAAAGAGAGGTAGGTACTTTTTTATATTCCTAGGTAGATTATGCTTGGGCCTAGTGACATTGATAGATGAACCAACTAACCATGCCATGATTGGTATAAGAGGTTGTATATTCTAGTTAAATGGATAACTTGGTTGGGTCCTAGACTCCTTATGTCTACCTTTATATGATATCACCTTCTTATGGGTTTTTAAGGATGCTAAAGGTATCCTAGGTTTAGATTCAGACTTGGTTTGAATCTTAGGCAACTTCAAGATGCAAGATGGGTGATAAGAGCAAAGGATCTCTAAAGATGAACTCACAAATGCCAAATATTGTAAATACTAGTGAACATTTTTTGATATAAGATATTAGATCAAGTAATTTCACCTTGATCTTTGAGTATTTAAGCTATGAAACCTCAAATTTATATTGTTAGCTTCACATGTTAACCTATAAATATTGGTGTTAAGCCAATGTGTTAAAGTGTATCAATGCCTTATTTAATGATTAAAAATCATTTTAGGATTTTAAAACAACTTCAAGCATAAATCTAAGTAAAGGTTCACTTAAATCCAAGAAAATTACAGTAATATGATCTCAAATGTTTAGATATGAATACAAAAAACACCTTAGAGATTGATTTTTACACAAATATACAAATTCTTTAACAAATTTGTACCAAACTTTGCAAAGATGATCAAAGAAACCCTTAATATGTGTAAAGAATGGGTTATTTCACCTATATTTACATGAATTTAAGTAAATATCCAAATTATTTTACAAATTTTTCATACATAAAGACTAACTCTATGAAATATTTCAAATAATGAAAAAATTTATTAAAGAAATGCAGACCCTTAGTGTTTTTTAACAATATTCTTGTACGATACCGATGACGGTTCAAAGAGATAAGAAGAGGTCATATCTAAAGGAAAACCACTAGAGTGATTAATAGATCCATCTCTAGAGCCACTTATAATGAATCATCCATCCTATGCTAATATTTTGAAATAAAAATCACTGGCTATAACAAGAAAAGCCCAAAAAAGGGTAGCCAAATTCTTTTTTCATCTGTTAGAACAAACTCAGTCCAAATCAAGGTCAATGGATGTCCTCCCCAAGATGACTCAAGACCTAAAATTATCATCAAATAGGATATGTTGGAATAAATAGTCATATACAGGGTCAATCATGATTTAGTATGCAAATTTTCTAGAATTCACCCAACCTTAAATTTATTACATGCTTAAATCCATAAAAATTGGGAGTCTTATGGTGAGTAATCTCTTTGATTTATTATTAATGGATATTTTATTGTGATCTTATCATCCCTTGAAGATATATCTAAGTCTTTTTATTCAAAAAAGAGAAACTAGGTTCCAATAGGGCTTTTTGTTCAACCTTGGAGAGTGGGATTTAACCCATGAATAGAACTAACCGCAATCCTAGTCTGGATCCATATGTATGCTCTTCCAGTGTAATTTTAGTTTGAAAATATATTAGAACTCATTGGTAACTCTATTTAAATATTTTTGAGTATTTATAGAGACAAAATAGAAGGAAATTCAGTAGTTTATACTAGATTATGTGTGTAAATAGATTTGAGTTGGCCCTTACCAACATAATTCAAACTTACTGTAAGTAATGTTTCATGGATTCAACAACTAGATTTTGAAGATTTACCTTTTAGATGATAAATTTTTCATAAATATATCCATTTATCCCACTTTTTCCCCAATTATATAAACACTAAAACGTAGCCTCCTTTAGAGACCCCTAACCCCCTGAAGGAGGATAAGCAAGTAGATAGTAAAGAACCAAATAGTATTCCTTAGAATGTTGAATCCTAGTATGAAGGATGTGAGTATCCAAATTAAAGAAAGAAGAAAAATAAAAAGAGGGAAAATAATATATTCAACACAAATTTTCCAATAGATACAAATTTTTTAAGACACTAATTGATCAGGAAGAAGAACAAATTATGGAAACTGTGGAAGAAAAAATGATAACAAATTCTCCCCAAACCAAAGACCCCTTCTTAAATCTCCTATGCTAGAGTAGGACATAATAGGATTTGACATTTTAAAATTGGAGAAGGTTGGTACTATGGTTGTCCATCAAAAATAAAAAAAATTATCACAAAGGATATCAATATGAGTATAGCAAAAAAGAAGAGAGAAAAACCTTAGTTAGGGGTCATCTAGGTCGAGAAGAGGTCAAAGAATAATAGATCTTAAGGATCAGGTAGGAAACCAACTAACAAATTAATAGTAACTCAAGGAGAGAAAATGATGATTGAGGGCTCAGTGTGGCCATTAGACTCCTATTTATCACAAGGTAACTAATGATTATACAATCATGAAACATTAGGGGTTCACATACTAGAACCCATGAAGATGTTATTCATAGGTTGTTAAGACATAATAAAAATAAAATTTTAATTATTCAAGAGACAAAGATGTCTCCAGAATCTATCAATAGTATTGTTAATAAAATTTAGAGAGGAGCTAGCCACATGGTAGTGGCTACTTGTGGAGATTCTGGAGGGATTGTTATTCTTTGGAAATCATTAATATGGTAATAAATAGACCATTTCACTAGAATGGATGTTTTGACATCCCTTTTTAAGAATATTTTGATATCAAATTAGTGTTAGCAAAGGTTCTTATTTCAACAAAACATGTTAAGAATGAGGATAGCTATGTTTTTGTATTTTGTGTAGGGAAGAGTAATGAATTACTAGTTAATAGAGGCATAATAGAGATAGATGATGTACACTCATAAGGAACCAATTTAACCAAATATTTATTTATAAGTACAAAAAAAATTGACTACTTTGAAGATAGATTAAACCTTATTATTAAACATGATAATACAAAACAAAGATAAACACAATAAATTCAATAGGTAACCATGAACTAGATAGAATATATTGATCTCAGTAAAGGGGTCATCAATCTTATTCATACAAGCATATATATTTATAGTCATTCCAATTCCTAAATATTCATATTCTTCTTCATACATTGGAACTAAAATGAGGAGATTATTCATTTCCTATCCTTTCACAAGTCAAGAGGATAGGACAAAATACACAAGCTGATAATTATATATATAATGCATAAATATTCAAAGGAATATCCTATTTAGCTTTCTTATATGGTTTTCTTCTCCCAACACTTTTTTAGAATTAAAATGTTGTATCATCCCAAGACAATGTTGTAGGTTCATTTATCTATGGGTTTAGGTTAAAATATTGAAAATTTGGGTAGACTAGTAAGAGTCATAGTAATCGCTCAAGGTGCCTTTTTTGTTTTTCACCTCTTATGCACTACTTAGCCTCTCTTTTGGGTTTTTAACTAAGCATCATACCAACCTACCAACCTTTCCAGTTTTCAATAGGTTTTCATAACTAAGTGGCATCCTTTTATGTGTTTTCAACCATTCTCACCTTGCTTATCTCATTAATCATCCCCAATACAAAAACTAGTCAAAATTGTATAAAAATTTCTTCAAAAACTCACACAATGTACAATACTCAACTAGTAGGTATAGATGTATTTAAGGAAAAAGGTTGGTTAATAGGATATTTGACCCCTACTTGATAAATCATGCATTATGACATTACTTGTTGGAGTTTATAGGGTGGCATGTATACAAAAATATTGAGCATCATAGTGAGCTTGCTATAGAATGATGCCAAGTCAGTCTTAAATGTATCCCAATCTAGCATGAATTCTTTGACCATGTGAATCAATACATGCATTGGTACATAAATCCTAATGAGTTCCTTCAAGTTCTCATTCTATGAAACATTTATGTTGGTCCTTATATTAGTGACCTTCACTTAGATATTAACACTTAGTTGTTCCATCTTTTCTACATGTCTCTCTGCCTATTCTCCTACAAATGCATTGCATCATAGGTCCTATTTCCATCTTAGAAGTTGATCATGCACATTATCCCAAATTTTAAATGATTTCTATAGAGCAAGTTTAATTTCATTGATCAATGTAGTCATGGTGTGCATGGTTATGTAGGCTATGTAGACCACGTTTAAGTCTATGTTAGAGATGGATAGGGAAATTTCAAGCTATTGTTTCCAATACAAAAGACTATATGTGAGTTGGTGTGATTTCACGTATTAAATTTCAAACATACCTTGGTACTCATATAAAATAGTAATCAAAATTATAGCATCATTTTTCACACTATAACCCAAGTTGATAAGTGCATGTAGTTGTTGTGTCACACACCAATCATTAAAAAGCTATGTTATGAGGGCCATCATCATATTTTGATCTAACATGACTTGTTCACCAACCACTTGGGAGGCCAAAATTGGATAAACATCTTTAATTACCTTCACTACTTTATACATCCATGCCCTTAGTTCTAAGTTCTCAACATTTACTTGATCTTGCTCTTATTCTAGGGAGGTTGCCATTTACACAATGGATTCTTAGAATGTGGTGTCTCCTTAAAATTATTTATTTAAGGGTATATGAGAGACATCCAAGGATGCCTCCTACCTAACTAGAAGAGTGGCCAAAGTGCTCATCATCACTTCAAGTTCCTAACATGGTATGGTGACTAGCATAAAGGGAAAGGTGGTGCATTGAGCATTTACTATTGGGACATCCAAGAGATAAATAGATCTTAGTAAAATTTATGGCAACTAATTTTGTTATTATTTCATGATTGGTACTTACTATTGCATTATGGCCTCTACTTCTAGCTTATTTTGATACATAGTGTCCTCAGCCATATTTTATTTCACCTCTTCCTCCTATTTCTTCTTCTACCCTTCTTCCTCATTTTATCCTCCTCTTCTTACTTCTTCTTCTTTTATTTCTCTTCATCTTTATTTCTCTTTTATTCATCTTCTTTACTCTTTTTCTCTTCAGCTTCCTCTTTCTCTTTCTTCTTCCTCTCATCTTCTTCTTCCTTCTAATTATTTTCTTGTTCTTCCTTCTTCCTTTATTCCTCTTCTTATTTCTTCCTCTATTCCTAATTTTGAATATTGTGGGACTATGCCTAAGCTTTTGCCTATGATTATGATTCTTGTTCTTGTAAAAATTCATTATGTTTCTCTTTTTTTTGGTAGCTTCTTCTACCTATTACTATGCTTGACTTATTACATCTCATTTCCATTTTTACTCTTATTCTTTTTCCTTCTTATCCTTCTCCTATTGAGCTTGTTGTTGTGTGGTGGCTACTATTTGGGACATCTCTTATGACTTTTATATATCTACCTCTACATCCTTGGCCTTTTTGGAGGCCTTTGATTCCTTAGCTTGATGTGTTTCCAGCTAATGATTCTCTTCTTCTTTCTTTCTCTTCCTCTATTCATTTATGCATTTACATCCAAATGCAAAAGTATCTTCTTCTCATGAAGCCTATCATTCTTTAGTTTATATATACTATATTTCACTCTCTTCAACCTCCTACACCTATAATTATAGTGGGGAATCATTAGGGAATACCTTTGAGCTGGGTACTAACTACTTCTTCTTATGGTGACCAGTCTACACTAAGATGGTAGTACAAAAATATATGGGGCAATTTATAGCTCTTGTTCAATATTGGATTGGCTAAATGTGTGTTCCTCCAAAGAATGGGAGACTATCATCTCCTACTATGTTATATTCTTACACCCAAGATGTTCTAGTGGGCTTTCTAGTAAGAGTGTAAAAATGACATTCGGTACATATATAGGGGTGAATTAGGGCTACAAGAAGTCCATTCTATGCCAAAGTTATTCCTCCTCTTCTTTGAATATATCTAAAATTATGGATGTCAAGCAAGTTATAAGTTCCATCCATAAGTTTTGTGGTACCTAATTCAAATTTATACCATGTACACCACATTCTAGAAGAATAAATCCTTTTCTTCTTCCTTGTTGTAATAGTCCCTAGCCATGTCTACCAACATGACTTGGTAAACCTTCTATGTATTATTTCCCATCTTTATGATATTATAGGACCTAGTAATTTATGGCACCTTAAAATAATATTTCTATGATGTGCTACATGTTGTGAAATTCGGAGGAGGTAAAACTGTATGAGGGTATACTTTTCACTTCCCCATCTATTATTGTGAATTGGATGTTGGTTTTAAAGTTTGAACCATATGAATGTCTATGCCTAGTGGTATGAATTGTAGTGGATTTGTTCACCTTGTTGTGTTCTCTTTTTATCTAAACACCTCAACCTATGCCATCTCCATTGTGATGAAAAATGGGAGTGGTTAGAAGGGTGTTCGATAGCTCATGGATCATAATGAAAACTCCCTTTAGTAGTAACATCACATTGGTGCATTGTCCAAGATATTAGAGATCATATGGTGGGACTCAATGGTGTGTTGTCATGAAATACAAACACTCCTAACATCATGATTTGAAATTACCCTCATATGTGAGGGATCCTTGTTCTTACATCTATATGAGGATATAAAACTATTGTACTAGCCAACAATCCATATCTAGATACACTTTCCCCTTAGGTGACTTCCACTATGTGAAGAAAAGGATGAGAATGATAAATTGATACTAAAATGTATACTTTAGAATATTATGTCTCTTGTTGATGTTTTTGATCAACTCTTATACAAAATACTTTGGCTAGTTGAATTTCTCACCTTAATGGATCATCTTATGCATAATGTCCATAACTCCCTTAGGTATCTGTTTGGTAGATTTGGTTGTCTCCCAAAAGTGTTTAGTGATGCATTAGACCATAATGTGTATAGGTTCATCTAGTATCTCATTGATGAGGATCCCTTGGTTTTGTCATGCATACTAGTCTCAAACTTTTGGCAAAAATAAGAGGTGTTTGGTCTTATAGGCCACTAAGGAATCTCCACATGTAGGTATGCTAAGAGATCAGGCCATGGCCTATGTGTTGATGATTATTGTCTCATTTGGCCCAAAGTATACCACTCCCTCATTATACCATCTAATAAATACTTGAAAAATTTCACCCATGTCACCAAATTTTGGCATTTAGAGCATGTTCTCAACATCGATATTATAGAATCTATGGGGAACTGTGAGAGCAAGTGGTTGCATAACATCCATAGGGTCCACTTGAAAGATATTTTATTCATATTTTATCAACCTTTAGATTTTTAATTTATTTTTGGTGGATGACCATTATCTATAGGATATCTTATTGATATGATGTTCTAGCTTATTTCATAGACTTAATATTTTTTGGTCTCTCCTCTTTGATTTCTTTAGCTATACACTTAGTTTTTCCTATGCACTCCTAATGCATGTAATGCTTAGTCTATGTTCTTCAAAAATATCATTTATTGAGATTATATAAAAATAAAAAAATAGAAAAAAACACACACAAATATTAATAAAATAGGGGAAATCATAGTCTACATGGTGCTACTAAGCACCCACTCAATTTACAAAATGAGATCAATAGCTATTAGTGGTAGGACTTGAGCCTACAACCATTTACTCACCCTATCAATATGGTTCCCTATAATTCTCTTAGAACTAATATTCCTTTATTAATTAATTCATGAATAATGTAAGGTCCTTTCCATCTTATTTACAATTTTCTTGGGACTGCTCTAAACTAGCTATCATATAAAAAAATTGGCTACTCCTTGTGGAATTCCCCATGGTGTAGGTTTTGATCATTCCATGCTTTCTAAATTTATTTATGTACTTCCTATATCTATGTTACTCTTATTATAAAGTCATCCATTCTATTCAAGTCTACAAGTTTATTGGTAAGATATTCTCAATCTCCTAAATGCATGACCATAGCAATGCACAGGTTTGACACTAGATACTCCATTATCATGACTACTTCCTAACCATACACCAATTAAGATGGTGTAAATATTGTGGATCTTTTATAATTTCTGTAATATGCCTATAATATCCTAATAATTCAATCTTCCCTATAATAATTATTGACATCACATGTTTTTTTGGGCATTTATCTTAGTACCTTATTTGAAGCTTCAACTTAACTATTTACCTATGGATGATAGGTAGTGCTTTTATGATACAAAATCATGAAATATTCCATCAAATCTTTGATATTATTATTTAGGAAGTGTGTTCCTCTATCATTGACTAGATTGATCAGACATCTAAACCTGGTAATGATTTTTTCATATAAAAACTTTGTTGCATCCTTTGCATCATAGCTAGGTGTGGTAGTAGCTTCAACCCACTTAGTGAAATAGTCTATCACAATAATAATATACCTAGCCTTGATGTTATTGCTTAGAGGTTTTATTGGACCTACAAATTCAATACCCAGCTATTCAAATGGTTGCTCTACTTGGAGGGGTTGTAATGACATCTCATCTTTTTGGAGAGGTTTTACCATATGTTAGCAGACATCACAATACTATAAAACTCTATGTTCATCTTGAAACAAATTTGGCCACCACAGTCCACTATATAGAATCTTTCTTATTATATCCTCTCTTGTGAAATTACCTCCTATGAATCCTTGATGAGCTTACTCTAAGAGTTGAGGGTGTTCATGTTCAAGGACAACCTTGCATAGGACTACATTCTTCACCAAGTGATATATCAATCCTTTATTAATAGTGTATGGTAGTGATCTGGTCACAAACTAATTTTTGTCCCATTCCTAAAAGTGTGCAGTAAATATTCCTTGATCAAGGAAGTTATCAATAGCTTTTAATTATCAAGGAAGTTATCAATAGCTTTGAATATTTTAGGAATCATAGTGACATACAAGAGGTGTGTATCAGGTGAGTATTCTTGTAGTTTTGCTAGAACTTCAACATTCAAAATTTGATTGAGGTGGTTAGGCCCCATGTTTTCTCCACCTAGTTTTACATTTATTCAAAATTGAAATTCCTAAAATAACATCAACAAGTGAGATATTCATCCATCTAGAATTGATTTTTTGACCAAGTAGCATAGATCTTGATGGTATGTGAAAATATTGAATGGTGTCACTAGAATATAATGATAGAATTTTTATAGTATGAACACAATGGAAAATGCTTCCTTTTTTGTGGTTGTATAATTTTTCTCTACATCAGACAATTTTTGGCTAGAAAGTTAAATGTGATGGTGAATCACACCATCTCTGGGTTGTACAAGTACTACACTAGCTGTGACGCCCAAAGAATCTACATGTACATGAAATGGCTTAGTCCAATCTAGTAAAATAAGTATAGGCATAGTGACCAATAATTTTTTGAGCTCAATGAAAGCTTCTTTACATTTAGATGTCCATACAAACTTAGCATTATTTCATAATAAAATTTCTAGTGGAGATGATATCATTGTATAGCCTTTGATAAAATTTTAGTATTATCCTGTATGTCTAAGAAATAAACACACTTTAGTGGAAGTAACAGGTGGTGGTATACTTAGGATTACTATTATTTTATCCCAATCCACCAAAATTCCATCATTTCTAACATGTCTAATTAAAACACCAAAAGGGTTAATGAATAGACATTTATTTAAATTTAAAGCAATGCACAAAGCTTGGCATCATTTTAACATCAAACATAACGTGGATAAATTATATTTAAATATGAAGAAGACTACCCAATCATATAAATAAAATTCTAAGAAATCATGGATGGAATATTTAAATGTTATGAATACCACATAAAAAAAACCATAGGTGCATTCTTCAACCTAAACAACATGACTTTGTATGCAAAAGAACTCTACTCTGTTGAAAAAGTTATTTTGGCTCTATCCTCCTCTATGATTGGAATATGAAGGTATACACTAAACCCATATATAAAGGAATATTATTTATGGCTTGTGATAGACTAAAATACTTCATATTTAAATGTTATGGGGAATGGATCATTTATTTATGCATTGCTAAGAATGTGGTAGTCTCCACATACCTAGATTTCTCATGTTTTCTTAGGTTGTACTACCATTGGGCTTACCCCATCAATTTTTTGTATTGGATATATTATACATACATCCTATATACTATTTAGTTTTGATTTTAATATTAGTTTCATATTGGGGTTGATTTTGTATGGTCACTTCTTAATTGAATGTGTGCACTCTTTCAATTCAATGTGAATCTCACCAAGAGATGGGTTGACTCCTCGTACCTCTAAGAACTTAGTAGGGAATACATATTGGTAGTCCCTCAGAAGTTATAGGGATTTTAAAATCTTAGTCTCCATATAATAATCACCTACACTTTCTAATTTTAGAACCTCCTCTATTCCAATGTTAGCAACATGTTTCTTGAGAGGTTGTTGATATATGTTACATTTTTCATCATCCATTGATTCCTAGATCTTTTGTTTCCCTTCCTTCTCCAAGATATGGATGCTACTTAGCTTATCTTATTTATTTATCACTATTATGGTACCCTTAATTTTTTATATGGACATTCAAGTCTAAATAAATCATTCAAATATAAATATGCATCAAAATCAAAGTCTTCATCATCATCTACCTCATCCTAGATTTGGTGACAAGGCTATGTCAAGGTTTATTCTTCAATCCTAACAACTTTATACCTATGGAGTGTGGAATTAAGATAAAAATATGCTTTTTTCTACATAGTTTATTCTATTATGGTGCTCATATATTTTGTGCACCCATAACATAGAAAGTACTTGAGTTCTTGAAGTGCATTATGGACTAATGGATTTTCATCTTAAAAAATAGAAGTTTGTATGAAGTCACTATACATCTATGCCTAATTTTTGGTTTCTCTCCTATGATCCTAGTTCATGTACCATGTTGTGGGTAGTATAGCTATTATGTAGTGAAAAATATGATCCCAATACTTAGGTGCCACACGTTACACATTCCAAACTTCAATATTTTTGTATATGAATCTCAAGGCATTATCCTTTTTGAAAAGATGTCTACTTAGTGTAGATGAATTATGGGAGTTAAAATCTACTAATCATGAGTTCACAAGCATCATCCCACTCTATCTAATTATCTTGATTAGTTTCCCACCAAGTTGCAGTAACTCCATTCAAATCATAGTTTAGTGTGTTAACCCATTAATTGATAGTAGAATATGGACTTGTAGTCATAAAATAAAATAATTAATGTCCTTTGTTGCATAATATAAAAGTAGTTAACATTCATGAGCAAATACCATCCTCATGGGCCTAAGTTCATGGTCACCATAGGTCTAGTTAAGGAGATGCATAACTGAATCACCAATTATAGAAGAAGTTACTTCCCAGGGCACTATGATTTCCCTTGTTGGTTCTATGTAATCATGCATGTGATCTTTGGCTTGGTACAAGAAATCTACTTCTGAGTGAATGGGTGATTTTACAAGCATAGAGGTACAATCTTCACTAATGAACTAATTTACAATTAGCTATGTAACTTCTTTATTTTGTCTCCATTATTTTTCTACATTTAATTTCTAGGTAAGCATTGACTACACTTGGGGTTTGGCTTCTTGGTATAGGAAGTTGCATTGTGTTGCATGCAAAACATTGGGATTCTCTTCTATATTGACCTTCATCTAGCTAGTTTCTTAGAAACCATGTAGAGAGTCTGGTTAAACAAAAATTATATATAGTTTGTGAACTTTGTCAAGGGGAATAAACATAACCGTATCTCCTTGATGTGCCTCAAGTTGGTTGAGTATTGTATTGATTATCATCCAACTGTCATACACCTATTTATTTCATATTATGGAAAGATAGTACATTATCATAGTCTTCATGTCTATGACCTCAAAGTATCCTTATAGAGACAAATCTATGACTTTGATTTCAACATCCTCCAATTAGCCAATAGACTCAACTTTCCCATAGTCATCCAAGCTCAGAGTTATTAGGCTATAGCTAAGGGCTAGTCATCCAATAGTTTCCCATGTGGATCTAGGAATCATATTTACTATGCTATGAAAATTAAAGACAACATTTTGGATTTTTTATCTTACAACTTCAATATCAATCTATGCATCTACATCCCAAGGTTTCTTCATCTTGATGTACCAAACCAACTTTTTTGTCTTTTGTTATCCATGCTACATACATTTCAAAAGATTATGTAATAGGTTCATAATTTTTTACTATATGTCTTAATTATAAAAATTACTTAGGAGTTTCAATAAATCAATTAGCATAGTGAAAACTCCATCGTGTCATATGATGCACATAATTTGACCATACATGTGCATCAATGGATACAACATCACCATCAATAGTTTCTTGTTTTTGAATGTTTTTCAATAGCTTTGTAGCTTCATTTATAAGACTCTTTTATGTGTCAAGATTCAAGTATTTATCTTGTCTAACCTTTCTGCTACCTTGACCCTGAGGCATCTCAAGTGAAGGGAGTCCTTTTTATATATGTTTTTGTTGTGTCATAATGTTTAGAAAGACATTTTATTTAGGTTCTGCACTTACCATGTTTACATTTTAGAAAACTTTATACTTCCTTTACTTTTCTAGAATAGGAAAATATTCTATATTATGTTGATTGAAGACTCTAAAGTATGCATAATATGATTGTCTCTATGGATTCATTATGTAGTTTTTTAAAATGTGATTTTACTCTCCACATAGATAGTATTAAAGAGGAGGTTAATGATAGTTTTTTAATCAACCACCTTGGTATTCTCCTCTTTTCCACCATGGCCTCCTCCCCTATTAGAGTGATATCCTCCTTGATATCCTCCTTGTGTCTATGTAGAATTCCACTATTGAGACTACTAATTATTGTCTCCCATACTAAATAATTGATGTGTAGCTAGTGGATTCCAATTTGAGTGTTGTGGTTGTGTTATGGGTGAAATTTAAGATGTTGGATATGGATATCGAAAGGATGTGGGTGTATAACTCAATGAAGGAGTCCATCTATCCAAACTATGAGGCTAATAATAACGTGAAATTGAAATCCATTATGGACCTATTGGGTTGTACAATTCTTATCAACCTCCAAGCTTAGAATTATTTTATTTTTTGAGAAAATTTGGTCTGTTGCAATGGCAAACACATTTTTTTAAATTTCCTCTTTAAGTTCCTCTAGATATCTACAATTCTTCTCATCATGGGTAGTTAATTTGTAGAAATTATAGTATAGATTCTAAGGCATTTTGATATATTATTGAAATAGATGGAATTGTGTCATGGCATTCCCTACTACTTGGTAAAGTTTGTAAAATTTTGTCTTTACTTTAGGGAAATCATTTTGGTGGTGTCCTTATTTTTTGTACTCTATGTACGATAGGTTCAATTTCAGATTTTCTATTTCATGACACTCTTCCATCTTTTTTACAAAATCCTACAATGAATTTTCAAATTAGGAATTAGGTATAGGAGTTTCACCATAGTATTTTATTTGTTCAACACATAGTGTAAGAGCTCTAGCATCTACTGTTATCTCATATTGAGTTTGTGTAATGGCAAATCAATTATTACCTCATAATCCTTTAAAAAACCATGTTGCTTTGTATTTATATATTAAATTTTCCTCTCCTTTATTAATTACATCCAAAAATCTATGATCATAGTCACAAACTAACTCTCCATACTTTTACCTAATCTCCTTCAAGTCCTATGTTATCTAGCTAGTGCATTTCCCAATCTTAAATTCTATAATTATCTAGTCTTGGACATCTTTTAGAATTGAATTTTGGAGATATTTTTTTTATATGAGTTTAATTTATCTACCAAATAAATCCCATACTAATTCACATTTATGTAATTTTTCATCAGTGAGGAATTTAACTTGCCACTTCATTTTCCATGTTAACAGGTATTGTTTAGGGTCCATATATCCATCATAAATGGTTAGATTTAAGAATCCTCATGGCTAGTTCAATATAGTGGCTAGTATAGATGGAGTCTTTTGTGTAGATAATATTTAAGGTGATTATGTCCTAGGTGTTCCTACCTAGATATTACTTTGTACACCAGAGGAATTTTTGTGTGCACTCTACTTGTCTGTACTTCCTTACTATTATTGTTCAACTTCACCTATTCCTATATACTTCAAAACCTTCCTTATTGTATTTATTTGGATTTTTATTCCCCAATGGTTCACATGTTCTAAAAATGAATTTTCCTAACTTTTCACCCATTGCTCAACTAGATAAAAACTTATACTAGGATATATAAGATTGGGTTGTGGGGATGCGTATACTTTTGGTGAATAATATTTTCCAATGACTTCTTTCTCTACTATGCTTGAGTCTATAATTAACTTATGACCAAGTTTTTTGTTTTTTTAAATTACTATTCTTTTGTTAGTACCATTTCCTATATATGCATACTAATTTTATCTTCCATTCATTCTACTCTTAAATTACTCTCATCTTCTTCTTGTCACATCTCTTCTTCTACTTACTCTTCATCTTCTCACTTTTTCTACCAGCATCCATCATCATTATCTATTATTAAACTTTTCTCATCAAACCACTCATCACTTATTTTCACTCATTCATCATCTAATCTACTACTATTATTAATTTTATTCATAACTACTTGGGTATCAATCTATTTATTCCATCTACTTTATTATCATAGTTCCCTTTTTAAATCTAGAGTTTTATCCTAACTTTTCTTCCCTTACATCTCTATTATAGATTCAAACTCAAAATATATTCACTCATATATCAATCATTGAAAATAATTTTTACACATCCCCATATGCATGAAGAAACTACTTTATATTGGTAGGGATAGGCACCATGGCCTTTTCCATCACCAACATTTTCAATAAAAGAGGTAGTCACTGTAAAAATTTCCCTTTGATTTCGTGGATAAAGTAGTCTTGTGAAGCCTTAAATGCTATATATATTTTTAATATGAACTTGATAGTGTATCCATTTATAGTGGTTTTAACCTAGTAATCTATAACTCTTATCTAATCAGTTTCCAACTTCACTAATTAGTCTATCTTTTCTTCTATCCAAGTAATGGTTTCTCCTACTCTAGGATGGAAGTATTACTACTCAAGTCTTGTCAACCAATTATCTAGTAATTTAAGTAGATCACACCAAAAAATTGCATATATTTCATTGTATATATGTTCTTGAATGATTTCACTCGTAGTGAGGCTCATCATTTTGGATTCTTCTTCTATGAAGTGCCATATTTTCTAGTCTAACCAGGTTTTAATATATCATTGTCATGGTAACCATTTTAGCATAGTTATCCCTAGAAGGAGAAATTATAAGATCTCATCAAACTATTATTATCATAGGTTCCTATTTTGATAAAACATGCTAAAGATGAGGATAGCTAGGTTTTTGTAGTTTGCACAGAGAAGAGTAGTTAATTACTAGTTAATAGAATCATAATAGAGACAAATGATGTGCACTCATAAGGAACCAATTTAACCAAAGATTTCTTTACATAAATAAAAAATTTAGACTACATTTAAGATATATTAAACCTTAACATTAAACATGATAATATAAATAAAGGATCAACACAATAAATTTGATAGGTAACCATGAACTAGATAACATATATTGATCTCAGTAAAGGGGTCATCAATCTCATTCATACAAGCATACATACTTATAGTCATTTTAGTTCTTAACTATTCATATTATTTTTCATACATTAGCACCAAAATGAAGAGATTTTTCATTTTCTATCCTTTCAAAAGATGAGAGGATAGGACAAAATACAAAAGCTAATAATTATATATACTATGCACAAATATCCAAAAGAATATCCTACATAGCTTTTTTATCTAATTTTATTCTCCTAATAAGCATCTACTAATCAAAAACTTCTATGGTGATCAAATATTAGATGGTTAGTTTGATCAATGGGTAGTAGTTCATACCATGAGATCACCAAGAGTAGAATTAGATTAGATAGTAGCTAGATATTTCAATGCCAATCTATCCTCCAAAGATCAAAAAGGTGTAAATCTAATTCATGACCCTAAAAATAGATATATGATTGCTTAGGTTCATGATATTCACTTTGTTTATATTAATTCTCCTAGAATTAAGTATACTTGGACCAATAAGAGAAGTGAACCCAATAATAGGAAATTTAAGATGGATAATTTTTTTGTTTTTTAAGATGATTTTATGAAATGGAATCTTGACCTCCATATTTTAAAAGTCCCCATCTCAGACCACTCACCCATTCTTCTTAAAGGAGGAATCAAAATTAGAAATTACCACAAACCATTTAAGTTTGAAACTTTCTAGCTACACAAAGAACTTCAAAAAATGCTTGTGTGGTGGGAAGAAGGTTGCCCACCTTATGGGACTGCTATGTTTAGATTTCATTAGCAACTTCATTTCATCAAGGATCAACTGAAACACTAGAAGCATTAAAATTAGTCAAACTTATAGTCTCAAATATCCCCCTTAGTGGCTATATGGGATGAAATACAAAAAAAAATTAGAGATAGTCCTATCACTAAATAACTAAAAGAAGATGATGCCTTGTGTTTATCAGTGGAAGATATTGACAACTAAGAAGAAACCTATTGGAAAAAATGAGAAAGAACATCTTGGTTACTTGAAGGTGATAATAATACTAAATATTTTCATTGGGAAGCTTGTACAAGGAGAAAAAATAAAAAAATAGAAATCCTCTATGATGAGGTGGGTCATTCTTTGAACACTATTCCTAATTTGATCTCTCATGCCATGTAATACTTTGGAAATTTATTTAAGAAGAATAACTTGCAAGATGAAGTGACTCAGCTATAATTTCTTTTGATAATTCTTTCTATAGTTTTGAATCTAAAAATCAAGCCCTTTTAAATCCCATTAACATTGAGGAAGTGAAGAAAATTATCTTTGGAATGAAGACTTGTAAAACTCCTAGACTTGATTATTTTTCCATTGAAATTTTCAAAACTCTTTGGGATGTCTTACATGAAAATATCATGGATGTTATAAAGGAGTCCTTAGGAAATAATCAAATGCTCAAAGTTTTGAATCACACTCATATTACCTTAATTCCAAAAGGAGAGGGTGTTCTTATTTCTAATTATAGATCAGTATCTCTTTGCAATATAATTTATAAAATTATTACTTCTATTATTGATGAGCAACTTAAACCTCTTCTTCAAAATATTATTTCCCCTGAGTAAGGAGGATTTGTGGAGGGTAGATAGATTCTAGATGGTGTTATTCTTGCACAAGAATTAATTCACTTAATGCACACTTATGGTAATAGAGGAATGTTTATCAAGATGGATATGTTAAAGCCTTATGATAGAGTCAAATGGAAATTCTTGTCTAGAATATTGGTAGCCTTTAGATTCTCTAAGGAATGAATTGGATGGTTCATGAGTTATGTTTGATATCTTACATACTCTATTTTAATTAATGGTCTTCCATTCTAACCTTTTGGTGCCACTCATGGTCTCCATCAAGGGGATCCTTTCTCCCCTTACCTTTTCCTAATTTTATCTAAAGGATTGGGTAGACTCTTTATGAAGTGAAGGTAAAAATCTTTTATTTATATCATCAAAGTTGGTGATGAAGTTTTGTCACACCTCTAATTTGTTAATGACATTGGTTTGGTTAGGACTACCTCTTGTATAGAATATAAAAACATTAGAGATATTCTTACCACCTATCTCAATGCTTCTAATCAGATTAGAAATAATTAGAAGTCCAAAGTGGTTTTATTTAATAGTGACTAAAGGCTTCAAAATAGAATTCTAGACATTTTGGGATTTACAAATACCTCCTTTCCAATAGTGTATTTGGGAATCCATTTTAACTTTAAAAAATTAAAAATGAATATCTAGAGTCTTTTGGAACAAATTTACAATAAAATTAATCATTGGTTTCAAAAATACTTAAGATATAGAGTTCATCTTACATTTTTACAATCTATGGTTCAGGCAATGCCAATCTATAAATTATCTATCCTTGCTACTCCAAAAACCATTTGGAAGGATCTTGATAAAATGGTAAGGAAATTTCTATGGAGTGGAGAAAAAGAAGAGATAAAGTGTGATCTTGTTAGTTAGGAGAAAGTAACTCAACCTAAGATAAAAGGAGGGATAGGAATTAACAAATTATAACTAGATAACAAAGTTTTGGCTAGAAAACTTTATTGGAGATGGAAATCCCAACCCTAGTCTCTTTTTAGTATAGTTATGACAAGAAATTACTTGGGTTTAGAAAATATGAATGAAGTGTGCCATATTACATTATCTGGTAATGGTTCCCTAGTGTGGTAGGCTCTAAAGATTGGTTCCCAAGTTGTGAAATATGGTCTATTTTGTAAAGTTGGGAGAGTAGACAAGGCATGTTTTTGGATTGATTTCCAGGATCATAATTTGTCCATTACTGTTGAATTTTCATAACTTTAAAATGTGAAAATTTTCATGATAACTAGATTTTGGATCACAATTTAAAGTTATTTCAATAACTATCAACTTCAAAATTTTAGATTTAAGCAATTAAAGAAATTAAATTAATGGCCAATCCCAATCCCCATAGAACTCTCTTCAATTATTAATATTTTTTTGGTTAAATGCTTCCTCATAGGTAGATAAGAGGAGGATGAACTAGCTTGGGGACATGGTATCCTTGGGATATATACTATTAAATCAAGCTATGTCAAGTTAATTCCTTAACCTCCTTAGAATGCTTGTTAAGTGGATGATTAGAGAAATATTTGGTAACCTAAAGGTTGGTCAAAGGTGAATTTTTTTTCATGGTTTTTCATGAATAATGGGATTCTCACTTGTGAAAACCTTAGAAAAAGAGGTGTCATTGGGACTTCCCTATGTGTTATTTGTTAAAAAAGGGAAGAAACATTAGACCATTTGATGTTTTAATGCTCTTTTACTCAAAATAATTACAAGTGATGGTTTCTAGTTTTCAAAATTATAAATAACAATGATTTGAATCATAAAAGCATTTCAAAAAAATAAAAGAGGATAAAATTTAAAGATGTATCTCTCCAACTTAGATGGTATCTTGGATTAAATTTTATTTTTTGGTAAATATGGTTAGAATGAAATGGTATTATTTTTTGTGAAAGTTTCTTTGTTGTGGATGTGGATTGGTAGATCACTTGGAGAAAAGTCACGAAAATGGTTATGGCTTACACTAAAATAGACACTCAAAGAAAGATAAGGGAGAATGAGGAGGAAAAATATATGAAAAGAGATAAGTTCACAAAAATATGGAAACCAACTCTAGATAGTTGGATAAAAATCAACACTAATAAAACTACCAAAGACAATCTAGGTAGAGATGGAATTAGAATTGTCTACAACAACCAGGATGGGATAGTACTCTTTTGGTAATTATAGGGGATTGGTAAAAAACAAAAAATGAATATGAAGCTTTATCCATAAAATATTCCTCTTTTTATGGTATGATTAAGGCCACAAGAAGATAATTGTATAATTTGACTCTCAAATTTTAGTAGGAGCTTTAGATTGTATCAAAAACTTTTCTCTGGAGTCTGGCATCTAAGGATTTTAGTTTCTAAAATTAAGAAACTATGGAATGACTTAAAAGATGTAATTATAATCTATGTTAAAATATATCTAAATAAAGTGGTTGATTTCTTAGCTAAGACTAGCTCTAATAGAGAACTAGGAGTCCAATGGCATAGTGGTATGATTGATAGTGAAGAGAGGATTTGATTGGTTGATGATAAAATTAAAACATTAGATAGTATTGAAAGATAATGTTGAGATCAATTTTGTGAGTCATCTTTCTATAGGCATTCTCCTTCTATTGCTTTATAGTTTGAGTTAGTACCAGTGTCTATGGGTCACTATCTCCTCAGTGTTTAATATATTTTTTCAAATCATTTTGAAAAAAAAACTTATACTTTGAAGTAATTAATAATTATAATTAAATACACTAAAATTAAACAAATATGCATGAAAATAGTTTCATAAGGCCCTCCTTATAGCACAAAAAAAATTCCCTTGTTATTGATGCACATAATGTGATCCCTGTGTCACTAGGGAACAAGGGGAAAGTGAGAATCTCAAATTTAAGTCCTGGAATGACTTGGGGCTTGATTTTTTTATAAAAATATTGCTTGGAATAACAAAAATGGTAAATATATGGTCACCACTTTGAAATTATGCAAGTAGACCGTATTGTAGTGACAATAAACGTTTATGCACTGACACTTTTATTTCTAATCTTTATAAATTATCTTAGTATTTTCCAATTACTACCCAAAATACAAATAAATAGTGGGTATTTATAGAATGATATAAACTATAATGATTCATGGATAGATACAAGAGTGAGTAGGGTAGGGCAGAAAAGAATATGTGCTTAAGATGACTAAAGATATCAATTTTTCTAGAATCTAAGGTAAAACATATCAAAACTAGCATCTACCAACTCTAGCATAAAGATAAATGATAAATAAATGTATTTAAAGATTTAAAGGAAAGGAATAAACATATATTAATAGAATGATTTTCATAAAATTGATCAATCATAGTAAATTACATGGCACATTTAGATGCAAATGAGAAGAAAATAAAGCAAGCATACTATTAAATTTATCAGCCTAGAGTTAAGCCCAAACTAATAGATGCATATATGGAATCTAATTTCCAAATTAACTTGAATAAAATAAACTATTATTAATATAAGAACATGATAATTCAAAAATCATAGAACACACACAAAAGAACACTATAGATAAATTGCCAAAGTCTTTGGCTTTTTGTATTAATTTTGATAACCACTATTTTTTGTTTTACAAATGAGGGAAACATCCCTATTTATAGGATTAAAATTCCTAAGACATGTTAAAGTGGGCCCACAAAGGAATCCCATATACAAATAAGTGGCTTAAAATTCCCCATAACAATATAATATTCTACATTTGAATTTACAAGTTAAAATAAAATATCCTAAGGGCTTGGAGGCAGTTATTGTAATACTTATTATTACCTCTGCTTCTTTTATTATTCTTGTTCGGTCCATACCTCTACATAAGGCTATTAATCTTGGTAAATTTCATTAAATTATAAGATTATGGGCCTAAATAAATATGGTATGTCTTAGATGATCCTACCATGTTCTATGAGTATTAGCCTTAATGCATCCTCAATGGCATCTGCCTTCTCCAACCTTTGATTGGAAAATGACACAATGTCTATCACCTTAGTAGATATTTTAGAACTGGACATGTTTTTCTATAATTTTTCAATGAAGACCTTTATTTTTTCTCTAAATTCTTTCTCATCCATGAGGGTACCATTAGGCTTGGTCACCCTAGTGATCATGGGGTCCTTTAGCAACAAGGCAATATTGAATTCAATTTTTTAAAAGGATATATTTTCATCCTTGAGCTATTCCAACCATGTATTAAACATACTCATCCTATTCATGAGGATGGTATATATAGGAGAAATGTCTTTAAGAGGTAGAACCTTAAGGTTAGGAACCTTATTGCTTCTTGCCGCTCTAGCCAAGTTTGTTAACTTGGTGCCATAGTGGGCAAGATTTTGGTCAAGTTTAATGACCAATTTATCTTGATTTATCCCATATTACTACCTATTTTTCATCACTTTATATAATCTAAATACATTAATGAAATTTTTAATTATTGAAATTAAAGTGCCCTATAGCATAGTGGGTAGCACTCTCTCTTTTAGTCTTTTTAGTTCCTATTGCATTCCCTTCATCAAGGCAATAATATATTCTACTTGTGATTTTACTATAGATATAGGGTCCTTGGTATACTCTTGTACCTTTATATTAATATCCTTCTTTATATTTGAGGTGAAGAGAGACTCTTCACTCTCTTGAATCATAGTTGATCCTAAATGTTGCTACTCCACTTGTATTTGAACTACCTTCTTCATGGTGCCAATGGTGGGGTCAAACCTCATCCCAATTTGGGTTGAATATTTACTTTCATAAGGCTTGCCTTGAATTATTATATACATCATGTTCTTCACCTAATTTTTTATGGATGTAGATGGTGACTATGTGAGAGGTTGATGTAATGGGAGTGCCTGGGTAGAAAAGGATGCTACGGTTGTGGTAGGGATATATATATTGGTTGTGTCCAATTTTCAAAGTGGATAAAAAAAGGATTTATTAGGGCCCATGTTAATAAAAAATTAGGTAAATGTTGAAGGCCCAATCATTTTGGCTGATGTTGACCAAATTTTGGCCTTTCAGGCCAAAATTAGCCACCCCTATTTGCAAAAAATTATTTTAGTTTGTATCTTTCGCCAGGTCTATTACATATATTTTATTCAAAATATGTGCTCTTTGATAAAGCCTAAAATAATTTAATAAGTCTATTCCTTTCAAAAAATTCATTTTTGTCCTTTGCTAAGCCTTTACCTAATTCTTTCAAGTTTTTGTTTTAAGCCTTTGCTGAATTCTTTCAAACTTTTTGTCTGAAGATTTTCCTTAAAGTGTATTTATTTTGGAATTTTCATTCAATGGAATTCTTTAAAAAAAATTGTTTGAGGAAAATTTTCTGAAGGGTATGTTACAAATTTTCTAAAAGGTCTGTTCTATTTTTTTGAAAGGTATCTTTTGTCAAGAAAATGTCCACTTTAGTTTTTATGAAGGATCATTTGCAACTTTCTCGAAGGGTATTTTATTTGGAAAGTGGACATGTAAAAGTATTCCAAATAGTCACTTACATTTTTATCGAAGGGACACTTACAACGTTTTTGGAGGACCTTTATAGGCTAAGTGGACACTTCTAATTTTCTTGAAGGGGTTATTTCCAAAAGGATTGAAAAGTTTTTCTCAGAGAAATGGTCACTTATATTTTGCCAAATGATACTTTACAATTTTTTTGAAGGACACTTTCCTTTTTGAAGGGTACCTTAAAACTTTCCAAAGGATGTTTTCAACAAGCTAAAGGTCACTTTCATTTTTGTAGAGGGCACTTAGTAGAAAATCCAAAAGAATTCTCTTAGTAAAATTATCCATAGAAATTGTCCAAACAAAATCCTAAAGGAATTATTTCAAATAAATGGACCAAATGGAAATTTTAAAGGGATGCTTACAAGAAACCAAAGGGTATGTTCATTTTATAAATGATTATTTTCAATTTGTTAGAGGGTCATTAAAAAAATGAAAAGGGCCAAACGGAAAGTCTGAAAGAATTCTTTCGAAAAGACTATCCGAGGAATTTTTTTAGAAATTTTGTTCGATACAAAGGAAGAAAAAAGGAAAACAAAAAATGATCATGGGAAAAATGTTTTAAGAAAATTATCAAAGATTTATGGCCTATAAAACATAAATTTTAGACTACAAAAACTAGTCATTAGAGTTTAAAAGAAAATCTCAACGAGAACTTAAAGGCAAAAAAGAAATAACAAATGGAAAAATATAAATAAGGTTTTGGTTTAGTTGTAACAAATGTAACTAATGTTTTTGGTTTAGTTGTAACTCATTATAATTGATCTATTATAATTACATGAGATGTCATAGCTCACCCACTTCTCTCCCATGCAAATGTAACTGTTTCTTTCCAAATGACACATGTCTAAGTGACCCTTGGACTTCCTTTGATTACTCTACCTCTCAAGGATATATATATTCATTCTCTTGGCTCATTTCATATCCTCTACTGGTTATGGTGAAATTATAGCTAGATTTTTACTTGAATAACTCTTGAATAAATAATACAAGTTTTTACCACTCACATACCGTACTATTGTGTATCGATTCAAATCATTTTATTCTATTTAGTGAGATTTTATCTTTCCTAACCTATTATCCTTGATTACCTACCAAATGTACATAAAGAGTATTTTTATGGGTCCTTTTTAGTATTAATTCTTAAGTGTATAGACATTTTAGAAGTGGTTTAAGACTATATTCCTTCTTATAATTATTTGTTGCTCTCCTAGATGTCAAGTGCCTTCTTGAATCTAACATGTGAAACACTGATGTGACAATGGACAAAGAGTTGTGGGTTTTGTGTGAAAGAAGATTTATTGGTCTTTAAGTAGTTTATTTTCAATAAAATTAGGAGAAAATTATTCATTAATGCATCAAAATTTTATTTTCTTAGTTTTTTTACTTACCCTTCTCATATACAATTGATAGATTAGAGAGATATTTAAAGGTGCATCAAGGGGAGCTAGCCCCTAATATAGAGATTCATCTCAATAAAATTATCACCCATATCAAGAGAGATTATTCCATTTTACTTCTTAGATTAAGAGAGATGAGCATATCCTCAAGGGTGCAAATCTAAGTGTCAAAAGTTTTTGGCATGCCTAGTGGGACCTCTAAGTCCTAGAAAATTGTTAAAGATTGTTGTTGATCTTGGCATTGTTGAAGAGAAAGAAACATATACATTTAGTACATAGTGACTCCATTGAATAATTCAAGTCTTTTGTTGATGATTAGTTCCTATTTTACATGCCAAATTTGACCATTAGGTCTACTACTAAAGGTGTACTCTTTGAGTTTGTGGAATTACCTCCATATTCCACCAAAAGGTTCAAGTTTGTCAACACTTATCCTTACAAAAGAGATGTTATGTTTAAATATTACAAGGTTGTGTCACATTCCACCCATAAAACCCATAGTGATAATTACAAAAAGGATATAAGATAACCTTTTGTACCTTTCACCGAAGCATCTCCCTTGCATATTGCCTAATATGACCAAATTTTAGGAACTGCCCTCAAAAGTGTACCATATTTTAGTGGAGATGGTCCAATTACTGTTGTTGAGCACAACAGGAATATAGATTTTTTTTGGTAATATCCAAAATGTTACCCAAGAAAATGTATCTATTAGTTTATTGGCCTTATCTTTCAAAGGAAATGTTTTAGACTGGTATGGGACCCTACCTATAAATTCTATTGCCTCATGGGATGAGTTGGGGACTCTATTGACTAATAGGTTCAGGGAAAATAGTGATCACCTATCTCTAGCTAAGTAATTAAACACAATAAAGAGGAAACCACATGAATTCATATAGTATTTTACTACTAGGTTCTAAAAAACATGGGATAGAATCCCAATTCTTGTGAGGCTAACCGCAAACTATGCATTTTTATATTACTTCAAAGCATTGAATAGTGACATTACCATGATGATTCACTCCATGGGTGGAAAAAAATTTCTTTATATCTATTAAATAGACATAAATGATAATAATTGTCTTGTATAAGTGGGAAAGATATCTCTTAGACCTCTAATGCCACTATTCCCTAATTTGCATTTTCCTAGTCAAAGTGCATGGCCCACTTTAGCTCCTTTTCCTGGTCAAGAAAAATATACCATTACCCATAAAAATGGAATACATGAAGTCAAAATTTTGTTACAAAGTGTTAAAAATGAGTTAGTTTCCCTTAAAAGACAACAAGCTCAAGGTTATAGGCCATATCAATCTTATAATTAGTTTGGACAAACAAATAGACCTTTTTTTCAAGGAAATAATTAGGGATAAGGCCAAATTACCCATGTCACACCTTATTAAATATATAATTATAGTGATCCTTCATACTCCAAATCCATTGTCCCCACTTAGAATAATTTGGTCTAAGAACAACCCAACTATCTATCTTTTGAACATGGTCATGAAAAAGTGGCTTATGAAAATGAAATGCAAAATCAAGGCATGACTACACAAGGTGATCAAACATCTCAATTTCAAAATTTTGAGATGAAAACACAATTGAAGATGGAGATAAGATAGGTTATTTCTGATGCTACCATCATAAATCACATAGAGGCTGAGTTTTGTGTAATCAATTATGTGGGGAACACAAGAAATCATAATTATAGTGTTGTTTCCAACACCAAATCAAAGAAGAGGGTTGTGTATGAGTTTTAGGGAACCAATAAAGGACTTTTTATGATCCATACATCATTCCCTATAGTTATTAGGTCTAATAAAGTCCCTAAAGTGCAATAAAATTAGAGGATTCCAAACTTTAGTTTAGCTACTACAACTCTACCTCTATAAGCTACATCTCAAGGTGTAAATGTTTAGAAAGATAACCCCAAGGTAAGTAATCCTTCCATTAATGTTGTGGACCATATGAATAATATTCATATGAGAATCTCATTATGGGATTATTTAGCATCACCAGGTATAAATATATACTCTAAAAGGAATTTTATGGATTGGGTAAATAAGCTAGCCCATCTAGAAGTGACAATGTGGGTTTGGTCATTGGAGCTCAATCCATAGATGGTCAAGTAATGAAATATGAGAAGACACCTCATTTTAACCTATCTATAATTATTGGTTATTTCTTGGTTCATAATTTTATCATTGATGATGGAATAAACACATCAGTTATGCCAAAATGCAAAGTAGATAAGCTAGGCCTCAAGTACAAGCCAATGACTAAAGGAGTTTTATAATTGGATGAATCACCAGCCAAGACTTTGGGGGTAATTAAATGTTTGAATTTTACCCTTAATACATATCCTAATTTTTCAATTCCCCATGATGTGATAGTAGTATATTTACCTCCCTATTTTTCTCTTTGCTTGTTAAGGGACTTTACATTGAAGATAGGTGGATATTTGGTAGCCAATTGGTCCTACATGGTGTTTATAATAGAAAACAGAACTAAGGTGAAGACTGAGTCAATACCTATTCATAGAGATAACTTGGAACCATACTCACCTAAGGTGGAAAATTTTAACTATGACATTATTGATGAAGAGGAGCTCCACGTTGACCAATCTCCATCATCTTCACTTGAGGTAGTTTCTGATTTATTTCTAGATGAGTGGGGAGATGACAACAATGAGCATAATCCTTATAATATTATTGAATAATATTGTCTTGGAGTCTATTATATGCATGATAATTGCTCTTTCATGCCTAATTTGATGAAGCCAAGTGAGGATGTGAATGGCTTGTGGTAGTTCTTCTTTGATGGGTCTAGAAGAAAGATGGGAGCAGGTGGTAGAGCTATGTTGGTTTCACCTTCAAAGGAAAGGTATTTTTAAACCTTAAAATTTAAATTCTCATCCAATTGTAATGTGATATAGTATTAGGTCCTTATCCATGGCCTTGAATGGGCAATAAAAAGATGAATTAAAGAACTACAAGTATATGGAGATAGTGAAATTGTTGTGAGTCAAGTTAGAGGGTAGAATTTGACCAATAACTCCTTGCTCAAGTCCTAAAAGCATAGAGTTTTGGATCTTGTAGAATATTTCATGGATTTTAACATCATATATATTCCAAGGGAAGACAACAAGAATGCTAATAGGTTGGTATCTATTGGTGCTCAATTTGATGTTCTAAAAGTCATAAAAGAAGACAATAATCAACCTCATCTAAAGGTGATTGTGAGACCTTCTATACCAAATAATGTCACTAATTTTTAGGTTTTTGACAATGATTAGAAAATATAACTTTTTATACAAGAAGATTTTGCATTTTCTTCCAAGAGTAAGTCTAAGCTACTACAACAATATGGATGATACAGTGTCCAACTAAAGTCTAACAAGCTTCCCAAAGGCCTAGTGACTCTTGAAAGCATATTCAATGATGATGAATAGATAAAGAAGGAGAAGGTAAGAATTTACACCAAGAAATAGAACTATGAATGGGTAGAGATCTTCAAAGACAAATTACTTTCACTTGGAAAGGTATGCACTAGTCAAGAAAAACATGATTTCATTGAACTACGCAAAGAATTTAGTGATATTTTTGCATGGTAATATAATGAATTGAAGGGTTTTGATCCAAGCTTTGCTTAACACACCATAGAGATAGATGAAAATTCCAAACCCATCAAGAAAAGACAAAGTCCAATCAATCCCAAGATTGAACCACTTATGAGGAAAGATCTCACTAAGTTGATTGAGTCTAGAATCATCTTTCCCATCAAACATTCTTATTGGTTGGCCAACTTAGTCCCTATTAGAAATAAGAATGGAGAGATCAGATTGTGTGTGGACTTTAGGGACTTTAATAGAGTGTCTTTGAGAGGTCATTATCCCCTCCCTTCTATGGAACAAATTTTGCAAGTGGTGGTAGGTAGTGAGATTTTTTCCCTCCTGGATGGTTATTATAAATACAATTAGATTTTGGTGAAAGAAAGTGACCAGTACCAAACAACCTTCACCACCAAATGGGGCACATATTCCTATAGGAATATGCCATTTGGATTATCAAATGTTGGAGATACTTTTCAATGTGTAATGGATATGGCTTTCCAAGGATTAATCAATGACATTGTATTGGTATATCTTGATGATGTGATAATTTTATCTAAGGAAGAAAAAGATCATTTGAATCACCTAAGATATATTTTTGAGAGGTCTAGAGAGTTTAGAATATATCTAAACCCAAAAAAGTGTGTGTTTTTTCTATGAAGGTAAACTCTTAGTCCATATTGTTTCTAAGAAAGGTCTGTCTATTGATCCTGAAAGGGTAAGTTCCATCTTGGCATTATCTTTGCTTAAACAAAAGAAGGTTTTAAAAAGATTTTTTGGTAATATAAGTTTCATTAGGAGTTTTATTCATGATTTTGGTAACCCGATCAAGCCCTTAACCTCCATGATAAGGAAGGATGAGACATTCACTTCCATAGGAAGGAGGAAAGAATGTTTTGAGGAGATCAAGCAAGCCATTTCCCAAGCTCCTACTCTTGCAAGTCTAAAATTATTTAAAGACTTAAATTTGTACACATTAGGGAATGAAGAGGTAATTATTTCCATGCTTACCTAAGATAATGATGAAAATTTGGAACAACCTATTCTATTTTTTAGTCAAGGTTTAGAAGGCTATGAGGTAAGATCCACATATGTTGAGAAAAAAGTGCTTTCAATTCTAAGGAGTTTGAATAAGTTCAGGCATATGTTGTATAATAAAAATATTCACATTTTTGTGCCTTGTCCTAGTGTGAAATACTTCTTTTTGAGTAGATATTTGAATGAGAAAAGGTCAGGTTGGATCACCAAAATGACAAAGAATGATGTGGAGATCAAAAAAACCAAGCTACTGAAGAGAAAAAGAATATGTGAGCATCTTACTTTAGGCATGAAAGAGAAAATGGAGGTTATTTTATCAGTCCATGATGACCCTAGAGTAGATATATCTTCAACCATGAGGAGTTGGACACAAGACATGATTCACTTCCTTTAAACCGATGAGTGCTCACAAGGTCTTGATAAGGCTAAGAGAAGGTACTTTAGGATACAATCCATTACTTATGTACTTATTGATGGAGTTTTATTTAGAAGGGAATTTTTAGGTGTGATTTTGAGGTGTATTGATTTAGATCAGATTGAAAAAGTGTTGCATGAGTTTCATGATGGACCAACTAGTGGTCACTTTACTCCAAGAACCATAGCTAATAAGATTATGAGGGTTAGTTACTTTTAGCCTATATTGTTTAAGGAAAATCACTCTTGGGTAAGGAAATTCTAAAAGTGTGCTCTTTTTTATGGAAAACAAAATCTATCTACCTTCACTCTTCACCCAATCCAAGTTGAACAACCCTTTATGTAATGGGGTTTGGATTTCATAGGTTTGATCAATCCTCCTTCTAGTGTTGGTCACAAGTGGGTGTTGATAGCCACTAATTATTTTACAAGATGGGTGGAGGCTATAGCTCTTAAGGAGAAAAATGAAAACTTAGTCCTAGAGTTCTATGAAGGTATAATAACTATGTTTAAAGATCCTTCAATAATCATTTCAGATAATGTATTAGCCTTCTTAGGAACAAGGACAAGTGAATGGGATTTAAAACATGGAATCTATCTTATCACCTCCTCCAAATACTATCCCAAGGGGAATATAATAGCTAATTCCACAAATAATAACTTAATCAAGATCATAAAGAGGATAATGGAGGAGAATCAAAGGACTTGGCATACCAAGTCAAAAATAACTTTTTGGGCTGATAGGATCATCCTAAAGAGAGAAATTAGGAACTCACCATATACACTTGTCTATAGAAGGGAAGTCAGGCTTCCTATCTCACTTGAGTTACTAGCTTTAGATCTCACCTATCAACTACAATTGATGGAGAATGAGAGCATGGAAGTCAGATTATGTTAGTTGATGGAGGTTGAAGAGACAATAAATTAAGCTATGCACACCATGACTACTCACCAATAACAAACAAAGAAGTATTTTGACAAGAAGTCAATGCCAAGGAGTTTTAGAGAAGGAGACATTGTTCTAAAATGGGATGAAGAAGAGCCAAACCTAGAAGGCATACAAAGTTTGATGCTTTGTGGAGTGGCCCATATGTGATCACACAGTGAAAAAAATATAATGCTTTCTAACTCTCAATGTTGGATGGAGAGGAGTTGCATATCCCAATCAATGGGATATATCTAAAGAATTATTATTAAATTTCTCTTTTTCTTTTATACATAATTTATTTCCTATTTTCTTTGTGTTCCCTAAGTGCTTATGCATATATGTGATTTTGTCCTTATCTTTTTCTAAGTTGTCTTTGCTTGGTCTTATTTTTGTTGTGTGGTGTGTTTCCTTGTGTTTTGTTTTGGTATAATCCTTGTTAGTCATCTTCAAGAATCCATTGACTCTATTAGCCTTGAGTTGGATAAGGATACTGGTCTCATTAGTATAGTAGGCATACTACCCTTACAAGTCACCAATTTGTTGACCAAATTTTGGTCTTTCAAGCCAAAAATTGGGCACCCCTATTTTTAAAAAATTGTCTAATTCTATATCTTTGACTAGGTCCAATACTTATCTTTTATTCAAAAGAAGTGCTCCTTAACAAAGCCTGAAACAATTATATAAGTCTATTCCTTGCAAAAAGTTCATTTTTGGACTTTGATAAGCCTTTGCCTAATTATTTTGGGTTTTTATTATAAGCCTTTGATGACTTCTTTTGGACTTTTTGGCTGAATATTTTCCTTAAAGTGTATTTATTTCAAACTTTTAATTTTGCAAAATTATTTTGAAAAAATTATCCATGGAAACTTTTTTGAAGGGTATGTTACAAATTTTATGAAAGGTTTTTCCATTTTTCCAAAGGGTATCTTTTGTCAAGAAAAGGTCCACTTCAATTTTTCTGAAGAATCATTTGCAACTCTCCCAAAGTGTATTTTCTTTGGAAAGTGGACACTTACAAATCATTTGAATGGTCACTTACATTTTTCCCAAAAGAATACTTGTAGCTTTCCCAAATGACCTTTTTAGGCTAAGTGAGCACTTCCAATTTTCCCAAAGGGGTCATTTCCAAAAGGGCCAAAATGAGTTTTCTCAGAGAAATGGTCACTTACATTTTTCCAAAGGATACTTTGTAATTTTGTAGAAGGACACTTGACTTTTCGAAGGGTACCTTACAACTTTTTTGAAGGGATGCTTTCAACAAGATGAAGGGCACTATCATTTTTGTGGAGGGCACTTAGCAAAAAATATAAAAGAATTCTCTAAGGAAAATTGTCCAAATAAAATCCCAAAGGAATTATTTCAACTAAATGGACCAAATAGAAATTTTGAAGGGACACTTGCAAGAATTTGAAGGGTATGTTCATTTTAGAAAGGACCTTTTTCACTTTATCAAAGGGTAATTTTAAAAAATCAAAAGGGCCAAATGGAAATTCTAAAAGAATTCTTTTAGAAAGATTATCTAAAGAATTGTTTTGGAAAACTTGTCTCATACAAAGGAAGAAAAAAGACAAATAAAAAATGACCATGGGAAAAATGTCTAAAGAAAATGCTTGAAGAGTGACAGCCTATGAAATGTAAATTTTAGATTATGGAAACTAGCCATTGGAATTTAAAATAAAATCTTGATGAGAACTTGAAGTTATAAAATAAATAACAAATGGAAAAATGTAAGTAAGGTTTTGATTTAGTTGTGACAAATGTAACTAATGCTTTTGATTTAATTATAACTCATTGTAACTGATCCATTCATTGACATGACATAGCTCACCCACTTCTCTCCCATGAAAATGTAACTAATTCTTTCAAGATGACACATGTATAATGGCCCTTGGACTTCCTTTGATTACTTTACCTCTCAAAGCTATATATATATATATATATATATATATATATATATATATATATATATATATATTCTCTTCACTCATTTCATAGCCTCCACTAGTTATGGTTAAAATCTTGCTAGATTTGTACTTACAAAACTCTTCAAGAAATAATATAAGTTTTTGGCACACACATGCTTTATTATTGTGTATCAGTTCAAATTGTGTTGTTTTATTTAGTGAGAGTTTATATTTCCTAAAACATCATCCTTGATTACCTACCAAATGTACAGAATGAGTATTATTATAGGTCATTATTACTATTCTTTCTTAAGTGTATAGACATTTTAGAAGTGTTTTAAGACCATATTCCTTCTTGGAATTGTTTGTTGCTCTCATAGATGTTGAGTGCCTTCTTGAATGTAACATGTGAAACACTGATGTGATAATGCATAAAGAGTTGTGGGTTTGGTGTGAAAGAATATTTTTTGGTCTTTAAGTAGTGTATTTTCAATCAAATTAGGAGGACATTATACATTAGTGCATCATCATTTTATTTTCTTAGTTATTTTCCTTACCCTTTTCATAAATAATTGATAGATTTAAAGATGCATCAAGGGGAGCTAGCCCCTAATCTAGAGATTCATCTCAATGAAATTGTCACCCACAACAAGAAATAAGGTTCCATTTTGTTTCTTGGATGAGGAGAGTTGGGAATCTCCTCAAGGGTACAAATCCAAGTGTCAACTACTATTATGGTGGGGTGATGTGGTTTTTTCTAGGTGAATTACTTTGGAATGAAGTATTAATGGATTTATGGATGTAGGGGATCCAAAGGTGAGTGATGGACTTGTTGTGTTAGTGTGAGAAGGAGCAGGACCCATGGCTTAGCTAACACTAGTGATTTGGGAGCTTTATGAAGTTGGAATGTTGATGGTGGCATGAAATATTAAGTGGGGAATTGTTTCTCTAAAAGAAGTAGTGGTAGGGGATGTGAACATGAGAGTGGGAGAGGTAGTAGAAGTAGGAGTATTTGTGAATGTTATAATAACTAGGAATGAATGTAATGGTATAGTACTTACATTAGGAGTATATAAATATGATAGGGGAGACACTTCTCCTCTCATGATAGTTCTGGGAGACTTCTTCCTTATGTAGACGTTTTCAACAGTCCTCCCATCTAAAGCATGTAGTTTTTACATTGAGAACTCAATTCCTTATTACTCTTCCTCAAAATTAATGACTTGAGGATTTGGTTGATATAGGTTTTATATGGAATCTTCCTCAATAGATGTAGATACAATCATAGGACCTTGAGGGGGGCTAGGATGACTACTAGCTTCTCCTAGCTTAGAGCTTGAAGGTTTGTCTTGTCTACTTGGAGTGGTTTATAGTGGAGATCTATAGGGTCTACTTGTGATGAGATAAATGTTTTCCTCTTCTTCCTCATATTTTTTCTCCTCATAACCTACATTTAACATGATCCCATGAGTTAGTGGGTGTTGAGATTTTGATATGTCATCATTCTTCTTCTCCCTATCAAGCCTCATTTATAGCTCAATATTATTCTTTGCTACATTCCTTAGGACTACCTCATCATTAATTAAATCCTCATAAACCAATTCATTCACCTCCTCTTAGTGTTTGTATTCTATATTTACATCCATTTTGAACTTGAAGAGGTGATTGGCAATGAATTTTTTTGGATCTCACATCCTAAATTCATCCTTGGGAAATATGTAAGAGTCCCTATTCCTTGAAGCCACTATGATGCCTTTCCATTTCATTATATTGTTTCTCCTTAGATTATAAACATCCCTATTGGGGGATATATTTATCTTCTTCTTAAAGACACCATCCACTTCATGGAGGATTTGGTAAGCCATCTCCTCTACCAACTTCATTGACACATATCTTAGTAGCTTGAGTGGAGCTACCATTAACCCTTCCATCATGATAAGTATACAGATAGGGTAGAACCAAAAGCTAACAATGTCTCTAAATATCATTTTGACTTCTAAAGGGACCCTTATCATCTCAAACTTAGTGATATACTTGTAGATAGGGGGTATAAACATTCTCACACTTAGTGATCTACTTGTAGATAGGGGGTATAAACATTCTATAATTATCTTGATGTATTACCTAAAGTGATGAATATGCATTATAGAATATGTCTGAGGCATATCCTCATCTCATTTTGGAGATCATGTATTTGGTCCTAATTATGTAGTAGCATATATAAAATATAATAAATATCTCATCATATAGAATGAAGCCTCATTATGGAAAGTATCATGCATGGTAGAGACATGTTATTACTAATGATATCCCCAAGTGACGGGATCTACTGATCCTCCAAAATTATTTGTAATAATGGGATAGCTTTTATATCTACATACCCAATGTGAAAATTATTGAATATTTTATTTAGTAGGGTAAGGCCAATCCTGAATTCCTTTCTAAACTAGAAAATGGGTATATTCCCTTGGTCATCCATGAAGACTCTAGTTGGGCTTGTTACCCATGAATCTAAGACTGTCTCTGACTTATATGATTCATACCATCTGTTAATAACACTTTGGTTATAGTCCAGCTAGGGTAGGGGTAAGTCGTAATATTTTTCAAATCTTGGAATTATAATGAATGCAATGGGGAACCCTTGGTTTATTGACTTGAGCAATCCATATTCACATCTCAACCTCCTAAAGATGCCATAGACTAGGTCTGTGGATGGCATGACCTCTAGCTTTGTTGTAGCCTTGTGAAAACTGGTAGCTTGGATTGAAAGGATATCTAAAGTAAGATAAATAATTTGGGGCATGGTTTTAGATTCATCAAGATCCCTACATCTATAAACATTATAATATACACTTATATAATGCATGCCCCCTAAGTTTATGTCCTTAGGGATGAAATCTATATCCTTAAACATGATTGAATTACCATATTGAAATTAAAAAATCATCACTTTTGAATGCAATCTCTTACCTAGGGTAGAAGGTCTTACCTATGTCATTTTTTAGTTTTTAGGTAGAAACTGATATCCTCTTGTACTTATCTTCAACTTTAGAGCCTCAATAATGGTCGTTTGGATGTAGTATGTGAATTAACTTGTGATTGGTTGAATTTAGAATGTATACAATAGAGAGAAAATACTTAGGGCTTCAAATGCAAATATAGGCAGCAATAGTCCAGTTGGGTATCCCTTTATATATTATTTTGATTAATTCAATGTTTGATACTGATTTTGGTTTGTGACATATTAATGGTGAGCTCACCACCTTTGCATTTAAAACACTTGAACTATTGATTTTGGTATATAATTACTTTTATAATTCAAATTTAGTGCTAATTTTATTTCTATCCACTATCAATTTTAGATTTAAAACTTAATTTTACCATGTTTTGACATGTGGCATGCCACCTCAAATCTAGCTAGGCACTCATGAGGCCTAAATATGACTAAGTTTTTTAATGATCTTAAATCTAGACATGTGAAACTTTTTGATTCCTCTTATGACTTTGAGATGTAACTTAGTGTGATGATTAATTCATACTACACCATGTGGAATCTCTCTATTCATGGTGAGCTCTCAATTTGGACCCTTTAATTTTGGTTGGTTACAAGAATGCCATGTATCACTCTTGGAGGTAGTTGGATATTTTAGTTAGTTAGGTAGATTGGTCATAGGTAATCATAGATTTTTGTAGATAGGTTTTACCTTTATAAGGGTTCTCAATAGTTATCAACAACTTTGCATCAATTGCGTGGCTCAAGAGGATCCATGTGTCACTCTCAAATATGGTCTAGTCGATTTTAGGATGTAGCATCATGGGAATGACATGTGACATCATTATTTAGGTTTAATATGGACACATTTCACTTCAAATTCAATTCTATTGATCTCAAGTTGTATATTTATAGGAATGACATGCATAATCATATCATGGGTCTAATGGGGACATGTGCCACTTTAGTGGGCCTTTAGAGTTGTTCTAGTGGATAGTTAGATAGAAACAACATGGGCATGATAAGTGTCATAATCATGTGAGTATAAGGGGAGCACACATCATTTTCATAAGCTTCTCTTCATTATTCTACCACTTGTCACTTTTAGAAGGGGCCTTGGAAAAATATACACCATCAATCTTTGATCGAATGGCTCAAATGCATCTAGGTATTCTTAGAGTTATCATGAGCTTTGGATCATATGTGATGTGGTCTTGACATGCATTTTTATTAGATGAATATGAAGGTAACATGTAACACTTTAGAAGACAACTTGAGTTTGGATGGTCATGCTTGAGACATCTGAAGGCATCTAGTGGGAGTTGAGATTATAGTGGGATGTATGACAACTTGGATTGAATGATCTTATTCATAGGGGCCAATACCTTGAAATTTATCCTATGGATTTGAATTCCAATAGATAATTCCTTTGAAATCTCTAGGGATAATTCCACATAGTGCACATTTATTATAGATATATTCCAAGTGTCTTATGTGGGGTGATGAATCATTAAGGCTTCACAAAGGCTTGTGAGGTGGACACCTATCCTCTTTAGGTCACAATATTTAATTTGACATCCTAGGAGGCATCTCAAACTATTTATTTAACTTTGACATCCTACAAGGCCAAGTGAGAAGTTAAGTTATAATTATAAAATCATCAAATGGCCATCATAAGAAAATTAAACAAGTCTAAATCAAAATTATGTAATTAAATATTTTAAACAAAGTGTGAGGTTAATCTAGTAAGATTTGGTGAAGCTTGTGGGTCTCATGTCAATTGGAAAACTAGGTAAACCTCTTTGGAAAAGGCCTATCTACACATTTTTTGAAGCATTCATGGTTAATAATCCATTATTTGAAATAAATTTGAAGAAAATTTACAATAACTGGAATATTTTTTAGTGTCAATAAGTGTTTCAAAATAAATAATTATCTAGAAATTTCTAGGAAGTATTAAATCATTTTTTTATGCAGGCAATTGAGTTAGTAAGCTTAGCATCTTAGGTGTTTTGAAAAGAATAAAAAAGGAGGGTCCCCATTCTAGGAATAGGGAAAGTTGAGCATCAAAAAAAACTTGACATGATCATAGCCCCAAGGGCATTTCAAGACAATGTATAAATATTTTCAAATAAATATACCTTTAAATGGAAGTAAACATAGTAAAAACCTTTTCCTCATCATTTCAATCAACCAACATTACATTTGCAATCTAATCCCTAGACTTGTCTTCTTTCTTGAGGAGTTTTGTACATTATTTCATTGTTTTGGTTTCTCCTCCCCTTTTTGGATTTATATCCTCTCTCCATACTCCCTTCTAATCTATAAACTGATGTACAACTTACCTTCTCAACTAACTTCAATGTTGGTTTCAAGACAAAAGCTTCTTTACATGACAACTCAATGCATGAGTGAGAGTTACATTATTAAAATTGCCTCTTGACTAAATGACTTGACATATTATGTCTCTAAACACTCTATACATGAGTCATTAGACCCTTACACTAACTTTATCTCAACTATCCACTCTACACCATTGTTTTGGTCCTCCTAGGCTTAGTTTAAACATTTGAATTTTCAAATTTATAGTTTTGGAGGGAAAACTCTTAGCACCTATAAAACACACCTTAGTGAGTTTAAGTGATTTTAAAGATAATAAATAGACCCTATAGAATCCTTCACATTCATATAAAATATGAAATGGATCACCTTGATCAATAACTCGCATATGACTCTCAACAACACTAAAATGATGTTTATTTTATTGATGCTTCTACATCAAGAAGTTAAGGTAAAACTTCCCATTAAGAAATGTTCTTGACCCTATAAATATAAGTGTTGCATCAAATCTCATAACCAATGTCCAATTTATTTTAGTGACTCAGTCTCACTATTATTATCTTGAGGATATTTTCACCACTTTGAAACTTTATTTCTCCATCAATATGACTATTTAAATCTTATTATTAATTGGTTATAGGTGACATTCATAAGAAGATATAATTGTGTATGTTATTTGAATCCTGAAATCCACTTGGTTTCAAGTACTTTTATATTTACAATAGTTTATTGGATTCTCTTAGACTATCACCATGTTTTGAGAGATTGAAAATAAGTAAATCACCTTTGATCTAAAGCTACTCATAAGAGAAAGAAGACTGTAACTATCAAAACATGTTCTACAGACTATTAGTGTTCACCTCTACCTTAATTCAATGGTTCTGCCTATCCATCCATTTTCACATGTGCCAACTAGATTGAAATCCATATGAGAAGGATGAACATGCTCTACAAGACTAAAAACACTATTTGATTCACATAGACCAATGTAATCAGATGAAAAACCAAGGTGTTGGGAATGTGCAGGAAGCTTGGAGGTGTTAACAATATTAGTGATTATTCATATATTATAGACCATAAAACTTTAAATTATGGCCATATAGTGGAATTACACAACTCCCCCTAGTATCCACTTCATCTCCTCTTATACTGTCTATATCAACTAAATTTTTTTGACCTTCTTGACCTATCCAAGGGAGTGATAAGAGAGAGAAACTAGTTTTGATCAATTTTGAACCTTTTGAAGCTACCTAATCCTATAAAAAACTTGTGGGTATTTTAAAACACCTTATTAAAGATTTGACATGTACTAGATGAGTTATATCAATCTGTACAAGCATCTTAAATTGAATTTTACAAATGATCCTCTTGTTTTATCATTGAACCTACAAGATTTTCAATTTTGAAACTATCTATGACACTTAATTAACATGTGGAACATTAGATTTATCTTTGTTATTTGTCTTTTTGTGATAAATCTATATATTTCATTCAAATGGATAAAAGGTGGCTAAAGAAAGACATTAAGACAAATGACAAATATGACCAAGGTAAAATATATTAGGTGACTTCATTAAAGGTTACTTAACCTCATATATTACCTTGCTAAACATTTCATATCTAGAATACCCTATAAAAATTATTCATATGAAATGGGGTTAACCCAATTTGACCTAGGGTGAAATTTAGTCAACATTTTGGTGATTTCTAGGGGGTAGCATGCCTGCCAAGCTAAGGATCAGTTGCCTTCTCCTACCCTTCAGAAATATATTTATCCATATATGACAATTGAAAATTAAATGCCTCTAAAAAGACTCAAGACTCATAACAAACACAACATAAAGTAAATATATAAAATAATAAACTAATACACACACTTGTGCACTCTTAAGCACTTAGGGAAAACACACAAACAACTCAAAGGAAAACACACACCTATCCTAATATGTACAAGACCTCAAAACACTTGAGGTGAAAGAAAAATATTATTTGATTCAACTAGATTCAAATACAATCATTCTTGTGTCACTTCTATTACATGAAAAAAAACCCTCATATGATGCATACTTATAAATGAAAACTAGCTTATGGAGGTAATCAAATGACTTACCACTATTGGAGATTTTGTTGATTGCAAATGTGTCACTTGGAGTTATAATGAACACTCCATATAATTAACTTAGAGGTTTGGTTGGATTTTCAACTAGTTTTTTCATGATCATGTTCAATTGACACTCCTTAATCTGATCATTGAGAGTCATGAAACCCCTCCCAACATTATATGCATATGAAGCAAGATATGTTTATTATTGGGAGTCATCAAGGTTGTTCTCTTTATGATCAAACATTTCATGGTATGACATGGTTGTTTCTTGTTTTTTATAGACCTAAAGTTATTTTTTTGTTCATTAGTTTCATGGTTGACCTCATCATTAGGTCTATACTCCTTTTGAAAATTTCCATACCTGTTTACCTCTTTAAACTCCTACACTATGGCATTGAACTATTGCCACAAGTCATCTTCTTCTCATTTAGGTTTATGCTCATGAGTATTCTATTCTTTGGCAAGTATAATTGATTCTCTTGAGGATTATCATGATTTGTCACAACTAAGATATAAACATCATCAGCATCTATGTGTAAAATATAGTTTATTGAGAAGTGTTGTAATTGATGTCAAGGTGCATCTGGTAAAGATGCATGGTGAGTGGTATTTGAGGTATGAGATTGTGTGCTTGATGTGATAATAAATCCATGTGATAAGAGATAATTTGAAGGAAAGATATAATTTTAAGGAAATAGATAATTTTAATTCAATAAATAATTTGAAGGCAGTTAATGTCTCTTCTATTGGTTTATGTTAGGGTTGATGTAAAGGTTTAGGTCAGCTTGAATTTGTTAGTATTGTCACAAAGATGTATGATGGTCAAGTGAGCATTGAAGCATGGATATGAGGCTATAGGTATGCATGAGGTCATGAGATAAGGTTGATCATAAAGATATTTTTATAATTGTGTGAGTTTTTTCTAAAGAATGTCCTTATTTGGTATCATTGAGGTAAGCATGTTTGAGTACTAGTTATTGAGTACAAGTTTTCTTGAGAAGCCTAGTCTAGCCCCTTTGAGAAGGTGTGCATAGTGAATCTTGGTGAAGTGAGTGATAACATGATTGTAATGTTTTTATTGTCATTATTAGATCATTTAAGTAAAGTATAGTTACCTTCATAAGTATTTCAAGGTCAATTGTCATGTTTCAAATGCTTAAAAGGCCTAGTCATGGCCCTAGTCATGGCATGTATAGTCCTAGTGAGAATGTTTGATAATGGTGGTTTGGTGAGATGTGTGTTAATAGGCATGAGTGGATATATGATGTTTTTTGATTATATGAGTGAGGTGGAGAGTACATGTAAATAAGCATGAAGGTCAATTTTAGGGCCTAATGTGGTTTGTAAGTCAAGGTCTAAAAAAGAAAAGAGAGAGAGAGAGGCCTAATGAGGGATCATTATCAGATTTAAAGATGTTTGAGATCATATAAACACTAATATATGTGAGTCATTTTGTTTCTAATTTTTAATGTATTATAAGGACAAGATTTGTATGAAAATGTATAAAAAGTGGTCTTTATGTCTCTCAATTGCATATAATGAAGGGTTCTCAACATGAGAAGGATTTCATTGTGTTTTTTACCTTATAAAACCTATAAATTTTAAAATATTATAATCATGGTATATTTGGAATTATCCTAACTTATAATTTTAGGCATTAGTTTTAGGATTGAGGGATTGTGCTTTATGAATGATCGTTAAGAGTGGAAATAGGTTTAAACCCTCTTACAACCTTAATAGTGACCCAATGTTGAAAATATGATTAGAAATTTATTAGGATAGTTATTAATGATTAGGTAAGTTTTTTTATATTGTATTTAACTCTCCAAGGTACCTCCAAATGGTGGTGGTTAGAGAGGAGAGAGAAAATGTCAAGACACATGATTGTTTCTTAAGAAGTTATTATAGATATAAAAATTTATATGGGAAAAGGTTTAAAAATTTATGAATTTTGAGGATATAGAATAATTTTTCATGTAAATAAAGGTTTTTGGATAATTTATATCACTCATTTTTTTTAAACTAGTCATCCAAGTTAGCCAGTTGTTAACAGGCCTAATGGTGCAAATAGTGAAAAACCCATGCAACACTAAGAAGATGATTAGGAATATGTTATCATGGTAAAGTGATGAAACCAAGTATATGGATATTTTTTTTTGGTAATTTTATTTCCTATTAATTATTTTTAAAAATATTTTATGTTAGGTATAGTGGTGAAAATGATGAATACAAAATGGCTTATCTGACTTAGTGAGGTTTGTGTGGAGTAAGGTCAAAAAATTGGTTTATAAGAACAATAGTTTCCTCTAGACCATATGATGATCATATTTGAATATGGTATATATATTTTATATGATAATATAATTGCATAATAATTATTTTAAATTGGTCATACAAGTGTTGAAGGTCAATTTCACCATGACTATGCTTCAAGGTAAATTGGTAGTTTTGAGTAAGCAAGTTTCAGTGTTGTTTTTTAGGCTTTATGCCATGAGTTTAACTACATAATTCATATTTTTTTCTATTTTTTAATTTAAATTATTTAAATTCTTTTTGAAATATTTAAATTTAGTGAAATTGGTTGAAATGTTGAATCCAAAATGGCTTATCTAGCTCTGGTTTGACTGTGTGTAGTGAGGTCAAAAGATTGGTCTGCAAGACTAATAGTTGACATTAGAACATTTTTTTTGTATTATGTAGTGGTATAGATATGTAAAATTATATTTTTAAAGTATAAATAGTCATGAGAAGTGCTATTTAGGTATTTAAGATCAAGTTATTCATGACTAGTTTTTGGAGTGTTCTAATAGTTCTGAGTGGGTTATTTACAAAGAAGTGTTTGAGTCCTTATACCCTTATTTGTTAATTCTAAATAACATGGAGATATTTTTAAGATCATGGAGTTAATTTTAATGTGATTTATTTTCATTATTATGTGATTATATTATGTACATTATTAAAATTTATTTTTCAAACTTTTTATAGGTTCAGAGGCCTAATTGTGAACAATGCTACAAGGAGTGTTCATATAGTGGTTGAAGATATAAATTTTCGTGGACCTAATATGAGATTTTTTGGGGTATATTTTATTATTATATTCGCTTTTACTTCTATTTTTTAAATTTTAAATTGTTATAAGAAGATCAAAGGGTAATGTGTACTAATGAAGGCCTAATTGGATTAGGTCTTCATGGGACCCAAAAGTGAAATGAAGTCTATCAGAGTTATGATAGACCAAAAGGAACTAAATATTTATTTGGATCATGTTTATTATATGTATTAATACCTATTCCATGTATGACCTAATAATTTAAGGGTGAGAATTTGACTAAGTGGTATATGAAAAATGAATGGTATATATACAAGATAGTGTTAGGCCTATTTAAGTAGGTAGATGATATGAAAATGATATAACACATGTTTGAGTAGAGTTGGGTATTTTAGACCATTATATAAGTATATAATATCTATTATTAATATATAATATGGGTACTATAGTTTAATATCAAGTTTATATGACCTAATATATCTTGAAGAGACCTAGTTGAGTAAAGAAGCCTAGAAGGCAGTTTAAGAGGGATACAAGAGTGATAAGAGATAAATAAGGTGATCATAATATATTGTGTGAGAAATAAGTTTTTATTAAGGTTATCAAAAAATTTAAGTGATTGAGTTGGTGCTGAGTCATTTAGGGGGTTGGTGCCTCCTTTCAAGTTGGTGCTTAGCTAGTTGGGGTTGGTGCTACATGTGGAGTTGGTGCTTCACTAAATTATGATCTTTTTACTTATAATACTATATTAAATTTTAATAAATTATTGGGTTTTATTAACCTTAAGGTTTTTCCAAATATATGATGTGTTGTCTTGTGTAATCTTATTTCATACTTGTATGGTTGATTGCTTAAACATTGATTGATCTATATGTTCATGTGATGGTTCATGTATACTAAGAAGGAATTGAAAGAAAGTTTTTAAGATACTAACTCACACCCCTCTCATTCATTTTGTTTCTAAAAATTGGTGTTATATTAGGTCCTTTGAAGTAGGCCTAATATCCTAAAGGAGATCCTAGAAACATGAATGGTTAGTCAACAAGCTTAAGGTGGTTTATCTACCAGTAAGAATCCATTATTTAATGGGAAAAATTATGATTTTAGAGCATTATAATGATGATGTATCTAATTTCAATGGGATATTCCATATTTTATTTAGTTGCAAATGGATATACTCCACCTCCTACACCACCAATTGATGTAGTAGGCAAGAAGGAAAATGAGAGTAATTTCAAGTTAATGAATGCCATTCTTATGGCCTATCAAAGGTATATTTTATGAATGTGGTGTACTATGAGTAATCCAAGGTAATATGGGACAAGTTAAAGACTATCTATGAAGGAAAACCCAAGGTAAAGGTGGCTAAAGTTTTGACTCATAGAAGGTAGTTTGAAAGTGTAAGTATGAAGAAAGATGAGAGCATAGCATCCTACATGTTAAGGTTTTATGAAGTTTTAAATTTAATTAGAGGATTAGGATAATATGTGAAAGAGTCTACAATTTTTCAAAAGGTATTGAGATCACTAACTCCTAATTTTTATTCTATGGTGTCTTCATTAGAAAATATGTAAGATTTGGACAAGACAGAAATAGATGGGCTTCATGGCATCTTGACTACCTATGAGATGAGAAAAAATGAAGGAATGCCTCATAATAAAGAATCAACATTCAAAGCTAAGAAAAATTCAAAATCTAAGGTCAAGGATGAGGTATATTTAGATGTTGATTATGATGAATTAATAGCCATATTTGCAAGGAAATTGAGGTTTGGATCTGGTAAGTAAAAGGGTAAATTACCTTTAAAATGTTTCAACCATGGTAAGATTGGTAATTTTTCATTTAAACATCTTAACAAGGATAAGATTGAGCATGATTAAGAATATGATGAATATCATGGTGATGATGAAAAGGTATATAATCCTGATAAAAGCAACAAAGATTTCTAGAAGTATGAAGTTAGGAAAGGGTCATTAAATAATAATAGAATTTTTTATACCAAAGAAGATAATAAATCATCAGATGTAAGTGACACAAGTACATCTAATAGTGATGATGATAGTAATGAATACGAACATCACAATAATGAAACATTATTCATGGATATAGAAATGCATAATGAAGGTTTTTCAAAAGGAAAAAACCTTATGGATGTTGAAGAATAAAATGAAGAAGAGGTTAAAGTAAACCTTAAGGTATAATTAGTGAGTTCTCTAGAGGATTTAAAGTTATAAATAAGTAAGAATCATAAACTATTATCATTAGGTAAGGATTCTAAAGAGTAGATTTGTTTGTCTAAGGAGAGACTGAGTAACACATCCAAGGATTATGATGAGATCATCAATCAGATTGAAAAATAGATAGATATAGTCACTTTTAGCTTAAAAGCTAAAGTGAAAGAATGCAACAAGTATGGAACTAAAATGAAATCCTTTAAAGATGAGTTGGATCAATCATCTATGAATTTGAAGACCTTTATGAAGTTTGAAAAGAGTATTAATGCTCTAGATAATGTCTTGAGTAGTTAGAAGTTTAAAAGTGATAAGATAGGTCTTGGATTCAAAGAAGACCTAAAGGAGGCATCTCAAGTTAAGGATAAGGCTAATGAAGACAAGAAGGCTAACATGAAGAGACTAATTAGATAGCCTAATACTATGAGGTATGATAACTCATTCAATGGTTACTATTATGCATGTAATAAATTTGGTCATGCAATAAGAGAATTTAGAAGATCCTCTAAAAATGAATACACATGGGATTATGAAAATAATCATTAGTCAAGAGGTATAAATGAGGTTGTTTTTTAAATTTGTCATAATATGGGACACATTGCAAGATTATATCCTTATAGAGTTAAAAGATCAAGTTAAAATAAGAGGTTTGAATCCCCTAGATTGAAAGAGAGAAGGAAAATGAATGTGTGGAAACCAAAGATAGTAAAGGTGAGTCATGATCAATATAAAAGCTCAAGTGGACTATTTTATATTAAAGAGCATACTTAAAATGTGAAATAAAGTAAAGAATGTCTATTAATATGTCATATTATTAATCAAATATTTGATTAAGAGGTCAATCCTAAGGTACCAATAAATCCTAAAAAGATCCTAAAGGATATTCAATCTTATGAGAGCATGGATATCTTGGAATCTCCCAAGTTTGTGTTGTTTTTCCATTAGGATTCATGGAGACACTTTTCAATTAGAAGAACCATGGTGGATGTTTGGTTTGAGGGGTATCTATATAGGTTGTTCATAATATGTAAGTGTAGTTTATTAAAAATCATACAAGAGTTGTGAAGACAAAGGGGGAGTTACTATTTATTCAGTTGATATCAAGAGTTTGATAGGTAGGTAAGTAATATTTAATTTTAAAGTTCATTTGAAAATTATGCTTGGTATAAGGTATAGCCTAGTACCTCTAAGTTATTTTTCAATTTCTAAGAATAATATAAAAAGAAGGAGAATAACTGGTCATATAAATTATAGTGTATATGACCCTTTGTCATTAATGTCAAAGGAGGAGAAAGTTCAAGAAGGGAGATTGATTATATTGGGGGAGATGAGAGTGATCATATTGGAGAATATTTTTCCATCAATGACAAAGGGGGAGTTTATTGAGAAGTGTTTTCATTTATGTCAAGGTGCATTTGGTAAATATTCATGGTGAGTGGTATTTTAGGTATGAGATTTTGTACTCAATTGATGTTACAAAGAAGCCATGTGACAAGATATAATTTGAAGGGAAGTGAGAATTTGAAGGCAACTAATGTATATTCTATTGGTTAATGTCAATGTTTATGTCAAGGTTGGTGTTAAGGTTTAGGTCAGATTGAAGTTGTTAGTATTGTCATAAAGAGGTATGATGGTCAAGTGAGCTTTGAAGCATGGTTATAAGGCTCTAGGTCTACATGATGTCATGAGAGAAGGTTGATCATAAATAAATTACTAAAGTGGCATGAGAAAGATTTCTAAAGAATGTTATTATTTTATGTCATTGAGATATTCATGTTTGAGTCCTATTTCTTGAGTATAAGTTGTCTTGAGAAGCCTAATCTAGCCCCTATGAGAAGGTGTGCATAGTGAAGCTTGGTGAAGTGAGGCACCATAAGCTTGTGAGAGGTTGCTTGGAATGGTGTGATCATGTAAGTAAATTATAATTACCTCTATAAGTGTTTAAAGGTCAATTTTAAAGATTTAAATTATTGAGAAGCCTAGTCATGGCACTAGTAATTAGTGAGGTGGAGAGTGCATGGAAAGAAACATGAAGGTTAGTTTTAAGGCCTAATGTGGTTTACAGGTCAAGGTCTAGAAGATCAAAGAGAGATAGAGTGTGTAATAATGAGGGTTCATGATCATATTTAAATATTTTTGAGCTCATGTAATCATTGAAATAGGTGATACATTTTGTTTCACATTTGTTCATGTGGTATGATGACAAGGTTTAGAAGAAAATGTATAAAAAGTGACCTCTAGGTCTCTCGAGTGCACAAAATGAAGGGTTATCAAATTGAGAAGGTTTTTATTGTGTTTTTCAGATCATGAAACATATGGGTTATAACATAATATATTTATGGTATATGGGTAAGGGTCCTAGCTAAAAATTTTAGGCATTAGATTTTTGGATTGAGGGACAATGCTTTATAAACAATTGTTAAGAGTGAAAATAGGTTTAAACCCTCTTAAAACCCTAATAGAGACCTGATGTTAAAGATATGATTCAAAAAAAATATTATTTTTTGGAATACTCAAGTAAGTTTTTTTATCTTGTAGTTAACTCCCCTACATACCTCCAGGTGGTGGTGGTTAGAGAGAGGAGATAGAAAATGTCAAGATACAAGCTTGTTTATGAAGAAGTTACTCTAGATATATAAATTTGATGGGAAAAAGTTTAAAAAATGATTAAGGCTGAATATATAGACTCATATTTAATTTATATTTTTTTTTACAATTCTTAATCCTCAAGTGTACTAAACTGGTCATTCAATTTAGCCAGTCGCTAATAGGCCTAATGGTGAAACTTGTGAGAAACCCAGATAATAGTGAGAAGATGATTAGGAATGTGTTATCATGATAAAGTTATAAAACCAAGTGCATGAATATATTTCTTTGGAATTGTATGTCCTATTAATTCTTGGTATAAATATTAAAAATTAGGGATAGTGGTGAAAATGATGAAGCTGGAATGGCTTGTCTGACTTAGTAAGGTCTATGTGGAATGAGGTCAACAAATTGGTTTGTAAGATCAATAGTTTCCACTAGAACATATGATTATAATATTTTAATATGGTATAGATATGTCATAGATTTATATTATTTCATAATAAGTCTTTTAAAGTGGTCATACAAGGGTTGAAGGTCAATGTCACTGTGACTATGCTTTAAGGTAAACAAAAAGTTATGAGTAACCAAGTTTTAGTGACGAGTTTGAGGCTATATGACCTAAGTTGAAGTATATAATTTATATGGTTTTGTTTTTTTTTAATTCAATTTCCTATTATTTTTTTATAAATATTTAAATTTACTGAAGGTGGTTAAAATGTTGAAGCCAAAATGTCTTGTTTGGTTGTAGTTTGACTAGTTGTAGTGAGGTCAAAATATTGGTCTACAAGACCAATATTTGAAATTAAACCATATGATTTTTGTATTTTAGAGTGTTATAGATATTTTTAAAGTATTATTAGTCATTTTAAGTGTCCTTTTAGGTTCGAAAGATAATGTTGTTCATGACTAGTTTTTGGAGTGTTCTAGTAGTTCTGAGTGGGTTATTTGAAGAGAAGTGTTTGAGTCCTTTTGCCCTAAGTTGTGAAGTCTAAATAACATGGTGATTTTTTTAAGTTCATGTATTTTTTTTATTTAATTTATTTTCATTATTTTTTTACAAAATTGTGTAGATGTTTCAATTTTATTTGGTAGACTTTCTGTAGGTTCATAGGTCTACAATGCTACAAGGAGTGTTCATATGGTGGTTGAAACTAAAAAGTGTCATGGACCTAATATGGGATTAGTGTGGGTATATTTAAGTTATATATGAGTTTTTACTATTGTTTATGGTGTTTCAAATCATTCAAAGGAGATCAAATGGTAATGTGTGCTAATGAAGACTTAATTGAATTAGGCCTCTATGAGACCTAAAAGTGAAATGAGGTCTAATAGAGTTATGATAGACTAAAATGGAATTAATATTCATTTGTATCATGTTTGTGAGATGTAATAGGACATATTACATTTCAAAACTAAGAATTTAAGGGTGATTAGTTGAATAAGTGGCATATGAACAAGGAATGGTATATAAACAAGATAGTTTTAAGCATATTTAAGTAGGTAGAGGGTATGCAAATGATATATCAAATTTTTGAGGAGTTATTTTAGACAATCATATGAGTATATAGGATATATCATTAAGATTTAACATGGGTACTAAAGTATAATATCAAGTTCATATGACCTAATTTGTCTTGAAGAGGCATAATTGAGTGAAGAAACTTAGAAGGAAGTTTGAGAGGGATAGAAAAGTGAGAAGAGCTAAAGAAGGTGATCATCATATATTGTGTGAGAAATAAGTTTTTATGAATGTGATCAAAAAATTTAGGTGATTGAGTTGGTTTTGATTCATCTAGGGGGTTGGTGCTACCTTACAAGTTGGTGCTTGAAGAAGCCTAGAGGGGTTGGTGCTTAGCTAGTTGGGGTTGGTGTTCCACATGGAGTTGGTGCTTCACTAAATTGTGATAATTTGACTTATATTATTGTAGTCCATTTTTAGATATTAATATTTTTTCTACTTGTATGGTTGATTTATTATATAATTCTTGATCTATATGTTGATGTGATGTTTCATGTATGCTAAAAATTAGTTAAAATAAAGTTTTTAAGATACTTATTCACCCCCCAATCATTGTGTTTCCAACATAGTTTCCCTATTCAACCTATTATAGAGTGTCATTATAATCTACCTCAATATCTCTATGACATTATTCATGGATGTAAGTACTGAGACCAATTTATTCACAACCATACTACTCGGCTCCCCATTCATCAAGGTACAAGTTAGATATTCCATCAATAAGTTTTAGAGTTTCTTGATCATTAGGATGATATTATTCATCAATGACATTGTAACTCATGTTAGATGTATAAGTCATAAATGGATCTACATGAAAAATTTATATAGGTTTGGATTTTATTGATACCTTTGCACCATACCTAGTCCTAAATGCCATATAGGACCAATTTGAAGTCAAATATTATCTAATCTTAGCAGCAAACTCTCTTGAAAAACAAAGTGCAAAATGAGGTGGCACATCCAAAAACATAACATATTGAGAAATGGTGAAAGTAGGACAAGTATGGAGAATAATTTTTAAACTTTTTATTATGATAATTGTCTTGGTAATTAACCCATCCAATTATAGAAATCCCTTTGAATGAGGCTCATACTTCAATTTCAACTTATCAGCTACTAACTTGGGCATGACACAAGTACTTGATCCACTATCAATAAGACAATTGTGAACTAAAGAATCTCTAATGATGATAGAGAGATATAATTGAGGAGTTTTTTCTACCTTTTTAACTTTGTTTGACTATCCCTCACTATCCCTCAATGTGTTTGTCAAATTTTCCTCTTTCCCACTAGGCAACTTAGTTATCAAACTGAGCTTGGATAACTCTTATTGAAGTAGGTATGATTTTCTAGGTATTGTTAATGTATCCCACATGAATATATTCACATGAGTATTATTAATATACTCTATAATATCAATGAAAGAGCCACTAACATTTGATTGTCCATTAGGAGGAATAGTACAACTTATACCTTGAAAATTTTGAGGTGTGAGAGAGTTACTAAAATTCTAAATTATTTGATCAACTTGTTCATTTGGGACTACATTATATATACCTTCCATTTGGGACGTTTTAAAATTCATTTATGATCCATTACCAACTCTTTGAACCTCTTCAATTTCACTCCTCTTTGCCCTTGTGTTTGTATCTATAAGGCTTGAGTATTTACTTGGTTGACCTTGATAATTAATAACATAAGATTAATCTTTCTACCAATTGACCAATGTAGACCCTACTTGAGTACTATTTCCATTGTTATCTCCTCCTTTAGGTACCTCATCTTGAGTCATGGCGAGTATAGTTCCAAAATTTTCATGAAGGCTTTATTGAAGGACTCATTGACATAGGTAGATAAATCATGAGGTTTATCCCATGAAGGTTGACCATCATACTCTTGGGTAAGGTTATTTAAAGTTATCACTAATTATATTGAGGTGGAAGGAGAATTAAGATTATAAATATTGTAGGATTTTGATTAAAGTAGCTATATTTGACCTTGAAGAGGACCTTGAAAGGGTGATCTATTGCCTTGATAGTTAGAGTAGGATTGATTATGTTGATAGTGCATTTAGAAAGTCCTCACTTATTATTGTTGTATGATTATATTTATACCTAAGATATATTTCTCCATATATATAATTATTTTTTCCTCATTAGGCTTACTTGGTTGACTAGGGGAAGTAGGCTTATGTTTAGGTATATGAATGAGAGTAACAATATGTGTAGGGATTTTCAAATTAGGGAATAAAGGCATGGGGAAATTTTCTGAACTTGAATCAAATAATTCTCTACCCTCATGTCCACTTCATATGAATTAGGAAATGTGATCCTTCCCATATATTGTATCATCATAAAAATATCATTATCAAAAGTTGTAAGATAGTAAAAGAAAGCATGGTGAGCTGTGTGGATTACCAAGATTGGGATCCTATCCCATGTCTTCTAAAATCTTATGTTTGAGTCTTGAATGAATTATTAAGGTATTATCCTTATGATGGTTAGATATTATATAAACCATAATTTTTCATTCTTGTCTTCAAATATTATTCTCAAAGCATCTCCCAACTCATCCCATGTGGTGATAAATTTAGGGGCTAATGTACTTGTTGGCCAAATTTGGCCATGTAGGTCAAATTGGGACCCTATAGGTATAAGATTGATTTTTAGGTTTTTTAATGGGTATATTATTATGTCATAGGGTATTTTATAGTAAATTTGATTTGATTTAATGCCTTTTTAGCATTAGTCATGATCCAATTAGTTAATATGTCATTTTGAGTCATTTAATAGGCATTTAAGGGTCATAAATGAAAATGGAATGGTTTTAAAGGTGTCCAAGTGTCATATTTTTATTTTAAACATATAATAGGTTGTATTACTTATTATTAATGTTAGTCCCATCTGAATTTTGTAGCTTATCTAACTAAGAATTAAGAAACCAACTATAAAAAAGGGAGTTTGGCACTTGTACAACCCATGAAGGAAGGTGAAACATGGGATAGGGTCATGGATTGACTATTAATATTCAAAAAATTAATTTATATTATTTAATTACTATATAAGTGATAAAAATTCATAAAACCATTTTGTTCCTTCTTTGCCCTTCTAGACACACAAAACTAGTCAGCAGGTTTGTGCTTGGTATGGATAGTTTAAGAGGTTTAAAATAAAATAAAATTAAGAGGTGAAATTAAAATTATATATATCCATTTAAATAAAAAATAATTGTAATATTTTTCAATTTTTATTTATGAACCATCTCTAACAAGTTGACTAGGTTTTTTTGCTCATTATTTCCTGTACCCTATAGGTTTTTATCTAATTTGGATAGGTCTATACAATACAATTGGGTATTTTGAATCCAAATTATTTATTAAATATTATAAAATTACATTAATTCTTGGTTTCATGTTTCATGGTGTTTTTATGAGCAAATCATCTCATGTTGTAGGAAGGTGTCACTATGTGAGGTCTCAGTCAACGTTTTCCTTATTTGTAGAATGTTGGTTCTCTACAAAGGTCTCATGTAAATAGAATGTGATGGTAAAAATTTATTAATTCCATAATAATTCCACAATTACATGATTTATCTCATAAAATCATTCTTATTCCATTGTCATACTCAGTCAACTCTTTACCCACTTTTACTTACAATCATGGTGAAGCATGTGTAAAACACCTATATGGCATGTTCACAGAGGTGTGATAAAGTTTTTAAGGAATTGGTGTATATTTTATCATCATAAGGTAGTAATTTAATCTTCCATATGCTGAAAGGAAGAATAGACCGTCATAGTCATACTCAGTCACTCACATATTCTGCCATTGGTATGCACCTATAGGTGCTTCAAAGGAAGGATAACATGTCAATATGAAGTATGATTTTACATGAGATTGAGATATTAATATGAGACCTTGAAATTATATAATATTTATGTTAAGGTCATACTTCATGTTCTTAATTCACACTCTTTTCCAATGCTCTTGTTTGCCTGCATACAACTCATACACACATACAAGTACTCTTTAGAGGATGTCATGTTGAAATGGGATATTTGTTATGTCTTTCAATGATTTTGAGTTCTAAAAAAAAATTTAAAAAACTTGGTGAAGGTCTAGGGTGATTGAAAAACACATATGCCTTGTTTACTACCTATTTTTCCACATATACTATCTACATAATGAAATATGCACCTACATGTGGCACTAGCAGAGGTATGATGGTACTTATACAGATGAAATTAAACATGTTAAAAACCTTATTGATATCCTATCATGTATTAAGAGAATTTAAAACCTATTTTATGTGTGATATTTATATAATATATTTGGAGACCATGTTCAAGGATTCAATGATTGAATTCAAGAACCTTTTTCCTAAAATAGGGAAATATAGGTTCAAACCATTTTGTGGATATCTTATAAAGGTGTTATCAAGAGTTTTGAAGCCTATGAATGTGTTTTAATTGTATATCATAAATAATACATGAACTTTTAAAAGTTTTTAGGTTAGATTAATAAGTTAATATGGTTGTTATAAGGTTTAAAGATGCACCTTAAATTACTAAATTTAGGTAGTAGTATCTACAGGTTTTGAAGGTACAAAGTGATCTTAACACTTCAAGGTGATAGTAAGGTATATTTATTCATGATTAAATGAAATTATAAATTTTAATTCATACAAAAGAGAATAAATAACATTATTATGGGTTTATATGAACTTTTGAGGGTCTCATTGGCACCTTCAGGCCCCTACACAGTCAATTATAGCTGATTGTGAGGGGTAGAGTTTATTTGGCATAGACTTAACCCAAGTATGGGATGAATACATATATATCATTTAAAAATATAATATAAATTATAATAAATTATATTTCAACATTTCAAAGGTCTAATTCATGCAAAGTGCACATACATGTGCCTCACCAAAATAAGAGATATAGTTAAGTATCTTGACTAGTCAAGTGAAGAAATGACTTGAGACGTTTTAGTAAGGGTTGAGGTGAATAATTTCTTGGAATGGGTTAGAAAATTGAATTAAAATATATTTAGTTCCTGATACAAAGGTATCATATCATAAACAAACTCTTGAGGGTAAATACATAGTCAATCTATGACTATCATACACATAGTCTACTTCCTTCATAGTCTATTTTGGTTTTCATGCATTTGAGGGGCCTAATGGCCTAATCAAAGGCCCATTTTTGTTTTGATGGTCTCCATAACTTGGATAAACCCATAAATTTTTTTATTACTCTATGTAAATAGGATAAGTACCCTCTATTTTATCTCAGATATAGGTTACTTCCCTAAAAACACAAACCCTACATTTCTGAGAAAGGGTGAAAAATGATGGACTAGGAGTTTTATGGACATGGAAAGTAAACGTGAAAATTTTTATAAAACATAGAAAAAAAATATATTAAGCAATAAATGGTGAAACTCAACAAGTGGTCCAAACCCACAAGGGTTTTAGTTAGGCCTAGTAGGTAGGGTTTAGGCCTAGAAGCCAAATGCAGAGTCATTTTCACTTTCACCATGAGAGGTTAATTATAATCCATTTTTTAATTTTCATAGGGTATTAATAGATGTTTCCAATCTATTTAGATTAAAATTAATCACAAAGAAGACTATTTTTGACTTAAGAACCAACTCATACCTATAAGAAATGGAGAAGCAAGCTCGATGGGCCAACTTCAAATGCTCACATATTTCATGAGGATTTGCATCAATATTAAAGTGTTTTATGGAGGTTGATGGAGGTATTAAAATTTTCATTTGTGGAATTTGTTTGAAATTCCAACGTTTAACCTTCATAAACAATCATTAAGAGTAGAAGTGATTTAAAACCCTTATAAGCCCTCGGATAAGGACCAAATTGGGAAGATGAGGTTGGAGGGATATAAAATTGGGGTGAAATTAAAATTAAATTTATTAAATCTTGTATAATAATATCTCAGGCTCCTCCCCATACTTTTAAACTATATAGAATTGTACATATGGAGTATAAAATAGGGTTTTCTTGAATATTTTGTGCATTATGTAGGTTCTAGGAGGTTTAAAGAGATAAAAAAACTTTTAAATGTATATTAATACTATATATAAATGCACATGTCTATTTAATTCCTTGTAAAAAATCCTAATTTTACCTACTAGAGCCCTCATGTCAGCTAGTCAAAACTGGCATAGTGAACATGGTAATGAGAAGGGTGAAAAGATTCAAGTTAACTAATTTCAAGGTGTTCCTAATGAATCTAAGGTTATGGATGGTATTTTAAAGTGTCATACATTCCATTTTAATAATTTTAATGGAAAACTAAAGCTAATTTTGAATCCAAGTGTGAGGGGTGTTTGAAAGAGGAGTTTTCTTTGAGTGTAGGCAGTGATGATTCACTTACAAAAGATTATAGATGATTGGGTATAAAACCAACACATGGAGAATAATTTTATAAACACTTCCATATTATTCTAATAATTACACCTATCCATAGTTAGTTTTGGGATGTTCAAATAGGGTTAAATCATTAAGGCAATTTCTTTATGCAAAATGAGAACTCATGCACCACATTTCAAAAGTTTCATGACATGAGGTGACACTTTTGATTAATAAATTTATATGATAAGTTTCAAATTCACTTATCATGCACATTTAACACATTTTGTTATCTTAAAAATTGTCTTCATGACCTTTTGACTTCTTACTTCTCTTCTCTCTCTCAAGTTTTATAAGAACTAGCCATTTTGGCCTTTATAAACTATGATCCACCCGAGTATGGAAAACCCCTACTCATTTGCATACCATAGATTAATAAATACTAATAATTTTTACCTCTTCCATGGATATTCATATTGTTTTAACTTGGATGATTGATTTTGCTTAGTGATGACTTATTGTTTTCCTAGCATTGTTATTTCATTCTCTCACCTATTTACAGTTGGAAAACTTCTTATAGATCATGTGAAGTGTTATATTAATGCGTAAAGGTTGAGTGAGTTAGTTTATTAAAATAGTTCCATCTTATTCCTATTGTCTAGTCCTCATGGCCTAAACATTCATCACAACCTCATAATAAAATATTGATGTGAGAAGATTTAGATTAGAAAGGTCTATGTTTAGTTAGTCCCTTGTTCTCATGTGTAACATGGAGCTGGTTAGTAGTCATCAAAAAATTTGGTGTATCACCTCCTTTAGGATATTTTACTTTCAATTTTATCTCCCTTTTCCCTCATCATCATAGGTGTAGTAGTGATCTACAAGTGGTACATCAAGGGAGCTAGCCTTATCTATAAATTCAGCTCATTTTTAGGCTACCCAGAACCTAGAGGTGTTTCAATTATACCACTTGGATGAAGAGAGATGAGACATATCCTCAAATTTTGTAGATATAAGTGAAAATATTACTATAATATTCAAGACATTTCCATTTGAAATATATGGCTAACAACCTGAATTCTAGGTTATCCTCAATGATTTGATGTATATTGTAGAAGTTAGAAATGTTTCTAATATTCTCAATAAGGGTAATGTAAGTCTCATCAATTTATGAGGGAACACTTTTGAGGGATGATATGCTAATATAATCATAGTGGGAAATTATTATAGGACTATAGCCATTAAATGTAATAAAATTTAGTTTCATTGCTATGGTAACTTTAGGAATTGAAATAATGGGCCGAACAAAAACTTTCTTATAGGGTTGTGAGAAAGGTATGAATTATTTGGGTAAGGATGTGTGTTAGAAAATCTAGTTGATTTATATGAATAATTAGTAAGCTATTGGAATTAAAAAGGAATTCCTTTAGTAAGAGACATGGTGTTTACCTTAGGCATGCAATAGTGAACTAGTCTACCACCAAGATTCAATTAATGGAGTCACTAGATATTATAGGAAATGGACTAATATAGCCTCCTTCTTGTCAAAGACAACATCTACCTTGAAAAACCTTCTTGGACTTCATGTCCCACCAGCCATGATATATCTATTATATCCAAAATTTTAACCATATATAATTAAAGTAGGCCTTATTAAATTTGGGATAACATGGAACTATCTTTTCATATATACAAGATACTACAAGAGATAAATATCTATATTTGAAGGTCTATCTTCCTTGATCTATCTTTTAGGCTCACACACTACACTATGGTTATCACAATTGGGAGTGAAAAGTGAATAAGGAAACATAAAGTAAAACTATACTAATGAATGTGATACACTAAAGATAACTCCACAAATATACATACATTTTTCACTAATAAAGAAGATTGTTAAAATTACCTCAACTCAATGTTCTTGTAGCATAATGTTTATGCATAGAAGAAGATTACTATGCATATCCAGATGTGGGTGAAAAGGAAGTCTAATACTAGGAAATATTCATATATATTACACTTAAAATACACCTTAATAAATAGTTACATTTCATGAGACCTGTTAGAAGAAATGATACTACTCACATAATGCATACAAGAGTAAAATTAAAGCAAGGAGAAGACATTCATCATTTGTCATCCAAATAGACTATTTGAAATACTTGGGTAATAATTGTAGAGACTAAATAAACTTTAGAACTTTATTCAAAGGAAAAAACAAGATGTCAAAACTAGTAGGGCTTTGCCATACCAATTTTAGATATCTATACAATGCCAAAATGGCTTGAACATATAGAGCATAAGAGAGGAGAGAGAAGAAATGAAGTTGAACAATCACAAGGAAAAGTATTAGTGCTTTAAATCTAATTAAAATACAATAAAATAGAGTTATATAATAGGTCATGAGGTCCTCTTAGACAATTTTCCCTCTAAAATTTGACACCTTCTTGAAGTTGGCATAGAGATATTCATTGTCTTACTTGAAACTGCCTTCTTAATGAAGAGTTCACTAACTATCCAAAACTATTGTAATAGTCATTAACACATATAATATGACTTTGGAATTTTGAAATATGATTTTTGAAATTCATTACACACCCTTAATTGATAGACTTCTTTTAATCACTTGTCATTCACTTTTTGTAGTCACTCATAAACCTTTTAGGCTTGAATTCTAACATTTTTCACTAGGGTGACCTAAAGATATTCAATAAGGTTCATTTTATAGGTTTTAGGTGCATCATCAAGACCTCTTTGTCATTTTTTATAACATGTAGAATTCAAAATAACTCAGCATCACACTTCTCACTTCCAATTTTGATAGCCACCCTCTTTCTCACTATCTTGTTTAAGACTACCTATAATGACCAACTTAATATATGGGTTTTCATGAATTAATGAGATGATACTTAGGTATGAAGATTTATGAAATGTCTCCTCAAACCTTCCACAATAAACTTCACCTATCAAATCCCTTCTACACCTTCAAATCACTTAAAATATTATAAAAAACAAAGAATTAGACTTGTCCATACAAGTGATAGTATGAAAAAATGATATGGTGAGGAGACTAAGATAGTTTAAAAAGGATAAAAATACACTTTTTAGGTCAATTAATCCCTCCTAAATACATAATTCTTTATATCTTTCACATCGAGCTCATATGAGGGTTTTAGGTCATTTAACTTGTTAATAATGATTCATAAATTCTAGATCCTTAACCTTTAAACCAATGCCACTATGTTTGAATTCATGAAGCCCCTAAAATATCCCTATTTTATTAATATCCCATGCATATTTTTTTTATAGATATGAGTGAAAGAAAATGGCTTCTTGATTCCTACTATGTATTTTGTACACCTCTGAGACCAAATTAGGGTAGTCATTTGTTTCTCTTTTTAAATGGATGGTTCTTATAAATCGTCCACTCTAACCTAAATGATCTTACATTTTTTGATGATATAATATGGTCATATGAGTGCCCTTAGGCACCATGAGGGTTCATATTCAATTTTAGGCCTAATAGGCCTAAATTATATTTATGTGTGTACAACCACCTATGAGTGATAAAAGTGAGTGTAGTGGATTATCAACACTTATTAACCTTTATTAAAAACCTGTACATCATCATAAAATGATTCAAGGTACTACCATTTCATCCTTTCACCATTCACATGCTAGGTTTGCAAGATTGCCTTAACTGTCAAGTGCTTTAGGTTTAAGACAAAACATAGGAAAATTACCTTTTTAGTATGGATCAAATAAGATTATGGGGGGATTTTTTAGGTCATTAGTACCATATGTTTCAATTTTAAAAGTAAAATCATGCTCCAAAACCCCTTTACACCTCAAATCCTCAAAACTAGCTTCTAGAACTATCTTGACTATGAAGGGTTTTGTTTGATTGAGAATTAGGTTTGAAACTTATTTGTTCACCTTTATTCATGTTTTTATTACCTATAAAATTCATATAGATTATGATGTTACCAATGTGAAAGTGGTTTCAACATGATAATTCTATATTTTAGCTTTGTTTACCAACTAAATTAACATGAGTTAATATGTGTTTCCTAAATTAGACTATAGGTAATAATTAGGGAATATAAGATATTATTATAGGTGGTAATTAGGTATGAATACTATACTTGACCCCCTTTTATTCCTCCTAATATCATTGAGTTCATATTATACCTAAATATATACACTTCTACCTTGTGAACATGCAATCATTCTTTACCATCAACACACTAGGTATTACTTTCAAGTTGTAGGTTCATTTGGTCTCAAATGCAATATAGTTTCTTAGTGTTTTTAAATGGTAAATTGATTGATTTTTAATTCATTCAACCATACTTATCCTTTGACATAACAACTTTATATTATGTCAAGATGTTATTTTTAGGTCTAGGCTATAAGAGAAAAGACATTAGACTTCCCTAAACCTCATATAACTCCACCAATAGATGGCACTGTGTATGACCAAAACCTCATTTAGAGAAATAAAGGTAAAAATTCCCATTAAGCAACTTTATTAAACCTTATAGCTTTAGGTATTGAATTTAATCTCACAACCCATATCCAATTTATTTTAGTGACTCAGTATTACTATTATTACCTTAAGGATATTTTCACCTCTTTGAAAATTTATTTCTTCATCAATATGACTGTTCAAAGCTTATTTTCAATTAGTTATAGGTGATAGTTATAAGAAATTCTAACTGTGTATGTAAGTTCAATCTTTAAATCCACTTGGTTTCAAGTTATTTGAGATTTTCATTGGTTAATTGGATTCTATCAGACTATTAACATGTTTTGAGATATTGAAAATAGGTGTATCACCTTTGATCTGTAGCTACTCATAGGAGAAAGAACATTGTAATAACTAAAACATGTTTTGTAGACCATTAGTGTTCACCTCTATCTCAATGAGATAGTTTTTCCTATCTCAAAATTTAAATCCACGTGAGAAGGACGAACATAGTCTGCAAGACTACACACACTACTTGATTCACATATACCAATGCAATTAGATGATAAACCTAAGGTGTTGGGAATGTGTAAGTGGTCTGGAGGTGTTAACAATCTTAGTGATTGTTCATACAATAAAAACCATCAAACTTTAAAATATGTCCATGGAATGGAAGTACATATTCTCCCCTAACATCTACCAAGTGCATTAACTTCAACTCCTCTTACACTGTTTGTACCAACTAAAAATCATTTGACCTTCTTGCCATGTCCAAGGGAGTGATAGGAGAGTGAAACTAGTTTTGATCATTTCTAAAATTATTAAAGCTACCTATTCCTTACAAAAACTTGTGTGGATCTGAATACACCTTATTAAGGCTTCCATAGGATCCATATGAGTTATATTAGTATGTAAAAGCATCTTAAACTAAATTTTGTGGATGATCTTATTATGTTAACATTAAAAATAAAACCTTTTTAGTTTCAAAACTATTTTTGACACTTACCTAAGATGTGGTACATTATATTTCTCTTTAACATTTTTATTTTGTGATAAATCTATACATTTAATTCAAATGGCCAAAAGGTGGACAAAAAAAGGACATTAAGACAAATTAAAAATATGACCAAGGTAAAACATATTATGTGACTTCATTAAAGGTGACTTAACTTCATCTAGTATCATGGTGAACATTTCATAATTATAAGGACCCTAGGACAAGTTTGCATATGTAGGGGGTTAACCCAATTTGACCCAGGGTGAAATTGGTAGAGGTACAATCACTGAGAGGGGGGGTGAATTAGTGATGTAAGAAAATCAACTTCAATTTCAATACTTCAAAATATTATCCATTCAACATAAGCATTCATGAAACATATAAATAATTCATTATAATGAACAAATAAAACCATGAAAGATCAAAAGCACATAACACATGAATTATTTGGGAAAGCCTCATGGGGGATAAAATCCACTCTCAAGCCTATAAACACATAGACTACAGTCCTATAATAAAAAAAAAAAATATATACTTTAGTAAATCACCCACTTCACAAGGAGAACCAACCCCTAAGAGTGGATAAGAACCCACTTGCACTAGATGTTGAACATCCACACAACACATTCTGATAGAAACACCTATAGAAATTTGATTACCTTCTAATATAATGGAGAACCAATGAATAAAAACTCTCTTCAACCCTTCACACTTTCTCAAACCTTCACACACAAGCAATTCATCCAAAACAACCTTTTGGATCACTCTACACTTCTTCGCTCATTCTCAATCATAAACTCTATAAAACACTAATAGAATATAAAAATCATGACCACTAGGTCACACACATATCCATCACATTACTCTGCTATTCAATTCATCAACCAAGCATACTCATACTTCTCTTTTCTTCTCTCATATTCCCTGGAAACCTTCATCTTTGATTTTTCTCTTTATAGAGTCTACATGATCACCACCTTCTTGGTCAGCCACAAAACATTCCTTAACCCTTAAATATTTTAATAAAATTATAAATATATCAACATCACCTACATAGTGTGACTATATATTTGATAGATCACCCTTAATAAATAATATATTTCAATTAGGCCTATGTAGCCCTTTTAGATCCATGAAGACCTATTCATCCTTTTAACACTTCATCAAGAAAAAATATAAATAAAAGACCACTTCAAAGCACATATGTCCATTATAAATTACCCCTAATACATCCTTAAGTAATTAAATTCATCACTACACACATCTACATATGCAAAACCATTCAATAATTTGCCTTGTTTATGAAAACACCATGAGTGAACAAACAATTAACTTTCAATTAATGGTTCATACTAAAGATGGAATGATAAAACCTCCAAAATCCATAAAAATGATCCTCAAGGAGTATAAAACAATATATAATAGTTATATCACCATGAAACATCCAAACACTATCAATAAAAACACAAACATGCTTCTTAGGTCACTTACAAAAAGAAGTCAAACAATCACTCAACTTTGAACCATAATAAATACAATTATATGACTAGTCAAACCTCAAAATAAATTTTCATGGATTTCCCTTGAAGTTATTTAACACTTTGATTTTTACGCCATCATAAAATTCATCCATTTTTTAAAATTACACCAAGCACTTCTTAGACCCCATATGACCCCTCAAACATGGTCAACACCTCATCAATATCCATAATCTTGCCTAACCAAGTAAACACTACAAGGTACATGCATGATCACTAAAGCACACTTTGTCATTGACTTTATTTCATACTTGAAACCTCATTAACACTATTTTCCACCTTGGAAAAATAATTTACAATGCCTAAACAATCTCCCCCTTTGTCATTGATGTCAACACTTATAAACACCAATACAATGTTGTGCACATACTCTTTCTCCCTCTACAAACACTTTATCCCCCTTTGACACAATGATAAAGAGGGCTTACCTGATGATCATGAGGAATTTTAAATTTTTTAAAAACCAAAAACAATAAGGGACCTCATCTAAGAGATGATATAAACTCCCCCATCACTATGCATACCATTTCTTATCATGACTACCTCAAACCTGTTCTTTGACAACACTCTTCTTCGACCATGCACTACTATATGAGGAATAAACACACAATATAAATAAAATAGGAATGATCACACCTAAATAATAATGATAATAACTCCCCTTAATTCATCTAATCTTAGGTACCCCTTGAGCACCTTCAGACCATATCAAACCATGATGAAATTTCATAGTTGCCTTCAAATTTTCTCTCACAAGCTAACTCCATGATAATCAATAGATGTTTAAGCCATTATTCAAACATGAAAGATGATAAAAATAGACTAAAAACTTATATGATAACAATCATACCTTGGTATTTTGGACAAAATGATCAAAAAGTCCATTTGAATCACCTAGCCTTATCTACAGGCCTAATAACCCTACCTAAATATTTTATATCCCATAACTTTATATGTAGATACCTCCATGACTTGAAAATTCATATCTAATGCAAACTCATATTCCCCCTCATGTGTTCCAATTTTCATCACCCAACTCTTCCTTTGCACTATATTTCCTTAACAAACTCGACTTACCAATTAACTCTCCATTTGCATAAAAGCTCAACCATGAAACAAAATATAAACTTTAAAATGATTTTAGAATAATTTTTAATCACCCATTTGGCCATTTCAACTTATTAATTATCCTCATAACTCCATTGAGAATGTCATTAACCCATATGTGCTAAAATACTAGGGCATCAATAAGAAATGTAGTCAACTTACCATATCATAGTTAATGTTAGCTCCTAAAAATTCTCTCACATGTGGATGTCACAAACACACACTACTAGACCAATTATTTAGGTGCGACTTCATAGGGAACTCATAGAACCATGAACATGGTTTTTGTCCTTCTAACCCTTAAGTAAGGACTATCATACCCAAGAGGCATAAAAAATACTTCAAATTGCCATCAAAAGGCCGTAAAATCTTGAAAGCACATAGAACACACCTTTATGAGGTCAACACATCTTTATATGCTATAAAACCACCCTGAACACTCACAAATCTTGATTTGGCACCTAAAAAGCTCATGGTTGTGCCTGTAGACCCCTATCACTATGCCAAAACACCATAAAAGAATCATGAGATCATTATCACATCTTCATGGAAAATTTTACTTATACACATCAAATACAACTATACTTAACCCTTGGTTAGCTTCATAAATCTCAAATGCATCAATTTTGCATGATGGGCTCTCACTAGGTAGTGAACACTAAATAAACTTGTGAAACAAAACAAATAATCATTAAAGATCCATGTGCCCAATCCAATGCATAAAACCCCATGGATTTAACTTAGACATATCCTTTTCACACTCCATATCAACCTTACCTTCATTATTCATTATTTTACCACCTAAACCAAGTTTCAAAGATTGACAAGAACTTGTCATTAGGACCAATATCCCTAAACAAGTTTCTTGAAGCTTTTCATCACAAACCTTTGGAGCAAGAACATGAACTTGTTGCTCCCCCTTAAAATGTGACATTATATGATCAATAAAAGGCTTATACATATAATATGATCAATTTTATACCATAATTATACTAGTCTTAAAAACCAATCAACAACTCTTCATACATGTATACTGATTATAGCCTCTTATACATTACCTAAAGCATAGACACTTATTTCTACATATGGAATTTTCTCCTAATAAGCATAAGTAGAGAAAACCACTTTTCATAGAGATACTAAAGGTCTAGAAACTTAGGAGACTCCCACATCTCCATGATTTCACTTGGATTGTAATCCTATCTCATCATTAAATTGATTTCGAATGAGTCCTTACCTCCATTCTTTCCTTGAAACTTGGAATCTTGCTTGATTATTTTGTCTACTTGGGTAGATAAGACTTTCTCTTTGACACTTGAAATTTTAACCTATTCTATCATCACAAATAATCCATTTTAACCTATTTTTCATTCACCTACTTGGGTATTCTATCATTATGGCTCATTATCTTCATGTTAGGATTGACATTCTTTATAGTAGAATTTTGACCATTCCTTTATAACCTTCCTATGTGACTTCTCTATTTAAAATTTAAATAAATGAAGTTTATTTTATTATATATACCTTGTGTATGGGATACATGATGATTCCATAAAGTTTCATTATCCCATTCATGCACTTGATCAATTGATTTTCTGATGAAAGCATTTCAACACCTTGCAACATGACCAATCCCTTGACACCTATATCACAAGATGTCATGATTTCCTTTTGGATGAGTTGATTGTCTTGATTGATGATATTATTTATTCTTGTTATTATCTTGCTCATAATTCCATGAAAATCTCCTATTGGGAGATTTTATTTTCCAATCAATGATCCTATGACCAAACTGATGCCACAAATAATAGTAATTGTTGAAGGAGTTATCATACCTTATTACATTGGGTTTCTTTATTTTATTTTAAATTTTGTAGTTTTTGAAGTTTTCATTATTATTCATATTGACATTATTCTTATCTTTACTAGTATCCTTAATATAATTCGTATTCTAATCTATCATCATTATCTTCTCAATATTATTATCTTTTTAAAAATCTTCATATAACCATAGAACTTAATTGTCATTTAAGGCCTTTTGACTATTCAATATGTCATTTAGATCAACTATACTTTTCTCAAAATTTTGATATGTTTAAAGCTTGCTCATAACTTGATCTAGTTTCACTCGTAAAGACTACCCTCCTTAGTAAGGGTACAAACCTAGGTTTCAAGATGTTGAATGATATCATCATGATCTTTAACTTCATTTATAAACCATTCTTCAAATAATCCAATTTTCTCCTCATAGGTCTTGATTAATGATGCTTGATTTATATTCTTTCCTTGTAAAAGCTTCAACTCTTCCAAGGTATTCAAATATTTATCTTTAAGAGTGACTTGTTCATCTTCTTCCTCTAAGTTATCTCAACCAAAGATATCTATACCTAAATAACATTCACCTTCATCATCCTCAAGAGCCATTAATAGTGTCTCATTATTCTCATTATGATATGAAACATCATTGTCTGATGTGTTTCCTTCTTCTTTAGTAGATGAGTTATTGTCTTATTCATGGTAAAGACTCTTACTACCTTTGTATGAATCCTTCTTTCCATTTATCCTATTGAATAACTTCATATAATTGATAGGACCCTCAAATTTCTTGTGCTCATCCTCATGAGATTCCTTATGAGCTTCCTTATATTTAGATTTTCCTCTATTTAGGAACTTTGCTACAAAATGACTAACTTTACCACATGAAAAATGTTTAAAAGGAAGCTTCCCTTCATATTTACCTGATACTACATTTAATTTTATTGAAATAATGGCTTTAAGTTGATATTAATTAAGATCAAAGTCTTCAAAACTTAACTTGCTCTTCTTGCCTTTTATCTCCTTGATCACCTTGAAGGATAATTCATTGTTTGGTGGTTTTTACTCATTAACTCTCATATCATAGGTAGTAAGAATGCCATGCAATTCATCCATCTTCATTTTTGTGAGATCATGAATTTTTTCTACATCAAATTTTTTTAATCAAACTTGAAGGTGAGAGACCTTAACACTTTTTGTTCTATATTAGCTTCTTCAATCTCCTCTCTAAGACTTCTAATCATGTTCATCACCTCATAAACCCTTAGAATATAAGATTACATAATATACTATTCCTTCATTTTGAGGCCCTCAAATTTCTTTTTTTAGGTCTATAATTTATCCAACTTAACCTTTGAATCCCCTTCATAGATTATTTGTAATTTGTCCTAGATTTCCTTAGCAAACTTGTAATGCATTACCTTGGTGAACTCATCCTTTGATAGACCACAAATGATAACATTCACAACTTTAGAATTCTCCTCACTTAACTTATTGTCAGTTATACTAGTTAGAGGAGTAAGGGGTGTAGAATACCCATCCATAGTAGATTTACAAATGTTAAAACCTAGAGACATGATTTAGATATTCATCCTTGCACTCCAAAAATAATAGTTGGATCCATTGAAAAATGGTTATTTATTAGTAGAGAAACCACCTTGTATTTGATGACTACCCATTATACCTTTGAGAACCTTCAAGTGATTAAATATTTATATAAGGTGTGGTTTGATACCACTTTTTAGAGGTATAATCACTCAGGGTGAATCAATGATGAAAGAAAATAAACTTCAATTCTAATCCTTCAAAATCTTAACCATTCAACATAATCATTCATGAATCATATAAATCATTCATTATAATGAATAAAGAAAACCATACACGATCAAAAGCACATAACACATGAATTATATGGTAAACCCTCATGGGGGATAAAACCCTCTCTCAAGCCTATAAACACGATGGACTATAGTAATATAATAGATAATTTAAAAAATAATTTAGTGAAGCATCTAATTCACAAGGAGAACTAACCCCTAAGCACATACAAGTAACCACTTACCCTAAATGTTGCATACCCACACAATACCTTATAATATCAACACCTCCATAACTCTAATTTATTTCTAATCTAATGGATAAATAGTAAATGATAACTATGTTCAACCTTTCACACTTTCTAAAGTCTTCACACATAAGCAATGTATCCAAAACAACCTTTTGGATCACTCTACACTTCTTCACTCATACTCAATCATAAACTCTATAAAACACTTTTAGAATATAAAAAACATGACCATTAGGTCACATACATATCCCTTGCACTACTCTTATCTTCAATTCATCCACTAGGATTCATCACACTTCTCTTTTCTTCTCTCATATTCCCTAGAAACCTTCTTCTTTGATTTTGCTCTTTATAGAGTCTACATGATCACCACCTTCTTAGTCAGACATAAGACATTATTTAACCCTTAAGTATTTTAACCCACTAATAAAAAAATCAACACCACCTACATTAGTTGACCATAGGTTTTATATATCACCCTTAAGAAGCAACACCTTTCAATTAGGCATAAGTAGCCCTTTTAGGTCCATGGAGACCTATTCATCCTTTTAACACTTCACTGAGCACAAATAGAAACATAAGACCAATTCAAATCACATAGTTCCATGCCATATGAACATTAAGAAATAATAAATTTATTACATCCATCACTACAAACCTATACATATAAAAAAACATCCAATCATTTTCCTTGTTTACAAAAACACCATGAATGAATAGAAAATCAACTATGAAGCAATGGTTCTTACTAAACATGGATTGGTAGAACCTCAAAAATACATACACATGGTACTCAGGGAGTATCCAACACTCTCCAATATATAAATCACCATGAAACATCAAAATAATATCAATAAAAACATAAAAACCCTTCTTAGTTCACTTGTATAAAGAATTCAAACCCTTAGTCAGCTGTAAACTGCAATAAATGCAATTGTATGATTAATCAAACCTCTAAATAAATTTTCCTAGATTTCCCTTGAATTTATTTACCACTTTTATTTTTACACCATCATAAAATTCAACTATTTAAAAAAGTTATAAAAAAAAAACACTATAGACTATTTTTCCTTTATAAATTCAAATATTTAAATTCCAACTGTCACTTTTTATGCAAAATTGGCTAAGTACGGAAATGAAGAAATCTACTTGAGAGAGAAAATTTAAACCACCATAACTTTTGATAAAAATCATGTCATTTCATGAAATTTTAAAAACCTTCTCTAGGAATAAAATTTAACAAAACCATGTGACCACTTTCTTCTAACACCTTCACATGTGTGAATGTTAATGTCATCAATCTACTTACTCGGGAAACTCTGCCAAGATAACTAAGATAACCTAGACTTCACAAGACTAATCAAATGGATTATTTTCACTTCCACAAGTACACCATTCACTTATTACACCCCATATTATCCATAGAACATGGTAAACACATCATCAACATCTATCATCTTTCCTTACCAAGCAAACACTACAAGGTCCATGCATGATCACTAAGGTACACTTTGTCATTGACCTTATAAAATAATTGACACATCATGAACACTCTTAGACACATTAGAGACATCATTGAAAACACCTCAATATAAATTTGGTCAACAAGGATCATGAGATAGATTGGGATAGTTTAGAACAACTCTAGCATAATCCATAACAAGTTTAGTAGAGATTGAATGTATATCTATGAAAGCCTAGAAAAGTATATAGCAACCTAATTCAAGGATCATAAATGCTAAGGATATCTATATCAAGGTTACTAGGCTAATAAGTATTATAAAATGTTTTTGTGAAGAGTGAAATATAGTCTTGAATGGGTTTATAGCTATGGACTAGGTGAGTTTGTAGCTATTGTATGAGTCCATAGTAGCAGACTATGTGAGTTCATAATTAATAGACATGTTTTTAGCTAAGTCTGGAGTAGACTTGAATGAGCTATAAGTATTAAAAATACATTTTTATCTCACCAAATGTAAATATATTTCATATAGGTCACCTTATAAGATTATAAAAAAGGTCCTTATTTTCTTTATAGACTATTGTATTATCTATATATACATAAAATTGAAAGACTAAACATGTAAAGAGATAGAATTAAATAACATAATTAGTAACTTAGACTTTAGTTAGATTAAATAAGATAAATAATCTATTTAATAAATTATTATTAGATACAACCCTAAGATCCTTGAAATGTTCATTCCAAAGAAGAGGTAATTGAGAGAAAATTAAGAAAATTGATAGTAATAATGAGTCGAATTTTGGACTCATCTCCCCCACACTTTAAATTTTGCAAGTCCCTTTGAAAACTCAGCTACTTATCCCCTCATAACTTAGAATTATGTCTTGTAGATAATGGTTGAGTCTATGTACATTAAATTCATCATCCCAATAATCATATATGGGACTAGTGAAACTATGATAAGCTTATATCATCTATTTCTAGATCTAAATTTTGTAATTTGTTTGAGGACCCCATTTGTGCCATGGTGGAATATGATTAAGGAGAAGCAATTGCCTAAATCTCACTCCTACCCAAATTTTTTCTCCTCCTAAAATTATGACATTAATAATCATGTCAATTATGGTTTGTGCTCTTCATAGGCTCCATCTCAAATTTGTTAGAGACATGAACTCTCATCTCTTTAATTGAATTGTTAGTGTATCCCAATGCCTGACACTAGCTTTAAATATAATATCAAAATTTTGTCTTGTGTATAAATTAAAAGAGACAATACTACTATAAAAAATCTACAAATAATAATTCTTGATATTTTTATTTAACAAATGAACAGATCTAAAATTAATAAATAATTTGTTTACTTTGGCAAAAGCAGGTCTAATGCATAGCCCTATAGTTTTGGATTTTGTTACATATTCATCATGTCTATATTTCTAATCTATCTAATTTTTATAAGTTAAAATAAGAGATATTATATGGATTTTTCCCACATATAAGTTGACCATGAACTTATTATAGTCTCATAATATCATATTACATAAGTAAAATTCACAAAATAAATATTGTTTCTCTAGAGTGGATTACTAGAAGATGTTCAAAAACATAGGAGGATCTTCAGTATTATGAGTTAGATCACATCATATTCTTATTAGTCTCCACATAGAAAACTATTCATGTAAATACAAACTGTAAGAGGGGGAAGGAGCTCTACAAGCTAGAAGGTATTCCCTTATCTGATATGTAACTTGTAGATTACCTTCAATTTTTTGGATCTACAATTTTTATTTTTCTAGATCTTCCTTTAATCTATATTTATATTTTTCTAAGGATTTATTTTATTTCTTGAGATCCATGAACTCAAAACACACTTGATTCCATTTATCTAGATAGTTAGAATGAGAAACACTAGCTTGATAGGCTTGATCAACTAAAGGTTTAGAAGAAGATGAAACTTGCACAAAAAGTTATTTTTGAACCATCTAGGTTTGTTGCTAAGAATTTTTAAGTTTATGCTTTAGAAAAAAGTTTTATTCTTCTAATTTAATTATATATATCCAAGAATCTACCATTTATTCATTATATTGTGTAACTGTTTCCTCAAGTAGGTTGATTTCATTTATATGATCCAAATCCTTATTCTTATAACTATCTAATCCTTGAGCTAAATAAGAATTAAGGAGGTCCTTACATTGTAATTGAGCCAAGAGATTAGTAATAAATACAACTTGATATCTATTGATGGCATCAAATTTATATAAGGCAATAATATGTTGTAGTTTTAGATCCTCTATGGAACTAGATTATTTTTATTCTTCAGAGATAACAAGACCTTTTCCTTTGTCAAGTAATGGTATTATGTCATGAGTTAGAGAGGAGGGAAAGTATGTTTCATCTTGTACTAGAATTTATGCTATGGGTATATTTCCTTCCTCAACGTTTTCCTCAATAGGAGATGTTGGCCATTTTTAGTCCACATACTAAGATTTGAAGAGCTAAGCAGAGTTCTTATGGAAACAAGGACCAAATGACTTAAGGAGAAGATCATGTTGTTGAAAATCTTTTGAAACACTTTAATCAAGCTTAATGTGCGATCCAATTGATCTTCAAGGAATAGGTCTATAGATTACAAATCAAGGATCAAATTAAATTTCATGGTGTCTAAGCATTCAAGAGCATGAACCAGGTTGTAGGCCTTAAAAACTCATCACGACCTTGAAATATTGAATCAAAATGACTTGGGAAAGTTTGAAAGACTAGACCATCACTAGGATGTATTCTAAAAATGCATGGACTAGATCACTTATGCATTTTATAAATACACCTTAGAAATCCTCTTGAGCCATGATAATACAACACCATATTATTCTTCCTACCAGGGACATCCTTAAAAAATTTCATTCCCACATGAGCTTCCTCACTTAATTTATGAGTGTTCAAAGATAGATGTGCAACATATGGAATTCATGCAAGTATCAAGTTTTGAGCTCTATAAATTGACCGTTTAGATTCAAAAATTCCTTAAAAGGTTTAAAGTTGAGAAATATATAATAGTCCACATAATCTCACATACTGACACATGAGATCTAATGGTTCATGTTGGGGTCAAACAATTCAAAAGGTCCCTAGGTTAAATCCTTTAAAGAGCTATAAGTTGGATAAGATCCTATGGTGTAGATCAATCAAGTAGAGATCCAATAGTATGAGATCATTGATAGGAAAGTGGGACCAGAGATATATATGTCTAGTGTTTGCTCATACAACTTGATAAAATGGTGTGAGATGAGTCAAAAGGTTAGGGAGATCAAGAGGCCACCACATGGAAAAAGTGCAAAAGATTACATACTGACAATAGGATCCTGAGATCAATGTAGGATTGATAAGTGGTATAAGACCATTTAAGATGGTAGAGAATTGATGGACCACATTCATGAGTACCAAGATGATCTATGGTGTGTAGGAAGTGTTGACCCAATTTTGCCCCTCAGGCAAAATCCCGGTACCTCCTACACCTGCTTCGCACGGCCAGTCATTTCAGGTTGCAAGGTCCACTTTCAGGTTTTGACAATTTCCATTTTAGAGCATTGGTTCATCGGCCTAGTTCATTGGTGTTTACGGTGGCAAAAGATAGAATCTCTGAACGTTCACGCAAGAAGAGAAGAAGGAAGAAAAAATGGAGCATTTCAACACTTAGGCAAAAAAAAAGAGGGCAGACAAAATGCAGAGGGCGGCAAAATTGCCGCCCACTACAAGGGCAGGTAAAATGAGCCCACTTACAAACATGCAAAGGGCGGCAAATTTGCCACCCACAACAAAAAAAAAAGGAAAGACGTCGGCCGACGTCAGCAATACTGCCGTCATCGGCATTTTATAGAGATCGACATTGGCAGAACCACTGCCATCGGCAGCACAATAGAAGACGCAAGGAAAAAAGTCTGCCCTATGGTGGTAAATTGTAAAAGCCCACCCATGGCGGTGAAATGAAAAACCCTGCCCTAAGGTGGTGAAATGGAAAACCTCGCCCCATGGCAGGGAAGGAAAAATTGCAGCGCATAGCACAATTCTGCCGACGTCGGCATCTTACAAAAACCGACGTCGGCAAGACTATCGCCGTCGGCAGCTTATCGGCTGACGTCGGCATAAATCCTACATGAAATCCATGCAAAGGGTGGCAAAATCGCTGCCCACTACAAGGGCGACAAAATTCACCTGCATTGCACAAGAAAAAACCCACCCAGCCGCCGGAGGAGAAGACTAGCACGCAAAACGAGGCAATAAGCATGGTCTTGGCAGACTTGTGATGTCATCAATAGTGTTTTTCATGCTTTCTGATGAAACTTCTCTTGGCTCTTCTGCTATAAATACAAGGACTTAGTCATTTTTCAAGAGATCTTCCCCACTTTTGTAAAGAGCACTACTCTGCAAATTTTCCACCTGAATCAATAAAAGACAGTTTTTACCTCTATTTGGATGGATCTTTCAGTGTATGCATTGAATGTTAATCTATGTCCAGTCATTGTCTATTGATGCTCTCACAGGTTCAACACCAGCAAACCTGTGATCTACGAAGCGCTACCGTCTGCTGCTGCCAGGAGTAGAGTTCTGTTTCAGAGGTATAGAACAGGTGAGGTCACTTACAGTGTGTGTTTCTCAACACCTTGGTGAGTCCCTATTTCTTGTGCTTTCCATAAGAACCTCCCTATCATCCCAGAGACCTGGTCTTTTCTACCAGATCTGAGTGTATGTATGTTTTTGTCTGATCCTGAGAGTGGATGTGGGAAGGTCATCTGTTTTTGGTGTATCACCTCTTTTAGAGTAGGCTGTTTGTTTTCATGCTTTTCTCTCTCCCTTTTCATCCCCCCAGTATATACCTATATACCTATATTTTGCGTTACCTGAAACAAACAAGATACATCAAAGGGAACTAGCCCATATCTAGAGACTCTCCTCTCCTGCTTCACCGTCCCACAGGCGAGAGAGGGGTTTCCATGTTGCGGGGAGAGGGCAGGAATCCATTTTCCTGCTGAAGGGTGCACTTTCCAGCGTCAACATTTTTAGCACGCCTGGTGGGACTCTAAGTTTTTTAATGCAGTAAGGTTACAGGATTGATGCTGGTCTTGTTACAGTAGATCAAATTTTTTTTTCCAGCATCTGGCGACTCTGAAATAAATCTGTTGGTTAAGCAGCTTGGTGCCACCAAAAATTATCTATTTCTTGTATGTATTCTTCTTTTGCACAAAATCATGGATTTTGTTCTCCTTCATATAATATCGATGAGACTCAAAATATTTATGGAATCCCCTCAAGTAGCTCTCCTAGTTGCCCTACAACTATAAGAGAGGTGGCGTTGGAATTTTAGAAGCAGACAAAAGAAATCGACAGATTGGAAGAGCAGCACAAATATTAGCAGGAGCTGATGTATAAAGAGGAGTGCTTGTCTAGGCAAACACAAACCTTGCAGTCCATGAAAGAGGAGGTAAGAAAATGGATAAATCCATCTATTCAAGGCAACCAGCCTTGCGTATCCCCTCCTAACCTAAAGAAAACCCCCTCTTTTGCACCAAATCCATTTTACCAAATTGCACTTGCTCACTCCAGCTCATCAAATACCGCTGCTCCCAATCCCGTGCGCCTGGCTTTCCAACACCAGAGGGCATCAGAACAACCTCCCAAGGAGATCAATCTTTTCAACTCCTTAGATTAAGAATCTTCCATTGAAAAAAATACCACCAGCCAACACGTCCCTCTTCTAGAGGCTCCTCCAATGCACCAACAGTGTTTTCCTTGCATTCCTCAGCCTCCCCAAGTTTTCCAGCATGATGTGCAAATTCCAAGTTGGAGGAAGGAATGCCAGGACCCAGCTCAGAGCTTTGAAGAGGATCATGTTAGCCACCTTCAAGAAAGACTCTTCCAAGTAAACCTAGCCAGACAAATTGAAGACTTAGAGGCTAGGATGAAGCTACTCCTTGAAAGGGAGTTAATTTTTTCAGACCTTGCAGAAGAGCCTTAGGTCCTTGTGGAAAACAAAGTTGCTGCCTGTTCACAGGAGCAAGATTCAAATTCAGGGGTCCTGAATTGGGGAAAGACAGTGGAATCATGGGGCAGCAAAGAAGAAGAAAAGCAAGGTTTTTCTCAAAACCTTGAATAAGCTGAAGCTATGCCTGCCTATGATGATGCTGGCAGCCTCCAGAAAAATATTTTTCAAAAAAATCTGAGTAGGAGAATTGTAGAGTTGGAGTCTAAAGAGAATTCCCTCAGCCAATATGTGGTGGACAGTTCAGACCAAACAGTGTATTCCATGCCTGAACACACCCCACTTGCACATTTCCAAGAGAGTTATCAGGCCGTTCCTGATATTGATGAAGTGTTGATCAAGTGGAGGGAGGAGAATCATTCGATTCTAGCTCAAGGGCTGCCCCCTCTCTCACATGTTTTCTCCACTTCATCCCTTCTCGAAGAAGAACCTGTTTTACAAGAGGCAAGTGAGGAATAAAAGATCCAATTTGCAGTCCTTCAGGAGGTTGTCATGAGCGACAACGAAGAAGAAATCATCATTGATGCTCCTTGTGAAGACCTTATCAGTAGTGGAGAAGATGCTGGCCTTACATATATGCGGATGTTTCAGCAATTCGAAGAGAAAAAAATGCATGGTAAGCTCTCTTCCCCTCTGTTTTGATGAGGATGACTACATTGAAGAGCCTGAGAAAGAAGAAGATCAGGGGAATGTTGTTGAAAATCTAGAAAACCTGATCAGCAAAGAGGAAAAGGAGAGGTCCATCTTCTTGGAGGAATGCCTTGAAGAACTGAGCTTTAAACAAGAACGTGAAGTCTTGTGGGACGAGCAATCATTTTGTGAACCCCTTTTAGACATCACCACATTCGCCCTTCTTCAAGAAGGCCAAGAGGAAACAGATGACGAGTCTGACAAAGTTTTTGGCGAAGTAGAGGGAAACAAATCAGACCATGATACATTGAAGAAGAATTGTGCAAATCAGGAGGCTTACGATGATAAACTGGCAGCAATTGATTTCTTGGTGAGGGGCACCAATTTGAAGGGCCAGCATCCAATAGGCTTCCCAGAACAATCAGAATACGTATATATCAGAGGCATGTTTGAATAACCCCTCGGTTTCCAGCCAACTCAGGTGACAGGCAGGAAGAGTAAATCACCAAATCTCATTTTCTTTCAGCTACTTGCCTGTCATGATAAGTCTCTTTGCCAGCAAGGGGACTTAAGAAATTTTCCTTTTGATCCAGGAGGGATGCGAACGTTCCTGGTTAGCTGTATATAATAGTTTGCTTTTAGTTTTTTTCCCTATTTTCCCTAAGTGTAGTTTGCATAGTTAGTTGTTTTTAGTCTTGTGTTTCCCTTTGCAGTGGGGGTAAATTCTGTATTTTTTGATTGCAAAATCTTTTGAGCTGTTGTGAACTATCTTCAAAGTTACCATTCGACTCCACACCCAATGGATATGCAAGGCAACTAGGTTCTAAGCATAGCAGGCACGCTTCCCCCATGAGTCACCAATTTGTTGACCCAATTTTGCCCCTCAGGCAAAATCTCGGTCACCTCCTACACCTGCTTCACACAGCCAGTCATTTCAGGTTGCAAGGTCCACTTTCAGGTTTTGACAATTTCCATTTTAGAGCATTGGTTCATCGGCCTAGTTCATTGCCATTCGCGGTGGTGAAAGATAGAATCTCTGAATGTTCACGCAAGAAGAGAAGAAGGAAGAAAAAATGGAGCATTTCAACACTTAGGCAAAAAAAAAAGAGGGTAGAAAAAATGCAGAGGGTGGCAAAATCACTGCCCACTACAAGGGCAGGTAAAATGAGCCCACTTACAAACATGCAGAGGGCAGCAAATTCACCGCCCACAACAAAAAAAAGAAGGAAAGACGTCGGCCTACGTCCGCAATACTGCCGTCATCGGCATTTTATAGAGACTGATGTCGATAGAACTGCCGCCATCGGCAACACAACAGAAGATGCAAGGAAAAAAGTCTGCCCTATGGTGGCAAATTGTAAAAGCCCGCCCATGGCTGTGAAATGATAAACCCTGCCCTAAGGCGGTGAAATGGAAAACCCCACCCCATGGCGGGGAAGGAAAAATTGCCATGCACAGCACAATTCTACTGACATCGGCATCTTACAGAAACTGACGTCGGTAAGACTGCCGCCTTCGGCAGCTTATCGGCCGACGTCGGCATAAATCCTACATGAAATCCATGCAAAGGGTGGTAAAATCGCCACCCACTACAAGGGCGGCAAAATTCATCTACAGTGCACAAGAAAAAACCCACCCAGCCGCCGGAGGAGAAGACCAGCACACAAAATGAGGCAACAAGCATGGTCTTGGCAGACTTGTGATGTCATCAATAGTGTTTTTCATGCTTTTCGATGAAACTTCTCTTGGCTCTTTTGCTATAAATATAAGGACTTAGTCATTTTTTAGGAGATCTTCCCCACTTTTGTAAAGAGCACTGCTCTGCAAATTTTCCACCTGAATCAATAAAAGATAGTTTTTACCTCTATTTGGATGGATCTTTTAGTGTATGCATTGAATGTTAATCTATGTCCAGTCATTGTCTATTGATGCTCTCACAGGTTCAACACCAGCAAACCTGTGATCTACGAAGCGCCACCATCTGCTACTGCCAGGAGTAGAGTTCTATTTCAGAGGTATAGAACAAGTGAGGTCACTTACAGTGTGTGTTTCTCAGCACTTGGTGAGTCCCTGTTTCTTGTGCTTTCCATAAGAACCTCCCTGTCATCCCAGAGACCTGGTCTTTTCTGCCAGATCTGAGTGTATGTATGTTTTTGTCTGATCCTGAGAGTGGATGTGGGAAGGTCATCTATTTTTGGTGTATCACCTCTTTTAGAGTAGGATGTTTGTTTTTATGCTTTTCTCTCTCCCTTTTCATCCCCCCCAGTATATACCTATATACCTATATTTTTCATTACCTAAAACAAATAAGATACATCAGAGGGAACTAGCCCATATCTAGAGACTCTCCTCTCCTGCTTCGTCATCCCACAGGCGAGAGAGGGGTTTCCATGTTATGGGGAGAGGGCAGGAATCTGTTTTCCTGCCGAAGGGTGCACTTTCCAGTGTCAACAGGAGGTTAAGGGGTTAATATCTAATAACAAGGATCCATGGGACTAATGGAAATAGAGATAGCTAGGAGCATTCTAATTGGTTCAAGTTAGTCTTAGATAGATAAAGTTAAGCCAAGGACACTTTTTCAATAATAAAAAAAATTATTATAGGGTCATCATGCTACCATTAAATATTGATCAAACATTGTAAAAAGGACACAGTGATGTAGCCTAGGTGATCAAGAACATAAAGAGATTACATTATGGAAAAATATGGACCTCTAGTTTGACATTTGGATCATGCAGGGTTCATTCTATGATAGTTTTCCCCATATTTTAAATAAGAGTCCATGCATATATGAACTCTCAGTCCATAAAAAGATATAATGGGTATATTTGGACATATTTGGATCCAAGAAATCAGATATGTAACCTATAAGTCTGCATCAATATGACAACTATAAGAAAACCAATAATCTTAGATTGGTTTTATATCAATAGAATATACCTATGATCCAAACATGGAAATGGATTAGATATGTGATTAATTAAAAGGATTTCATCTATCTACATGGATATATAATTAATAAAGTAGGTATTAACTATCATTAATGGCATGGTTGTATTAGTTTTAAGGTCTGAAGATTTGATCCTCATGAAAAAGTTATGTGGGATTAGGGTTTCAAGGTGGTAAACTACTAGTTAAAGGAATAACTAAGAGCATTGATTCCATTCAAAACATATTTCTCATCATGCTCAAAAATCCCTTGTCTTCTAGTGTGATCTCTCAAAAAATGAGGAGAGCTCAAATGTTTTTTGGGTAAATTAAGTTCCATTTGTTGATCAAGGTTAGCTTGTTGGAAGAAGGCATGCATTTAAAAGGATCCAATGAACTATCATCACATTTATTTATGACTATGATCCCTTATCCACCCTCCAACTAATGTTTCTCTCTCTCTCTCTCTCTCTCTCTCTCTCTCTCTCTCTCTCTCTCTCTCTCTCTCTCTCTCTCTCTCTCTCTCTCTCTCTCTCTCTCTCTCTCTCTCTCTCTCTCTCTCCTCTCTCTCTCTCTCTCTCTCTCTCTCATGATATATATAGAGGATTTGGAACTTGAAAAATTATCCCTCTATTCCCTCTCTTTGGCATGACTAGACTCTACCAAGATTGGGATTGTAACTTATTGAAATGAATAGAAGACTATGTTTTCATATTTCATTGTTTTGGTATAGTGTATACATGTCAGTTTGATTTACATATGTGGTATAATTCTCTCCCTTGTCAAGTAATAATATTACCTAGTTACTAGTTCATATTGTTATGCAAGTCATGTTTAGTGTTCAAATATCTTTTGATTTATTGGAACATAACTAGATACTAAGAGGGGGTGAATCAATATATAAATTAAAACTAGTCCTTTAAGTAATTTTAAGACAAATTAAAAGATATATATATATATATATATATATATATATATATATATATATATATGAAATAAAATATGTAGAGATCACACACACATAAATACACATGACACTAGATTTATATGTGGAAAATCTAAATGGAAAAACCAAGGTGAGAATATATACTAGAATATACTATTATAATCTAGCCTCATAGTTGAGAGCCTCACTATCAAACCTCATTGGGTACACTTTTAAGGACACCAATCCTAAGGATATTTCAATCCCCAATCTGAGCATCAACTCAACTGAACCTCAATACTTATTATTTTTAATAGCACCAATATTAAGGGGACACCAATCGCCTAACTGAGCACTAACTTAGCTTGTATGATGGCACCAACTAATTATATCTCTATAGAGCTATAACTCTAGTTTAAAAAATAGATTCATAAATTAATCCATCTCTATTCTCTCTATTAAAAATTTAATATGTAACTAATCATGCTCTTCACATTATCTCTTTATGCCTCTCTTAATTTATGCCCCTCTATCTATGTGTATATATATGTCTCTATTCAACACATTTCATCTCTTTATTAAATTTTCTCTTATGTGTCTCTATATTTCTATTTGATGCACTTCATCAATAGTATCTTATCGTCTATACACTTCTACCTATGTCTAGATATTATTCTATATGACACAATTATATTACATCAATATCATTTTCATGTATCCTAGATGTTATATATGTAAGTTTTTAATCTAGGTATTCATATCTTTTATGTGTTCACACTCAGAATGTAACACATCATGCTTTATTATATACTTAATTCCAATTTATTGAACTCTTAGTTTCTCACATCTCAAATTCATGCTATACCACCAAAATTATTTGTCTTTTGATTTATTTAGTAAATATAGATCTTTGGTTATGATGCGCATGCCTTGTTGCATAGATTTGATCAATTATATTGATCAATTTCATTGTCTATATCATAATTTAGGGATTGATTGTAAGTTTCTAAATGTTTTAATACTTTACCATTAGTATGATCATAAATTTATGTCTTGACTTTTGATATTGTATTTTGTGCTATGATCTAATGATCCAAATTTAAATTTCTCAACTTTAAATAATGTCCATTTGATTAATCTATGACTGGATCATATTGTCCATTCAATCTTTATATGCATCTAAACTTTATATTTGTCAACTTTAAAACACATCCATCAATCTTCATGATCCAATATTTTATGAGCCATTCAATCTCCATAGATACATGAATATTATCTCTATCTTTGGTTAAAAATTGAGCTATTTATCCCATCTTATTGCTTCCTAGGTCTTTGGATCACTTTCACTTTATTGATCTTCTCAAACTTGCTTAGTATTTAACTCAACACTATGTTGATAAACCTCAAGCACTTTGTTCCATATAAGTCCACTCACTCAATTGGATCTCCTTTGTATGATCTTCTACTTATCATAAAATCTTATGACAATCTTGATTTTTGTCTCTACTTAGATCTTGAGAAAGTGACACTTGGAATTAGTGCATGCCTTCTACACATTATTGTCAAGTCAAAATATCGAGAAACTTGGCATCCTCACATTTCTCATTCATGATTTGACTTTAAACAACACTATCAATTTGTTGTGCAAGCTTTGTGATCATGACACTTGTCACTTGTGTGTTTACTCAGAAGAAGCATTTGATAATTTAACTTCACTAAGCTCCATTAGATATTAAACACATGATTAGAAAATAATCATTGATCAATCTTGGATAAATATAAAGTCTTAGAGTTTTGAAATATTAATTACATTGATCACTACTAGAACTAGTAATTATTAGGTTGAAGGGTTATATTTACAATGATGACAAAGGCTTATGTTATAACTTAGGCTACCAAGTCTAGGCTATATCTAGTTAACATAAAAATAGAAAATCCTATTTGATGCTATAACTTAAACCCTTATGGTTTAAATGAGAAACCTTATCATGTCTAAGATCAAAGATAATTCAATTATGTGATCATTCCTTCTCATTTAAGCTTTTGGACCATATATTCAAGATGATCTTCAAAAACCCATAATAAATCTTCTATTTGTTTCCTTTGCAAATGTCCATAAATGATCTTTGTAAAATCATGACAACTCTACAAGAATTTGTGAAATTTTGACTAAGTATGGATACCATTTCAACATGATCAGAAGTCTAACTATGCTCCTACATAACTCTTGTTACACTTACTTCCATGGCCTATAATTTAGGGTATTTAATCTTCTTACACCTGTGATTCCATCCATATATTCATCTTCTCTTGATGCCTTCATATGTGGAATATATGGCATCATCAAAGTGCCTAATTGTATTTATCTGGTAACCTACAATTTTGACTATGTTGGAAAATATTGTCAAAATGTCCTGGAGCCATACTTTGCTCATACATATCTTTTATCACACTACGTCATGTGACTTGAGATTTAGAACATATAAAATAGGCAAAAAAATAAATAGACCCATATGATCATTTTATCCCAAAACATCTATTTGTGTGTACATTGACGTCATCAATATGCTTACTTGGCTCTGTTTAATCTTTTACATATTTGGCTAAGTATAAAAACTTAGTAATTTTAGTCTAAGTAGACAACTTTTCATCCCCATATATTCAACTGTGTTTCATTGCATGTATTCAAATATAGTACATAACAACTAGGTAATAATGTGATCAAAACCATGTGACCATCTCTCCCAGACTCATTCACACATGGTAATGGTAACATCAATAAAATACCTTCTCATCTTTTCCTATCATAAACCAAAAATGTCTAAATGATCAATATGAAGAACCAAATGACTTTTACTCATACACACAAGCATTATAATCATCCTTGACCTCTAATAGAGTCCTCTACATATCCTCTAATCACCATATTAAATCTTGAACCATAATGACATGCTCATAATTTCCCTTTTGACATCAATAACAATCATATTTCCAACAATATCCCCCTTTGTCATTGATGGAAAACTAAATGCTCTGATCTTCTAATATTCGACTCCTTCTTTGGCATTGCTTGCAATGGATTTTTATGAACTTGAACTAAGTCTATTCATAACAAACTTGCTCCCACTTAGGCAATGGCACATTTACCTAATACTCGACTTGGACACTTGATCTACTTCTTCTTTTACATTTGCACTTTTTCTCCAAACTTGTGAAAAGAGAATTTTGCTCTTCTTCTCCCATAGAGAGTATTTACACTTTCTCTTCCCCTTTGAAATCAATGGAAAAGGGACTCTTTCTAAGAGGTTGTCCAAATGTGTCTCCTAGTTTATTAGATAAAGGATTTTATTCAAAAATATATAACCATAAACTCATTAGAACTTTGAAAACATATGCATACCTAAGATGCCTTTTTCTCTCTTCTTCTAGGGATTAATAAAGCTTCTATGAGACTCCCCCTGGACTCATGCCCTATCACTAATATCTAGTGATGTGGTGTAGGATCCACCACTCCAATATTTTGTCTCAAATATTCAAATTATTATTTGGGAAGAGGTTTGGTGAATATGTCTACAATTTGATCCTAAGTTAACACATATTCCATTGTAACCTCTTGATCTACAACCATCTCTCTTAAGAAGTGATACTTGATTGATATGTGTTTGGTTATAGAATGAATCATTAGATTCTTTGATATATTTATAGCACTTGAATTATCACAAAGAATAGAGATAGGTTCCTTGTACACTATCTTGATGTCCTTGAGTGTTTACTTCATCTATAAGACTTGAGTGTAACATGCCACTGATGCTACATATTTTACTTCTATCATGGAAAGAGTAAGTAACTCTTGTTTTTTTATTAGCCATGAAATAATTATATTTACAAGGAAAAATGCACCACCACTAATGCTTCTTATGTCATCCACACTTCTTTCCTAATTAGCATTTGTATACCTTGTCAAAGTGAAATATTCACTTGTAGGATACCATAGGCCATAGTCAATTGTGTTCTTGATGTATCTAAATATACTTTTCACTAAATTAACATGTTATTATTTGGGATAAATTTGAAATATTTTAACCATGAACACTACTTGCATGATATCTAGTCTTGATGTAGTTAGGTATAATAAGATACCTATCATTGATCTATACATAGTCTAATTTGCATCAAGGGACTCATCTTATTTTCTCAACTTACATATAATTATCATATGAGTACTAACTAGGTTTATATATTCCATTCCAAATTTCTTGAGCATTTCCTTCACATACTTGGTTTGGTATATGAATATCCCTTCATTAAATTATGTTATTTCTAGACCAAGGAAGAAAGAAAGTTTTCCTAGCGTAGACATCTCAAACTCACTTTGCATTTGTCTAGAAAATTCTTTGCACATTTTGTTATTGATACCACTAAATATGATGTCATACACATAAACAAAAATAATAAACATATGTTCACCTTTTGATTTGAAGTATAGATTGTTATCTGTACATCCTTTGTTAAAACCTTATTGTTTTAGGTATTGGTCCAATCCTAAATACCATACTCTAGGTGATTGTTTTATACCATATAGTTCTTTATTTAGTTCGTATACATAATATTCTTGTCTATAAAAATGAAACCCTTTAGGTTATTCTATTTAGACTTCATTTTCTAGGTTCCCATTCAAGAAAGTTGACTTAACATCGATTTGATAAACTTTAAAATTATTGTAAACTGAGAATGCTATAAACATTATTATAGATTCCAATCTAGTAACTAGAGAAAATATTTACTCAAAATATATGCCCTCATATTTTTCATAACCTTTGCACACCAATATTGATTTATTCCTCAGAACAACTCCATCCTCATTGAGCTTGTTTCTATAGACCCATTTTGTACCTATCACATTATTATTTGAAGGTCTTAGAACTAATTTCCAAGTTTTGTTCTTTTCAATTTGGCTTAGTTTTTCTTTATTATCTTTCAACAAATTCTCATCCTTTTTATCTTCAACATATCTCTTAGGCTCAATTTCAGACATTAGAGTAAAACTTACTTTCTCTTTGTTCATTTCAACTCTTCTCCTTGTCTAAACTCCTTCATTCATATTTCTAATTATTTTCTCTTTAGGATGATCAATTTGAACAAATATTAGAGGTGCACTTTCATTCATTTCCTCAATCTCTTCATTATCTACTTCTTCTTGAAGATCTGATTCTTTAATATTGATTTCCTTGTCAGGTTCAACATGTTTCAATCCTTATTCAACCTTGACCTTGATACTCTCTACAATATTTTTTAGCCTTTTATTATAACATATTTAGGCTTTTATTTGATTATAATAACTAATAAATATTCCTTCATCACATCTTGATTCAAAGCATCCCAATTTTTCCTCTTTTCTCCTAATGTAGCATTTAATTCCAAACACTCTGAAGTACTTAATAGAGATAGGCTTTCCATACCATAGCTCATATGGAGTTTTGTCACTATTTTCCCTTAGTTTAACTCTATCCAAGATGTATACTATTGTTTATATTTCTTCTCTCTAGTATCCATCAAGTAACTTGGCCTATTTTAAAATTATTTTGGCCATCTCCTTGACTGTCCTCTTCTTTTTCTCAATAACTCCATTTTGTTGTGGAGTTCTTAATGTAGTGTAATGATTTTTGATCCCATGATTCTCATAATACTCTATGAACTCATTTAAGGTGAATTATCCACCTTTATCAAATCTTAATCATTTGATCTTTTGTCCAATCCATTCTCCACCATGGCTCTAAACATCTTGAATATCTCAAATGCTTGTGACTTGTCTTTGAAAAAAGTTACCCATGTCATTTTTGAGTAATCATCTACAAACAACATGAAGTATCTCTCTCCTTTAGATCCTTTTGTCTTAGTAGGGCCACAAAGATCAGTATGAAATAAATTTAGAGGCTTTGTAGTTTCATACTCCTTTATTTGAAATTTGACCCTTATCTACTTGCCTAGTTGACATTCCTTGCAAGTAGTGACTATAGGTTTGGATATCTTGGGAATGTGTTTGTAACACTTATTTGTGCTTACTTTGACTAGGTTATCAAAGTTAACATGACCCATTCTTCTATGTCATAGCTAACTCTCATCAATATTTCCCATCTATAATCTATTACCATTCACTTCAACAAGGTTATAAATGTTACTTTCAGTCCTTTTACCTTATGAAACTATTCTTATAAATCTCTTTAACTTGTATCCTTATGAATTAAATGTGACCTTATATCCAATTTCACACATTTGGCTGACACTTAGCAGATTATTATTCAATCCCTTAACATAAAGGACATCATGTGTAGGTGGTTAACCATTTATATTCAAGGTTCCTTTACCTTTGATCTTCACTATTGTGTTGTATCCTAAGCTAATAAATCGTTCCTTACATTTTCTCAATTTGATGAACTTGCTCTTGTCACTAGTCATATGCTTTGATTAACCATTGTCTATCACCCATAAATTCTACTCCTTGGCATGAAGTGTAGTTTAAGAAATCATAGATTGATTTTTAAGTCTCCAAACATCCTTGGGTTTCTTATTAAGATTAATTTTAGAAAATTTTGAACCTATGTTCACACTGGGAGGCATGTCTTTCTTTACATTATGTACTTTTGATATTAAAAATCTTGTTCTATAATGTTTAGATATATGACCAAAATTATTGCAAATGTATCACATTACATTTGTATTTAATAAGGGTGTGAATGAATATTTGATTACAAACTTGGTTCTCTTTATAGGTATAACTCTACAATTACTAACCTTATGACCAAAATGATTAAAGCTATAATAATAACCATAGCAGGATGAGGAATACCTAGTCATAGCATTTTTTGGTGTAGCATGAGGAGCTCTTCTAAACTCTAGGTTCTTTAAGTCTCTCACTTTGGTGTATCCATCTTCAAAATATACCTTTGTCTTCTTCTTTTCTTCAATATTATTTTCTCCTTTATCTTCCTTCACATCAGCTTTTTTTGAGTCTATCTTTGTGTCCTTTCAAGATTTCTTTATTTTCTCCTGATTCTCCTTCTACTTTGAAGTTTTCATATAGGTTATAAAATATGCTAGTAGTGGAATTTTTTCCCTTTTCATAACCAAGACCTGATCTCTCTTTTGAGGTATTTAGAGAGTTGATCAATTCATCAATAATTTTTGATCTTCCTATCAACTTTAGACTTTTGTCTAGGTGACCTTTAGATTTCTCAAGCTCTTTTCTCAAAGCCACTATCTCTACTTCTAGCTTCATGCACTCATTAGATTTAGATTGTAGTTTATGTTTGAATACATCTCTATTATTTTAGACTCTCCAAATTTTGTCTTTACGATAACCACCATCTGATTAGATTTTTCATGTTTTTTGGACATTTTCTCAATTTCCTTTTGTCCAAGTTTCTTCTATTTTGAGCTATCTTTTCTTATCTTGTCAATTTTCTCTAAAGTACAGATGAGTTCACACTCTAGATCCACTTCTCCTTCTTATTCTTCTAAGTCTTAAAATTATTTTTGATCCATAGAATCTGATCCTATTATCATGAATATGACTTGTTTTTCTTTAGCCACAAAATCATAGTCATGATCATCATCAGAACTATCACTATCATCCATTGAATTGATGTCTTGTTTTATATATAGGCCTTTCTTATTTTTGAATAATTTATTCTTCTTGAGATAGTAGTGTTTCAGCTTTTTACCACTCTCTACTTGCTCAGAGTTATCCTTTTTATTTTTAGGGTATTTAACAACAAAATGTCCTACTTTACCATAATTAAAGCATTTAAAGGGTAACTTTTATATTTTCTAGACCCTATCTTTAGTTTTCTAGAAAATTTAGCTTCTTCTTCATCAGTCTCCTTAGATCTAGATGTAAGTGATTCTACCTTTACTTCATGACTATTTAGAATGTATATTCTCTCTTAAAATTGTATGCTTCTCCCATTCTCATCTCATAGGTAGTGAAGGTTCCATGCAACCCATCAATAGTGAGTTTATCTAGATCTCTTACTTCCTCTGTTGTAGATATTTTAGAATCATACCTTGATGGAAAATATCTTAGGACCTTTTTGATAATGACTGATTCTTTCATTGCTTCTCCAAGGCCTCTAACTTCATTGACTATTTTATCTACCTGTCATAATTTAAAATGGCTTCACAAATATTTTGCATGAATAAGTCACAAATATTAAATGGAAATAACTATAACATTTGGAATATCTATATCAATGTTTAAATCATGGCTAGAAAATTGTGAAGTATTTTTAAAGGACTCAGAAAAATCCATCTAGCAGACAGGAAACAACTAAACATATAAATGCCTATCAACATAAATCTCAAGAAGTTATGTTGATAATCCTAAAGAGTGTTAAGTATTAATTCCTAATCAATGTTGATAATTATTTATATCCTAACTAATATTTAAAACTCCTTGAATTGATGCATGAAGCTACTCAAATTTATAAGTTTATCAAGCTTATTCTTGAAGTCATGAAAAATCCCACTAAATGTGATGAAATATTGTTAATTTTATTTTTAAAATTAAAAATATCAAATCATATTTATATAGATGAAATTATTATTTAATTCAATGTCAACTTATCTATTTAAATCTAGTTAAATATACATGAGAACTTTTAAAACATTATTTCCATTATTAACTCTAAATATCAAGTAGATATAAACATTTTTGATTAAACATTGTTAATTTTATTTCTAAAATTAAAAATATCAAATAATAGTTAAATGGATGTAATTATTATTTAATTAAATATCAACTTATCTATTTAAATCTAGTTAAATATACATGATAAGTTTCAAAAAAAAATTCCATTATTAACTCTAAATATCAAATAGATAAAAACATCTCTGATATCTCTACCCTTTCAACTCTTCTCATTAAAGAATAACAAGTAATGTCAAATTTTGAATCTAAATAAAATTTCATTCAATCACTTATCACTCAAAATAATGTTCCCCCAAAAAAATAAAACCAAAAATCCAAATTCAAATTAAAATCAAAATCCTCTAATGTTAGTTATAATGATGGAAAAAAAAACTATAAACAATAATTATAAAGTCAGATTTAATAGGAATTATCATCTCTATGGTAAGTTTGGTCATAAAAACAAGGATTGTTAAAAAAAAAAAAGGGACAAAATAATAAAAGACCTAAAAATAACAAAGGGGAGATATTTTATTAAAAAAATCAAAATCAAAATCAAAATATTGATTAGGTTCAAAATTATAATACTATTTCTCTTTATGTTATTTTTTTTCCTTCCAATGATAACAAAAATATTTTAGATGTATTACTTTGCATCACATGGAATTCTTCTCACATACTCACGTGTGTGTGTGTGTGTGTGTGTGTGTGTGTGTGTGTGTGTGTGTGTGTGTGTGTGTGTGAGTTACACACACACACACATGTGAATATATATATAATATATATATATATATATATATATATATATATATATATATATAGGTGATATTAATTTTTTAGAAAAAAATAAACAAGGTAAATAAAAATTTGGAAAGGGATTCTCAAATGATGTTTTTTACATTACTATAATTAACAAAAAAATAATCCTATTATCAACCTACACATGATAATTTAATTATAACACTTCTTCAGGATAATTGGTGTATTAAATATTAATTTCATTTTGTGATTGTCGAATGTATCCAAAAGAATGGTCCTTATATTTTTATTTATTTTATTCAACATCTTATCTTTCCTCTCCACTTATAAATTAATATAAATTATGGCATGAAGTGCTTGGACATATTAATTTTATAATTATTGATGATATGTCTCATCATAATGTCACAATTGGACTTCTTAAAATCTCAACTGATCAAGAGACTTGTGAAGGTTATTTACATGGTAAGAAATACACTAAACGTTTTCATAAACATCGTGATCCAAAATATTCTCATCCTTTACAACTTATTAAAGTGATATAAGATAACATATTGACATTATTTCTCTTAATGTATACTTATTTGATGTTACTTTTATTGATTATCACAATATAATGGTTTGGAATTATTTTATAAATAAGAAATCTAAAGTGTTGTCTAAATTTAAGTAATTTAAAGATTTTATTGAAAACTATTCTAACCTAAAAATTAAGAGATTAAGAACTAATAATGGTGGTGAATACATGATTAAATAAATTTATTAATTTTTCATTATGTGTGGTATTTGAAGAGAGTTAACAACTTTCTATTCTCCACAACAAAAGGGAATTTATGAGATTAAAAATAGGACTATCCTAGAAATGGATAGAACTATGTTACATTAAATGAGTGTTCCTATGTTTCTTTGGGTTGAATCCATGAACACTAATGTACATATTTTTACTAGAGTTCCTACTATAGTCTTGTATATTTTTAATCCTATATAAAATTGTTCTAATAAAAAAACAAGTGTTTCTCACCTTAGGATATTTAGAATTTTTTCTTCTATTTTTATTCCTAAATTCAAAATAAATAAACTTGATCCTATATCTCAATCTTGCATTTTTGTAGGTTATAGATAAATAAATAAAGGATTAAGGGTATATTATCTATCTAAAAGACAAATCCTTGAAAAATTAATGTTTATTTTCCTAATATATATTTGTGTGCCTTATATAAAACCCTCTCAAATTTCTTATTAGAAAGAAACAAACATTTTTCTTCCTCCTTATGAAGAAAATAATGCCTTGAGGAATATGATGCAAATTTAAATAACTTTGTGTTTGAGGGGGATCCTTATCCATTTTTATTCAATCTAAAATGAAAATAATTGGGGTGAATCATTAATTAAATATTATAATCTTAAAAATATTAATAAAATGACTAGAAGTCAACATACTTATATTGTGTTAATGAATCTGTATTAATATGAACATAAATCTTTTGAGTAAGACATTGGAGATGATAGATGGAAATGTGTTATGCAATATGAATATATAGTCTTAATAAAAAATGATACTTTTGAAATTTACCCTCATCTTGATAGGAATATTGTTATTTATAGATGGCTTTATAAATTTAAACATTACACAATGTGGAAAATTGTCAAACATAAAGCTCAATTAGTTTTTCAAGGCTTCACTCAAAAACTTGGAATTGATTTTGTTGAAAGCTTTTTTCATGTGGAAAAAATGAGTATTGTTAGATTGATTATTACTCTTTCAACTCAAAATGGTTTTGAAATACACCAAATGGATGTTAAAAATATGTTTTTGAATGGTGACCTAGAAGAAGAAATCTATATGTCTCAGCCTAAAGGTTTTGAAGAACCTAACAAATAAAATTATGTATGCAATTTAAATAAATATTTTATGCTTTAAAAATATTTCCTTGAGCTTATTACTCTAAAATCACAAGTTACATTATAGATCTAGGTGTTGTAATTTTTATTATGATAATGATCTTTATTAATATTAAAAATGGTTGTATTATCTTAATTGAGTAATATGTAGATGATATTTTAATTACTAGAAGTCAAACTAATTTTATTATTAAATATAAATTAATATTTTTTAGATGAATGGTCTTGGCATGCTTCATCATTTTATAGGCATGTTTTTATTTCAAGATAAGAACTCTATTTTAGTATCTTAATCTCAGTATGCACATAACCTTATTGTTAAATTTAACATGATTTTTTAAACCTTAAATTCAGATAAAGGGATATCTAGGGTTTAGGGGTATTAGATTGGCTTTTACACAAGGATGGTGAATTACATTTATGAGGAATACAATTAATAAAAACATGGATAAATAATATTTTGAAGTTACATAAATAAGATTAATAAAAATGGTAAAGTATAGGTATTGATAGATATTACAATGAATATAAAACAATGATATGTAGTTGATTTACTTTGATCACGTAGGTATGATCTAGAATAGGTTGGAAGTGTATTAGAAGATTATTTTAGGATATTCATCATATCTGAGTATTATTATTTATGTGGCCTCAGACCTTTGCATCAGATCTGGATAGTTATGTCAATGCATGTGTTTTATATAAAATACTAACTAGATATGGATCCATCCAACTTAACCCTTATAGTTTTTTTTGCCTTTATTTTAATGCCTTCAAATCATGTGCACTTGTTATTTATTTTTTTCAAATGATCAAACCCTAGCTTCCTTACCCTTGGGAGTGAATGTGGAAAAAATGGGTTAGTAGTATCATAGTGTTGAGTTATCCTAATGAACCCTCTATTAATGGGTATTGCATACATATCTAATACTCTAAATAGGGCCTCATAATTATGTAGTGCTTCCCTATGTTTTGGATTATGTCTGTATAAGGATGTAATCTGTGATAATCAATGACATGCAGTGACCTATATTGTAAATTGGAAAATATGTCTCATAAACTACCCTTTGAATTATTTAGATATGTGTTAATATTGCTCCTATGACTGATATATAAATAGGTTTGAATAAGGCATGTTTACTCACATGAATGCTTGATGAGTGCTTCTTGGCAAGTTACCTTATGATTTACTAATATTTTCTAGGTGAGGAATGAATGAGGGTTGATATTGTATATATACAAATCCATTTTATAAATATATTAAATTAAATCACTTAGGATTAATTTTAAGATAAATTTAATTTGAAAATTTAATGACTTTTGGGCACTAGACATTTTGTAATAAAAGTTGACACTTGTATTGATGTAATTTTCTATATGGAATGCAAGTGTTTAGGAATCCAGGAAAAAGGCATATGTCCAAAATTGGTAGTGAAGTATAATGATCAAGTTTAGATATTTATTCATAGTTTATAATGCCTAGTCATCATAATAATAATAATGGTTAGACTAAGAGATAATCAATTTAGGCATAAAGAGATAGTGAGCATGAGACTTCATAAGAAATAATGGCATGGATGCCACAATAAATGAAGCATATTAAAAAAAAATAATACTAGATACAATGATAGATACTATTAAGGAAGGAAAATAGTAAACCAACATGAACATAACATACTAGCTCCTACACATATGTGTTTTTAAGCAATGTTAAATATATAACATATAAAGTAAACTATGAAAGGTACAAACTTGGATATAAACATGTCTAAGTTTATAATATTTAACATGATAATGAAAAGTGATCATATAATAATATAACTAATATGTATTGTTATCAAAGAATCAAATTCCCCAAATGTACTTAAAATGTAAGTGGAGGGAAGTCCTAACATTTGTATATGCATATATCATGTACCCAAGTATGTATGTATCAAACTAAAATTAATCAAAAACCACATATGTATATAATAAATGAATGTTATTCTATATACTAACATGTATCAACCAATATGTATAAGAAATAGTACAGTGGGAACATGTTGAAAGAATGACATTTTTGAAATATTTGAATGTTTTCAGAAAAAATGAATATTTGATTTTTCTATTTTTTTGTTATAATTGAAAAGGTAAATTCTATTTAATTTCCCATCTAAGGGATGTTAATATTGAAGTGACATGAAAATTGGATATGGTATATCAAACTGGTGTTACTACCTAAGAGCATATATAGGTGTAATATTTAGTGTTGTAGGCTTTGTAATGTTTTATTTATGTGTCATAGGTCTCTATGGTCTAAAATAAGTAATATAAAGAGTAGGGGTTCATGGAATACATCATTTTTATTACGTATTATATATAAATTAACAATAACAAGGACATATTTATTTTCTTTAGATAGCTAATAATGTTGAATACTATTATATTAGGATTGTGTGGAATCCATTGTGTATCTATGGTGCAATGGTCTCTCAAGTATGGGTCACCTAGGAAAGGGGATTTCTTTTTGCCTACCTTTTTAAGGAGATTAAACTTAGTACATTTGATAATTATCTATCTTAGAATATATTTTTTATTCATGTGGATGTTTATATGGAATTCTAAGAAACTATGATTACCCAATTGGTATGAATGTATTTAATACACCCATGCACTATGGAACTTTAATATTATTTCAAATAATTTTATTTTTTTCATGAAATATGTTTGAAATATGATATTTTATTATGTTTTAATTGATATTTGTTCATTTAATTTGATGTAGTGCTAACTAAGAAAAATAATTTTACACAATGTAATCTAGTTGGGAATAAAAATGCTTAACTATAATGATCATGTGGTAACTAGTTTTTAGTTTTAGTTCTAACACTATAATTGATGTATATGTGTAGTATCGTGTGTGTGTGTGTGTGTGTGTGTGTGTGTGTGTGTGTGTGTGTGTGTGTGTGTGTGTGTGTGTGTGTGTGTGTGTGTTGGTTTTAGTACCCAAATATATTGTGTATATTTATGAGTAGGAACAATCTATTTTGGATCAATGGCCCCTCCATGTGTCCCTCTAAAAATAGATTGATCAAATAATGGTTCCTTGGTAAGATCAGTGTGGGAGAGATCAATAATTGTATAGGGTTTACTAAGAGAAGGACTTACTCAAGTGGTTGACTTTTGTGAAGGCTAATGGATCATGCATTCTTGAAAATTAGTGGAAAGGGATGTTTCAACCATCTTATAATGACTTTTATAAAGAGACCTTATCTATTTCTTAATTTTAATAACTCAGTTATGTTCAAGTTGTGTAATATTTTTATTTAGATCAAAAAAATCATTGTATCAATTCCCATTAATACCATGGTAAGTGAAATATGGTTTTTGTTTCACCTTTTCAAATCTATGTGGTGGATGGTAGTAATTTTGGGGAAGAGTAATCAATTGTTTATCTAATAATGTATGCAATATGTCATGTGGTATAGCTCTTAACTAATCAAATTTAATTAGGTGCCTTTTATTAGAGGTATATGTAATAATTTTGGGAGGTATTCTATATGTGGATTCCCTTTCTCTATGTAAAATTTTTAGTTTTTATTCCTTAGTTTGTAATGATGATTTAGAAGAAGTCATTTGAGATGTTTCATGG
>JARHVA010001282.1:1935000-2005000 GCA_037957365.1 Torreya grandis | reverse complement strand
CTCATGAATTTTTTATCAAACTAAATTTTTACCGCTATATTTTTTACCGCTATGTTTTTATCTGTTATGTTATCACGTGGAGCCAAAACATTAGTAAACACTCAATTAAATTTGAAAAATAAGGAAGAGTGATGGGTTGACTTTACCCCAACCACTCTGTTGAGGTCAACATACCCCTATTTCTTAAAAGTGGGGACCCTTGTGTCAAATTATGTAAATTTATACCTTGTAATTGAAAATTCACTTGATCAGAGTATCACTAGCATGTTTGCACATTATTTTTATTTGAAGATCATCCATTGAAACACTTTAAGTTCACTAAAAGTGTCATGTATCAATTTATAAAGACCATGGACATGTTACAAAGACTCCATGGGTACCAAGAGTGTTTTGAGTAAGTATGAAAGTGTATGGTATTCATTTAGTCTCTCATTGTGTCCATATAGACATTTTGGTCTAATGGTAGAAAATCTGAATAGTTAGTTTGTTGAAGTCATATTTCACATGTGGATGAGTCAAGGAAAATTAGTCATAGGGGTTTGTTCATATTTATACCAAGATCATATTCAAAAAAATTCATCTCATCTTCCAAAGTGAATCAAAAGTTAAGAGGATACAAATTTGGCCTCTTAGCCAAATTCTATTGTTTTTTCATACTTAAGCCAATTTTTTTGGATCCAAATAGAGCTGAGTTAGCATGTTGGCAAGGACATATCTTATATGTGTGATAGTTTCAAGAGAAATGATCATATATATTTTTTCATCTTCATACCAAGATCATATGTACCAATTTTAATCACATGAGATGAAGAATAGAATAAAATACAAATGTGCAAAGTTTCCATTCAATGCATTTTTGACTATGTTTTCTAGGTCCAAATAGAGCCTAGTGAGCATGTTGGCAAAGCCATATCTCACATATTTGATATTTAAAAGAGGAATGATAAAATGGGTTCTTTCATCTTTGTACCAAGAACATATGTACCAAATTTTAGCTCACATGAAAATCATGACAAAAGATAAAAATGTGCAAAGTTGCCCTCCAAAGCATTAATTACTCTATTTTCCAAGGCTAAATTGAGTCGAGTAGACATATTGAATATATTATATATCACAAGTTATGCAGTATTAGGAGAAAAGGTCAAATGAGTTTTTTCATATTTATACCAAAATCATAGTCACCAAATTTAAGCTCATTTTCTAGATCGCATAAAAATTTATGAGGATCCAAATTTGGCCTCTTAACCAAATTCCACTATTTTTCCATACATAGCCAATATTTTTGGGTCCAAATAGAGTCAAGTGAGCATGTCAAAAAGGATATATATTGCACATGTGATATTTTCAAGAGAAATGATCAAATGGGTTTTCTCATCTTCATACCAAGAACACATGTGCCAAGTTTCAGCTCAAATGACAAAGCATGCCAAAATATATGAAGACCCATAGTTGGCCTTTAAGAAAATTCTATTGTTTTCCATATTCATTTTTGACCCTAACTAGCATGAGGACATCATGAAAAATCATATGGATTAGTCAAATTTTAAATTTTATAATTATACCAAGAAATCCCTTGGGACTAGAATATTTAATGAGTTTGTTCCTTTCAATATCAAGTCCATTTCTTGAAATTTGGATGCCTTTGTGACATTTGACCTTCAAGATATAAAATTGATTGCAAATTTGGCCAAAAATAGAAGAGGTTCATGGGGATGTCAAATTTGAGCCAAGAAAAAAAATATGAGCTTAAATTTGATAGTTTACGAGACATCAAATATGTTTGTACAGACATCAAATAACTTTTTTATGAACACCACTTTTGAGCTTTGAGAACCAGCTGATGGGTTTTAAGTGGAGGGTCCCAACAGTTTGGTGGTGAGGCTATGCAGCCTGTAAGATTTTCATTAATGAAATATCTAAATTAAAACTAATATTTAAATTAGTTTTCAATTTATATTTAATATATGTCTAGGTTGAAGTAGGTAAAAAAGAAGTAGCTACTCAATGAACAATGAGGACTCTACAATAGTAACTTGAGACTTCAATAGCAAAAAGGTCCCAAAGATCAATGAAATAAGAATGTCCTTTTATAACTATCATTTTATTACATTCTTAAGTATGATATTATATTTGACATGTTCAATTTATAAGATCACATTGTCTATAAGTTAGTTCATTAGAAAAGATCATTTTTTCTAGAGTGCAATAGAAAGAATAGTTGTCTTATACACATGTTCAAATAAAATTTGATATCACTAAATGACATGCTACATTGTATCGTATAAAAGGATAATTATCATTATTCAAGAAAGGGGGGAGTTTTTATTACCAAAATTACTTTGTAAACTATTAGCAGATTACTTTGTAAACTAAGAGTAGTTAATATAAGCAAGAAACTCTAAAAAGATTGTCTAGTATTTGCTTATAGGAAGTGCTATATGGTTTTTGTCTTAGCTTTCTAGTTTCACTTTTAGATTTGAATGGTTCTTATGAATTCTATATGTGTATCTTAGATGTAGAGATGCTAATTTATGCCACTACTAGATTAGTTGAAAGTTCATAGGCTTATTTCATTTGTTGTAGTTCTTTTGCATTTGGGCTAATGTTTTTTGCTTATAGGATTGAATATTTAAAGTGATTATGGTTCCTATTTTTGTCATTTCATAATTTTATTTGAATCTTGCTTAATGTATGTTATTATTTGGGCTTAATCTTCTTAATTTCATACATTAGTTGAATGCATATTCATATGATATGTGAATTATCATAATGTCTAAACCAAGACCAAAAACACCTTTGTTTATGCTTTACCCTTCCTTTTGCTTCCTTTTTAACTTATATCACCTTAGTTTAAATTTTCATTGTAAATATACATCATAAATTAATTCTTAATTTAGTTCTTGATTATAATTCATTGTTATTTACATAGTTACTACATATTCTACATAGATCTATTATTTGTCCACAGTGGCTCCCAACCACAACTTAATATAAATATTGTGAAGCAATCACTTGTTTTGCCTCTATTCCACCAAAAAGTAATAGGATTACCACAACCCACAACTCATGCACTAAATTCTCTAGATTCTAAAATGAGTAGTGTTTCTTAACACTTTGGTAACTTGTGGTACACATTTAGGCATCAACACACTCCCCAATACATGGTTGAGACTTGCTTACACATCCAATACTTTAAGGATAGAAATTAAATACATGTAGCTACTACCCATAAATTTATGTATTAAATTGTTGTCCACTAGTATGGAATCAACATTTAATATATATTTCAACACTTGAAAGCAATAATGATTTTATCATCGAGAGATAGTCTAATAATGATAATAGGTAGATTTGGCATAGACTAGGAAATAATGTTAGGTGACTGATATCAAATAGAGAAGGTTGGAGTCATAGAATATAAGTGAATATGATAAAAACATGTTCAAGAGACATATCTTTATGTACAAATCATGTAAGGTAATATAGGTTAAGAGTGACATTTCCAAGGGTCTATTAATATATTTTAGTGTCTACAAATGCCCCAATTTTTATGGAAAAATATAGAGTAAAATGATAAAGATATTATCTATGTTAGTGTGTAAACACACTTTATCTTTGGGAGAAGGCTATACATGTCTATGTTTCTCCATGAAAAATATTAATACAAAAAGCATAAATTAATGTGCATATTTGATATAAAAATATGAGGTAAACCTATTAAATGAAACATTTAAATCTTGAAGAGTTAGGAAGGAATACATTCATAGGTGGGTGAATTATGTTTCCATTTAAATTTTTATATATTAGGGTGATTATATATATTATTATACAAATTCATGGGGTGATTATGCACCAAGGCAACTACCTTTGTCTAAATCATGGGTTGGGAAGATAAATGGCCTAGCCCTTATGTAGGAATAATGCTAGGTTGTTGAAAAAAATAGAATGTCAACTTCACTACTCATTTAATTTATCTCGAGCCTCAAGATGGAAAGGGGAGCATATATTAGGCTCATGTAAATTTGGGTAGACTAAATCATCCATTGTAAATTTATTTTATATTCATAGTATTCCTTTAGTGTTAACTTGAAAATAAATAGAAATTATAATAGTGTGAACATGAACATGTTTATGTCCCTAGTTTAATATAGTCAATTATAACATCTGATATAGAATGTCATAAAACCTATATTACACTTTATCCCAAATTGATAATATAATAAATTGTTACACATTTTCTTTTAAAATGTCTATAAAGTGTCTACATATGTATTTCATATGCCCAAAAATTTGTCCCAATCTATAAATATTTTTTCCATAATATGAACCATTATGATAATATGTCCCAATATAAACCTCTAAGTCATATAATTTATCACAAAATCTAAATTATCTATGTGTGGAGGCTTGAATACATATGAAAATCCCATTAATATTTACATGTTTTGAGGTGGGTAATGTATCCTTTGAATTACTCATCTCAAAATAAAAGAGTTAAACACATCATGCTATATATAAATATGTAAGAATGTGCTAACAAGTGGAGAATATGTAATAATAATATGATTATATCATAAAATGTTATATATAAACATGTATCCTAAGGCATACACGTGTTATTTAAATATATATAAATAAATTAGTTATGCAATAATAACCATCATATGTATAATCATGGAATAATAAAATATACAATAAGATAAATGATATAAACCATGGCATCACACATAAGTAGGGATGTGTATGATATAGATCATAACACCACAATATCATTATATAAACCTATATTTATCCACTCATAAGCACACAATGTCATAACCATGATACAAAAAATAACACAAAATTAACACACAATGTCACATAAGGAAAGATCCACACATAATATTCAATAAAATTCCACATAAGGAAAAAAATAAAACATAATAAATAATAAAATGTAACTTAAGGATTGAGACACACATAATTGTAAATCAAATGTCATACAAGGAAAGGTCCACACATAATGGATAATAAAACATCACACAATAAAGGAAAGATCTAAAAAAAAAAAAAATCATATATTGGCATACTTAATCACACATTGTCACACATTAAGGAAAGGTCCACACAAAACACAATCAATGATCAGCCTGTATGAAATGAAGTACCATCAATGAAGCATATAAAAATTCAAATGAATTTATACTATCAATCCACGTTAATGTCACGACATATATAATAAATTATCAATGAGAAGTATAATTATATAAAATATAATAAAGATAAATAAATATGTAAGCAACCAATATCATAACAAATGGAAATATCATTAAACTATTTAACCTATAACAATGTGACTTATGAAAGGAGATGATGACAGCATTTTCATGGCCTCTAGGAATATGAATGTTTTGCATTTATGAATCCATATATCATGTATAACATGTATGTCATGCATGTAAATCATATATACATTGAAATGCATGTGTATATGAAAAAGGACATGTAATCTAAAAAACATATGATAATCAAAATAAATTTATAATGTAAACTAGCAAACAATTGATACTTAGGTCTAGTTTTTTTTTTTTTTTGAAATATTTGGAACACATGTATAAAATAAAATAAGGCTTAGTAGAAAGTCTTAAAAATATAACAATGGAAGGGATATAAATAATTGATAACATATGTTAAGGCATATTTTGAATAATGTTTAATATCATGGCAATGTGGAAAAAGTGAAAATAAGCAACATACCTCCATTGTAAATGTGAATTGCAACATCGTAACTCAAAACAACATATAGAGATAAGTAGATTCATTCCTTAAATTAATAAAAATTACTGTAATTCATCCTATCATAATATGTCTATGCAAATGTATGTGATGAGGTAATCTCAAATTAGGCCATAACAAGTATAAATAGTACATATGTAGGGGTGAGAAAATAGTATGTTGAAAAATAATGTCCATTGGGATGAGGTTATTATGGAGGATGCATCATCATGGGATTGGATGTCACAAATTTATATATTAGGGTAAACAATAAAAATGAAAATTTCAAGTGAAAACAAAGCTAAGTGGTAAAATAATGATCAATGGAAAAAAATATGTACATGTGTGTCAAGGTATAATAATAGATTAAATGATTAATAAAGTAACATTAAGAAGCTATGCATAATATATTATGTTCTTATCAATCAAATATCTCATTAAGAATATTATCATATCTATGTTTGGTATCAAACACATCACAATAATATAGTATATTTACAAATTCGACTTTTAATTTTGACATGTCATTCAAATCATCTATTGTATTTATAGTGAAATATGCAAAACCATTTGCACCATATTTTGAAATTTATTTAATATATTCCTTTAATTCTTCATAGTGTTTCTTATCCTTAGTATCTTTTATATCAGTTGTTTTTATTTTATAGGAATTAGATATAAATATTATAGAAATATTCAAAACAGTGATTTATGATTTATTTTGTTGCTCCAAATATGTTCCATATCTAGAAATGTAAATAGTCTCACCATTAAAGTTTAATGTAGCATAGTCATGGTTATTACCAATCATTTCAAGCATTTCTCTAGCCCTTAAACTTCCTAATATAGTATTGTATTTATTCAAGTTTTAGTCAATATGAAATTTTATGAGACATTATTTGAGACCAATAGTTTCATACCACTCAATAGATTCTATGCAAAATTTAGTTAAACTATTTGTATTTAATTAGTATGTATCATATCCAAGAAATTTCAGCAATCTCATATTATATATATATATATATATAGAGAGAGAGAGAGAGAGAGAGAGATACACACACACACACACACATACATACATACATATCACATACATTAGTGGTATCAGCATTGGGTCATTTTGTACCATCTATTTCAGGTGTAGGAATCAAAAGCTCTAGATATGAGTAAGACATTATAATTTACCCCATGGAAAACATTATTATAATATTTTTATTATTAATTATATATTTATATTGAATTTCCTTCTTAGGCATGCTCTTTTTTTTTATCTTGTATTTCATTTTGAAAATTTTTGTAATGTAACTATTATGTATGTATCTGTTATTATTCCTTATTTAGTTCAATTGTATAAGATGGAACCATAATTTTTATATTTTACTTAGCTTTAAAATGTGTATATGAGTTTGGTGGTGATTTAATAGATGAATCCAATGTTAGGTCACTACTACCACAAAGTTCTTGTATTCTTTTTTTGAAATCCCAACACTTATGCTTATGATGTTCATGGATTATATGATAAGAATAATAGTATATGGATTTATTTAGAATATACATAGGATAAAAAGTGATTAACTTGTGTTGAATCATATATCTTATAGTTTCACCAAGTTTATTATGAATATTATGCAAAAATTTTAAACCATTAGTTGTAAATGTATTCTATTTTTGAACCCATACTTGAGATAATATTTTTTGAGGCATAGAATTCTTGAATAGAGAGGAAGAAATGAAATTGACACTAGCCTACTAGGGATTGTTGACATGTACAATGTTATTATCTAGTGGTTTAACCTATATAAATATTTGTTTTGGGACACAACTATGCACTCTCTCATAGAAACTATCTAATCTAGAATAACCTCATTAGACACATTACTTATCGTATGTTGGGAAGATTCAATTCTCATACAATATTCATTAGGAAGATGAACCCTACCTTTTGGGGTAGTGATAACATGATCATATTGGAAGGGATGGTAGCTATAAAAACCTTAAGTAAGGATGAAATAAATAACATATATAAATCTTTGAGATACAACATTTATACATTATGTGTTACTAAGGAGAGCTGAGAATTGTTCATTATTAATTTCAGCCTTTTTAGTTTTATTACATATAAATTTTATTCATTTCATTTTATTATTATGAAATATATTACATATTTAAATCCAACATCATTTAATTATAAAAACAATTACTTTAATTATAAAATATACATTTTCTATATCCATTATATCCATAACATGATTCCAAAAATAAGAAACCAACCACCCCAAGAAAATTGTGAAGAGTTTTTGGGAATAATGTTTTTGACAAAAATAAGTAAATAAATGAAAACCAAAAAATAATTTAATAATATATACACCCCTCTAAATCTAGGTGAAATTTACTAAAATATGAAAATCTTTATTTCGTAAAATGTTTATATAATTTTAGAAAACAAAATAAGTTTTTTGACCTAATTAATATGACTAACAAAAAACTTTGTGAATTTTTAAAATATATTTATTTTAAATTAGATATGAGATCAAAAATTAGGAGCACAATCCAAAATCATAGGACAGTAATCCCTAAAATTAAAATGAGTGTGAAACCGTAGGGAAAAAATAAAAGTTTCACATTTTCTGTGTATAATGATAAAAACTCAAAAATCAGGTTCAAAACCCTTACACAAAAATATAGTACATTGAAAAAATATGAAACCCTAAGGTAAACCTAGGGTTTTACTATGTTCAAGACAATTATTATGTTATCTAGTATGTTTTACCTTATTTTTATTTAATAATGTAAACAAGATTAAAAAAAATTAAACTATTCAAATTATCTAATATGTCTAAATTAATAATATATAAACACTAAGAGTAGATGTTGAATTACACTATTATTTATGTTGAAAATTAAGAGAGCTAAGGTAATTATATATTGTTACTATTATATTAAAATATGAGACTAGATATTGGTGAAAAAAATGGCTAGGAAAGGATTCAAAGTTGTTTGGATTAGGAAACTAGATATCAAGATCTATGTGTATGATTTTCTTAATATCTAGATTCTTGAACCAAAATTAGGTGTCTATCTTATGCTGGATTAATACCTATAGGATTTTACTTATTATTTTATCATAGGTCACTAAACCTTGTAGACCATTTTTCTATGTAATACTAGGATCTCACTATGTGTGTAGTATCAAAATATCATGTCATTCTATTTGAACCTCTAGTTCCAATTTTAAAACTAGGCTAAACTATAAAAATAAGGAAGATTGATGGGTTGAGATCATCCCAACCACTCCAAAATTAATGTTTTATCATTTTATATGTATCTAATACTTTGAATAGGGAAATCAATCCACACATAATTCTTCTCATTAAGTGTATGTGTGCAATCATGACACACTAGTATGGATACAACTAGAAATCTAGCTATTATGACTTCACAATGTGTAATTCAATTTTTTTTTAGGTTCCTTTGACTTGGATATGGAAATACCTTATAAATTATTTATGGTTTGAAATATTTAGGGATCTTCGTTTCAATGTGTAGATGTGTATATATGTGTTCTTAATAAGTTATAGATGCTTTTTAGATAGGGAATAGGATTATGATTTTTATATATAACTATATGAATATATTGGTAACTTATCATGTGAATAATGTTATCAAACCATTTATTTAATCAACATAGTTGGATGTCATTAAAACTAGAGCTTGTGTCCAATGGTTGTATGCAATTTTTTGCTAACATTTGTGATTTGGGGGATTTTTCTGGATCAATTGATTCAAAGGTCTTTAACATAATAAATCCTAAATTATAATCTATCTAATGTATTTGAAAGAAACACACTTTTCAAAATTAAAATGCTGAAAATTAAACACTCTTGATTATAAAGAAACACACTTTGTTGTCAAATAAATTACTTTATTAAATAAACACACTCTACATATCAAGGGAAATGATATTTGATATATCCACTAAATTGAACTTTTTTATATATGAAATTATTTATAAAAGGGAAATTCTAGAAATAAAGATGTAAAAAGTAGCTTTAAATACCACACTTTATAATATAAACATTGTTAAAACAATTAAATGATAATTAATATAAGCATACATATATATCACACAAGAATCTTGCCTCCTTGGGTGAGTGGGCCTTTTCTATACCTTGGCTTAGGTTATAAATCACATAGTCTTTTAGGAACATTCAAATATTCATTAATTTTGGAAAGAAAGATTACAATCTATGAACAAAAACTATCTTTTACTAGTATTTCTTCTTTTTTTTACTAACATTCTCTTTCTCTAACTTACTTTCCAAAAAAATAGAGAGAAATTGTTCTAATACAATGTTCCTACAATTTTTTTCCAAAACAAACTCAGAAATTAATAAGATTGCAACTAAAATTTAACTTATTTGTAAAATAAAAAAGAATTTACATCCATATACCATGTTTCAAGGTGAAATGGTGAAAGAGATGGTGTAACTACATGTATGGTTCTAACTAGTTACAATATCTTTGTGATTACAACATGTTTTGATATGGTATCCCAAAATCTCATAATAGTTATAATGATACTCTTTAAATACCATCAATATAAGTATCATGTATAAAAAGAGATTACTATATATGGTAAGTGTGTTTATGACTCATGAGTTTCATTAAAAGGTCATGACCATTCTATGTAGGATGTATAAAACATTATATGATCATCAAAATGACCTCCTTAATCTTTATATATGACTAGGGTGATTCTAAAACTTCCCTACTAAACTTTAAAACTCACTTATTACATTCTAGATATTTCATAAAAAATTATAGAGTTCAACTATTAGACTCTAGACCTTGACTGTTAGAATTGTTGAATTTTCAATTCACCCCCAATAAGTGTTAACTCATAAGGACCGAAAAATAATTTTTGTTCTTTCATAGTGTCAATTTATAAAAAAGTGAGTTTGTACACAAATACTTCCCATGTGCACTCCCACTCAATAAATATCATAGATTCACACATAAACTAAGTGGAAATATGCACATATAAGGAGTTATAATGTGTGCCCCATGGAAATATCCTTCATCACACCAACATGGCACCCAAGTTAGAGTATGCAAGTATCCATAACTTTAAGTAGTGAAAGAGAGAAATACACAAGAAGTAGCTTGAAATCATGATGAATTCACTCAAATATATTTTATATTTTTGTGTGATATTATTCAAATAATTCATTAAACTAAAATAATGAAGTCCCATTCCAAGTCATATAATTTCACATTTTTGCCCTTCTAAAATGTAGACTATAATCTAGGCTATCCAATGTTCCTTTTGTACACCATTAAAAGTTCTAGATAAATGCACAAACTATGAAGACCATAAAAATAAATTAGGCACATAAGGAGGTTGGGAATTGTGAATTTCCATAGAATACCACCCCCTAATGCCCTTCACAAACTTGCAGCCTCACTATAAAACCAATCCACTACATAAACTTCAGTGTGCATTTCCTTTTACATAGATCTTAGTGTGTATAGTTCAATGTGTACCTAATCTCAAAAAATATAGGTGTGCATATTAATATCTACCATGTAAAAGATATCATGACATGAGCCAAAGATGAACCTATATAGTCCCACATCAATGGGATATTTTTAATGAATTGACAGCTAACAACCATAAATAAGGGATAGTAATTGAACCTGTATCGATAATGAGGGAGTAGAATATGAAAAAATTAAATGTAAAGGTGGATATCATAGTAATATAACATGATCACATGTCTCAATTGGTTGTATATATTACCTTAATTATTAGATACATACATGGATCCATGAGTGACCTTTCAACTACTTCCATGATCAAATTGTCAAACCTAGGTTGAATAAAAATGGCTTCTACTAGTTATTACAAATATCTTGGTGATATTAATCAACCTTGGTCTCTAGATACTAGGTAGAAATCAAGTTCCTACATACCACCTCCAATGGTGAATTTATTATGTAGGGCCTTACCTAGTGCTATATAACCACTAATTTTTATTGTAAAATGGTCAACATTTTTTAGGCATCATAACATTACCAAAATTTTCCCACTAAGATTCCTCTTCTAGTATAACAAAAGTCTCCCTATTTGAGTTATTAATATTTACTTAGACCTTAAAATTTATATGAACTAATTTAATTTTATTCATGCTCTATGTTATGTGTGCATTCATGTTTATTGATCTTTACTTATGGATGTTCATCCCTCTCATTACCTTCCTTCACATATTTACATATAAATTAAATGTATCTATAGGCCTTATGATGTGTATAAATGAGTCTATCTAGGTGTTATTTGTGGAATATTTTTCATCCTTATTAGTGATACATTTTGTTACCTTACTTTCATGTAAAAAACATATACAGTGTGTCCAATTTGAATATTATGTAACCAGTCTATTAGTTTTATTACATTGTTAATTAGGTGAGGTGATCGATCTATTATTAGTGCATCACATTTTATATTCCAATAACCCTCTTTATTTTTATCTATCCTTTTCCCCCTTATTGAGTTTAATTTTAGTGTTAATTTTATATTTCATTATTCTCTTTGTAGGTTTATGCATTGGTCCTAAACCAAGTGCATCTAGAATAGAAGGAAGCTAACCTACTATATAGGCTCATCTTATGGATTGTAAGAGTACCATAGTTTAGGGGATGATACCCTTATTATATTGAGACACTAAATCACTCTCTAGCATGGAAATCTAAGGAACTATACATAGAGGAGCTGCACATAGTTAAGTGTGATAATTGTTCACACATGGGTGCATGTTTTGAGTGAAATTTTTTTTTGGTATTCCCAGTGGGACCTCAAGTAAAAAATTTATCTTAGAAATTTGTGTCACTCCTAGCTATTCAAGTGTTGAAGACACTTTGTAAATGATGTGGTGATTCTATTCAATCCTAATTGATAAATATCAAACTTCCATCTATATGCTAAGATAGAGAAGATCATATTCAAGAGGCACTAATTTTTATTTCATTTGGATACCTATAGTTTTGATAAAAAGAGGATTTATACTATCCTTTTCCCCTATCAAAAGGACTAGTGACATAGGATAACCTTCTCCTAAATCTTATTATAAACCCCCATTTGGCCACTTTCCTATGCATGGAGGAATAATATTCCCTATTCCCTTCATGGATACACAAATAAACCATCCATTTGTTCCCTTTAATGGAGGCAACCCATTAATCCTTCCCAGTAAAATGATATTCATTTATCTTCTCTTAATATCACCCCTTATTTTAATGGTGAAAATTATACTACCTTGAAAGATCATATATAAGATATTACAAATATTTACTCCATCCACAATGTCACCAAAGACAATGTCATAGTGTAACTCCTTACCTCTTCTTTGAAACAGAGGGTGATCCAATGGTACTAAGGTTTGAAACTAAATTCTATTTGAAGTGGGGACAATATTCACATATAACTATGCATATAGTTTAAAGAAAAGAGTGACCATATGTCACTAATAAAGTAGCTCATTACCATCAAAAGGGATCCACAAGAGCAAATGGTCAACTTCAAGTTTAGATTCTATAGGAATTATTAATAAGTTACACTCTTAGTAAGACCAAATACTCATACTATGTTCTTATATTTTTTAATAATGTTGAACAATTTTATGGCTGTAATGATCCAATCTATGGGAGGCACAATACTAGAAGATGTATATGAGGTCACTATGTATGTGAAAAATTGTTTGATTTAAGTATAGAATATTGCAACTAGAACCCCTTTTCCTTTACATCATGATCTGTCATGTACAATTTCACCCATCTTTCCTCTCATTCCAATTCTATCCTCTACTCTTATTATTGTTATCCCACCAATTCTATCAACTTTTGTGCCCTAGAGTGAGCTACACAAAGTCAAGTCTTGAATGAGTAACTTTGGAAATGAACTATTTACACTGAAGAGGAATCAATCCTAGCATTCTAAGTCCTATAAACCCTTCATCTAGTAATATCAATACAACATGTTTTCCTACCAACATTATCCATAGACTTAAAACTAGCTCACATATAATAGACCACCCTATATCCCAAATCCTAACTCTATAATCTCTTATATAGCTATTGTACCTATGAAAAATAACATGGTATAGGAATATTAATGGTGTTTTCCTTGAGATTAGCTACATGATCAAGATTAATACATGAATGGAGTGATGAATGAGACACCTACACTATAAAATACACCACCACCTTAAGACCCTCCATATACTTCATATCAACCAGGAGATTAACATTACGCATGAATTCAATAGTAAGGTGGATCCACCCTCATAAAATGGCAAGAGGGTGACTTAAATTATGTGAGTTATAATAAGATGTTAAATGTAAGAATTACCCCAATTCATTTTAACATAAGTTTCAAAAAGATAGTGGTGGTGGAGTAACCTTCAATTCCTTTAACTTTTGTGCACTAATTTTAACATGTAGATACCAAATTAAAAACACATATGTAACTTTTATCATGCATGGAATGATTTTTATATAAATAGAGGTAGCCCTAATCTAGCAAAAAGGTGTGAGAAGAGGTTATCATTTAGAAGCACAAATTAAAGGGACTCAAATCCCCTTTAACATCAAATAAAATGAATAAGACTAAACTAAATGTTTCCATGTAGGACTCTCTTGATATTCCTTACCAAAGCAATTTACTATAGGATTCCCTATGAAGATTCCAACATCATAATCCATCATAGATTATGCCTATTGTGCATAAAAGTATATGTCAACCTAAGGAAGAAGTGCATATAAATAATAATCCACCCCCATTCTACATCTCTTTGATCAATGATAAGCATCTCATACATAATTGTATGATATATTTAAGAGTGAGTAGCTCAGTCATGCTGAAGAAAATCATAACATGTTATGCATAGTATATGTTCCCATCTCAAAAGGGGTCATAAAATTTGATGGAATAGTGGATAAAAATATGGGAATCATTAAGGATTTGAATCTCACTTTTCATGCATGTCTAGGTCTTTCCATGACTCAAGACATTACAATCATTGACTTACCCCCTTACTTCATTATATGCCTCTCCCAATATTTAAATATGGGTGTGGGTAGATATCTATCCTTGGATTAGTCACATGTGCTACTCAGGACTAGATATGGAACCAAGGTGACCATCATGGCCAAGCCTATTTCAAAGAATCACATAGATCCATAAAATATAAGTTTAGTAGATATAATCTACACTTTGTTCAACCAAGAGTGTAACTCAATTATTCATGAGGATACCAAACCCCTTGAGGAGGTCCTAGATGAATTAACTGATGAATGGGATTGTGAACATTATGAGTTCAACCCATATGAAAATACAAGGGAAATAGGGGTAGGCCCATCATGCATTTTTAATGAGAACACCTTGTTTACTAACCTTTTAAATTCACAATAGGACCTCAAAGTCATATATAAGTTATACTTTGATGGTTCATGAAAAGTAGTTTCTTTACCTACCAGTTAATTGACATGATGCATGCAACTTGAGCCACATGGGATGAGGTAGCTACTAGTCACCTAAAGAAAATATTTCATTAATTGATAAACCATTTGTGTAATATTAATAGGATGAATTCATTGTATGTGCACACAAAATTCTAATTTGAGTCTTTTTAGACTTATGGAAAGGAATTTCATAAAACAAAGGTGATTGTAAAAGATTCAAACTTGCAAGAAATAAATTAAATGAATTAAAATCTTCTCTAAGGCTATTATGAATCACATAAATTTAATGTACTTATTTACACACATGTATAATATTAACACATAATTATACAAATAAAAAAATACTTAATTATACTAACAAGTTGGATTTCTAATATAAGTATTCTTCAGGGGGCCTTCCTCTCTCAGCCTTGAGCTTAAATCTTACTCTTAATAAAAATCTCAAGTAACTCAAAATGTTATCTTCATTAAATCATGTATCAATTAAATATTGCTACAAAAAAATACAATAAATCTTAATGGATTGTTTGATATGTTCTACACACTCTTAATCTCAAAACAAATTTCCAACATGTTCCCACTTCTATTCCATATTATATTTATATCAAACATGGTGGTTTACATTTAAGGCCTAACTAGGAGTACAAATAACATATTACTTCAATGAGATCATTTGACTACAATAATATAAAGTGGTTTTCAAGGTTAAAACTTTACCTAATAGAAATCAAGTTTTTTTTAGTTGTTTACAACCAAAATTGGTTAAATATATCCTAACAAATTGGGTCTTGTAGTCAAATTTTGTAGTTAAAAACTCCAAGATTTGAAAATAAGTGGTAGCCTCAGTGAGTTTTAACTTTAATCATCTTTTAGAAACCACACTCTTTCTACAAGTCATTAATCATTGTGGTAGATTGAACTGGTAGTTATGATCTTCATATTAAATGTTTTCTTCTTATTGGCTTCAATATATGCTAATGTAGGATCATTGAACTACAAGATGCATTTAAATAGGATATTTCATCTATAGGATGTATTGACCCATGTTTATTAAAATAATATTCCTATTTGCCTTTGAAATTTATCAAACAAATATTATAATAAATAATCATATAAAAAATATAATAATATTTACTTGAGTCATAAAACATAATCTCATTACTCTATGAAATATAGTAATATATATCTATCATGTATTAGACTTGTTTGATTAAAGTTTATGCATAAACAATAGGTGTTTAAAACATGAAATTTATGGGGCTCATCACACCCCCCAACTTAATTTATTTCTCATCTTTGAGCAATTATCCTTTGCATTTCCACTATACATACAAATCTAAAGTCTAGTGGTTCCCAAGAGCCATTATATATTTACCATAAAATCCTTACTTTTCCTCATACCTTTTCTATGTCTTGTTTTCCTTGTCCTTATCTAGTGATTTCTTACCTTCCTAATTTGGTATAACATAAGTTGAGATTCTAATCCTAATCATGGGGTAAAACATAATTGTGAATTTAAAACTTAAAAAATTGGTTTTATGTCTCAGTTGGGACAATCTTATATATATCAAATAAATCTTTGGAATCTAATGCTTGATAGGGGAGATCACAATAGAGTCTAATAAATTTAAATTTTATCCATTCATCCTCTAGATATACAAAGTATACCATAGTATAATGTCTACAACTGATGAGTTGCTCTGTTAATTTAGCCATTTCTTCAATCTTACCTTTCAATTTCATTACTTTTTCTTCATGAATATGAGATTTTATTCTTAGTTCAACATTTTCATTTTTCAATTGTTTAAAATGTCCAACACATTCCTTTATATTGGTTCATGTTAGTAGTAAGAGTAAATGGTGAATTATACTTTTATGTTTGAATGGAAGTGGAAACAAATGCCTTCATTGTAGTTTTGGCATGGACCACTAGTGTTGAATTCTTAGGCTTTGTAGATTAGGATTCAGTTGTGGTAACTAGGTCTTGTATCTATAATTCAATTGTTACTAATGTATTAAACCCATGGCTTTCCTTATCTTTTTGTTTCTTACTCAATAACTTAATTTCTTATAATGCCAAATCTAGAGTTATAAATTACTATTGTAAGGGTTATACAAGTATGACATACTCAATTTGTTCATGCATAGACTCATTTCCTTCATCTTGTTCCTCTTCTATACATTTTTCTAGTTGTTATTATTCACTAGTTCAATGTCTTTCCTTCTCAACTATCCTTCATCATTTATCTTTGTATCTTCTAAGGTAGAAGTTACTTCTCTACTATGTAATGGTACATTAGCTTCTTCAAAATAACCCTCACTATTATGAATTATTGTAGGGGTTCTAGATAATATATTTTTCTTCTATTTTCCCTTCAACCTATTAGATCTTCTTCTAAAGACTTGTGGTTTCTTAGTCTTTTTATGAACTCTAGATTTTGAGGGAATTTACGATCCTAACTCATCTGATGAATGGGATTGAAGGATCAATTTTATTTTTCTCTTTATAGTCTCTTTTCCTTCTGAATATTTTGATGTAGGTTAATATCTTGCTACGAGTTCTTGTGTGGCTAAAAGTTATTATGTGTCTACAACTTCTTATGTAAGGGGTATTTCCATATTTATTATTAGGGGTCTATCTTTCATTTCTTATTTAAATTATTCCTCATCACCTAATTCTTCCTCAAACTCTTCTTCTAATTCTTTAATCTCTTTTTATGATTCCTCTTTAATCTCTTCTTTTACCTCCTCCTCAGACTATTCTTATTCTTCAACTTTTTATTCAACCTCACTACCTCCTTTTTTTCTATTAAAAAAACTTCCCAACTTAAGTTGGGTCTACTTATAATAAGGTAATCTTAGAATATTATTTGAATTAGATAGTGGTGAGTAAGTAATTTTGGATTTTATTTTTCTTATTCAACAACCATTATTCTTACCATGTTAAATACAAAACTAGGCACATGTATCCTAATACCATGCCTCAAATGATTCAGCTACTTGAAATGAATTATATATATCATAAAATATATTTATTTACATGCAAAATATATTAAAATAAAAATATTTTATCTATCCCATACTTGGGGTAATGATATCCTACTGGTACCTTGCTTAGAAGATGTTACAAGCTCATTTCTTTGGTAGGAGATTTGCCTTTCTGCTACTATGTCAAATTTTTATTTCCACAAATATATATCATGGGGTAACGTAGTCACCCTACTGATGAGTGTTTTTATTATCTTAATTTACAGACCTCTTAAAGTATCCAAATTATTATATAATGAAATAGAAAATTTATCATCTATCTTTAGTCAAACTTAGTTATTTTTCCAAAATATATCAACCACCCTATGTTATGAAATATTGTCATGACATGTAATTAGTCTATAAAATATTTAAAACTTATAGGTTCATGTATTACATATTTTCTACCCATGATTATGGAGTTATTTTAAGAAATATACTAAATTGCAATTTTGGTGAGAAAAAATTTCAATGCAACTATTGGATTTAGGTAGGCAAAAAGGATAATGTAGGATTTTAGGACAATTTGACTTTTTAAGAATTAAATATTGGCATCCCATAGGTTGAGGTGGTTCATGTGGGATTATATTCATCAATAAGTAAATTACCCCCAACTATCATATCACTCATCTTCAAGTGATGTAAGATCATGACATGTGAGATAAATTTAATGGAATGGATGGGGATGGGGGATTTTGATTTTGGGAAGGATTTGACAACATTGTTTATGGAAAATAAAAGTAAAATGGATTACTATAGGTGTTTCTATAGCAATAAATACTTGATTATATCATAATGATAGCATAATTACTATATCAACAGAATAATTAAAATAAATTCTTTGGAAAAATTAATATATATACCTTTAGTCATCATAAATAGTTATTCTGTGCATGTTTGGAAAGAGTGATCATAGATGATGTCATTATGCCACTGTGGAATTAAGATCTGGTGGGTGAAGATATGTGGATGGTTTAAGTGGAAATTTTTATGGATGTTTAATGACTATGGAGGATGATGGAAAATATTTGAAGGCATCTTCAAGTGGTTTTGGAAGATGGATGGTGCACTACTATGGTCCAATTTAGTGTACCTATATGAATTAATATATAACTTCCTAAGGAGTGTAAAATGTAGAAAGTGAATGAAGTGATGAAAAAAATTAGCTTGTGTGTCTTCTTAATCCTAGGATAAATATGCATACACTCTTGTAATAAAAATTAATATTTGGGACTATAGATGTATTTGTTATCTTTGGCTAAAGTAAGTAGTTTTTAACATGCTTGTGTGAAGACTATATAAATATTTGTTGTCAATGTGTCGTCAAATGTAATAAATATACTATGAAATATGTTGCAATAGCTATTATGAGCTTGGATTATGTTGGAATATATAAATTTTTATCATGTAGCAACAAAAATTGATCTTATAGTGATAGAAATTAATATCATATAATCCATAACAACTATGTAAGCATTATGAGTAAACATATAATTTTATTACTTTGGAGTCTTCTCTTTTAGTTTTCATTTTTTTAAGAGTTAGCAAGTTGATTTTCCTTAAAGGTTATTTTGTACAGATGTTATCCAACTATAAAATTGGTTTTTTAATTTATAGCCATAAGCAATGCCTAGAGGTTTTCATTTCTATTTTTTTTCTAGTTCTCACCAATTAGCTAGGGATATTCAGTCAATCATAGTTTATTCATCTTATACCTCACCACATGTCATGGTGGTACTGGTTATAGGAATTTGGTTTATTCTTAGTAGACAATAAAGAAGGGTTCAAAGAAATACCCTTTTTTTAGCAAAACAATGTCATCCTAATGCTAATAAAAAGAAAGAGAGAGTTGATGTTCATCAAGAAGCTGGCGAGTGAAGGTTTCCTTAGAAAAAGGTTTATTGTACAATTTAAGTCAATGTCCATTGACTAAGAAATGGAAGTAAAATGGGTCAATAGTATATAATTTAAAAACTCCATTATAAAAAACTTTATCCAATTCAAATGGACCAAGCCATATTATTTGGATCTTAACCTTATGATCTTTATATTTAGAATCAAATATTAAATCCCAATACCATGGTTGAAATGCTCAAGTCTTAAAAATGTTTATCATTCCATCCAATTTGTTATTTCTACACAAATTTATTATGATGGAGGTCCTCATTTAAAATTTAATTTATAACATTTAACTATAGTATTCCATCTTATTGAGCATGTGGTATATCTATTCATAATTCAAATATTGTTCTTAATGTTTTATGTTCAAACTCAATTTGAAAAATAGGCTTATTACTATAGACAAACTCATAAGGGGTAAATATAGTTATGGTCTCCATGTAATATTATAAGCCAATACAACTTCATGAATATGGGTTTCCTAGTATTTCTTATGCATATTAACTATATTATTAATAATATTTTCTAATTCCATGTTTGTGACTTATACCTATCCATTGGATTGAGGGTGGTAGGAAGTGAACTTCTTATGCCTAATTTCATATTCTTTCACCATAGAAGTTGTGAGATTTGATGTAAACTATGGTCCTTGACATGTGACAATATATTGACACCCTATAGTGAGTGAATATTTATTCATACATAAATTATGCCAAGTTTTCATCTCTAGCATGGGTTGAATCTTTCACCTCGGCCCACTTAGTGACATAATCAATACAGACTAAGATGTAATATTTTTTATTGGATTTAGGATGTATGGGGCCTACTAAATCAAATCCCCAATTATCAAAAGGCCCTATAACTATATAAGGTTGTAAATTCATATCGTCTGAACATGTGGTTTTCCCCATGTATTATCATGGATCAAACATATGAGTATACATCATGGAATCCTTATGTAGTTTAGGATAATAATATCCAACAATGAGGATCTTGATAGTAATTATTTTGGTATAAAAATTACCCCTATAGGATTCATCATGATAGGATTTGAGGATGTCCCTAACCTCACCCTCTCATATACATCTCCTCATAACTAAATTTGGTCTAGTAACAAAGAGATATCCTAAGATCCATGAGTAATATCTATTTTTTAGCATTAAGTGTCTCTTTTCCCTTGGTGAAAAATGTTGTGAAATATATCCTAGAATATCCATAATGGTGATGTCAAATTATTACAACAAAAATGGCCATCTAATTATTTTGCCTATTAATACAGGCTTGTTCATTAAATACTTGATTGTTTCATAATTGATGTGATTGAAGACTTGATATCTAGTAATGCACTATCTAAATTTGTTGATGGCATAAATGATATCAATAAATTCTTTCTATATTACTATATTATTTAGTTCAATCACTTGGATATTCTTACTATTGAAGTAGATGACATAGCTCAGAGATTCCTCTTTATGTCCAAGGATATCTCCTAGTGTAGTGTTTTATGCATATGTATGGGTGTGGAAAGGTTTTCTCTAGTCAGATCCTCTAAGTATGGGAGTTTTTGTGAGTAAATATTTAGTTCCTCAAAGTTTTAATTACACTCATTAGTCTAAATAAAATTTAAATATTTAAAAATTAAAGCAAATAATAGTGTTGTTATATAATAACCAACATGTCCTAGAAAAATTCTAACAACTCTTAAATTTTAGTGGTGTGTGTATGTCCTTGATTATGTTGATCTTAGCAGGGTCTAATTTGATGTCTACAAAGATAATTTGTTATCCCAAAACAATTCCCTCAGTCATTAACATGTAGAAATTTTCATGACTAAAAGATAGTTGGGGACCTCGTCATCATTGAAGGAATTTCTCAAGGATGCTAAGAGCTTCTTCATAGTTTCCCAATAAACTTTAATTTCATCCATATATATTTTTACATAGTCATGGGAGAGGTCAAAAAAGATGGTTATAATACCACTTTGAAAAGTGGTTGGAGAATTGCATAGGCCAAATGGCAATACCACATATGTCTAAGTACCCCAAAGATAAGTTATATATTTATTTTATTATAGCCACTATATCCATCAAGGAAAAACACTTCTACTCTACTAATGTATCTAGCACTTGATCAATGAATGGAAGGGGAAAATGTTCCTTACTTATAGATGTATTTAGTTCCCTTTAGTCTATTGAAATTTTCCACGTCCCCCATTTATTGGTATAATCAATAGGGGTGACACCCATTGACTATGAAATAGAGGGTATATGAAGTTTGCATCTAATAGTTTCTATAATTTAGTTTTAAATATGTCTTTAACTACAGGGTTCATTTAACATCTAAGTTGGTGAATGGGTTTACATTATTCTTTGATATAAATGTAATGAGTGGATAATTATAGAGGGATGCATCTCATATAATGATCATATAATTTTTTTTTTCTATTTCATAATCATTTTAAGTAGTTTGGTTTCATATTTGACTATAATTGTTCATTGATAGTGAGAGGCTTTTCTGGTAAGATTTCCACTTGTTTGGATAGAGCCATCATGGTCTCTATTTTTACTATAAATGAAGTATAGATATAGTGATGATATAATACATGATGGAATGTTATAATATCCTTTGCATCATCATATGGTCTTGTTTTAAGGGCAAGGTCTACATTCTAACATATCAAGTGATACATAATCCTTTTGATAGGTGTTTATAGGATGTTGGGAAGACCAATGCCTTATTATTGGTTTATAAATGATATAATTAAATAAATTATGAATTAGGTGTGTAAAGAGGCTATTTATTCATCTATGTCATCTAGGTTATTGTTCCTCCTTAGAATATTTTTTTTAGTGGATATAAAGCTAGTTTCTTTGTATTATTACTATTTGAGATTAGAATATTCTCATATCTATAGCTAATGAATGCATTAGTTGTGGCCAACCATGGTCTTCATAATATAAAATATTAACCTCCTAAGTTGGTCTTAGGATATAATATTATTAATTTAGTTGGATACTTCCATGAATTCATAGTAATTATGACATCTTCCATTATTCCTTCTAGTTTAACGGTGGATCTATCAGCCATTTATAAGACTATAGGTGTTGTGCATATTTGTGTAATTCCTAGGTTATGGATTATTTATATAGTAATAATGTGAATGTATAATCCTAATTCTATTAATTTATTAAATATGGTTTGGCCTTGAATCCTAACATTGACTACAAGACTTCCTAGATCAACATATTTTGGGGGATCTAGATGCTTTTTAGTTGTCCTAAAAAATCAAATTTTGGTTTTGATTTGGGGTGTGGAATGTTCAATACCTCATGAAATGGAGGATTATTAGGTTCTTTTTTTTTCAATATGCCTTGATTAAGAGTGGTAGTGGTTTGAAGTGGGTGAGTATTAGTATGATCATCCAAGGTTTTTTAAACATGTTCAATTATTATGGGTGAGGTGGGTTTTGTAAGAATACATCTTGAAAAAAGATGTAATTCATTAATATCCAAGATATTTTTTGGATATTTTATTATTTTAGTGTTTTTTGTTTGATAAACCAACTTATTGGTACAGTTTGGTATAGGTTGGGTAGGTAATTGTGTTGGTGTAGAAGATAATTGAGTATTTGTCATTAAGGCTAGTTTTTGATGTTGTTGTAGATATTATTGTTATGGGAATCCAAGATAGTTATTAACCCAATGTTGTCTGTTTCTCCATGACTATTTTTATGGTTTTGAAGGGCAAGACTATTTTTGATTATAAGATGGATAAGATTAGTTAGGGGAATTTTTCCAAGTGTTTGCATTTTTGGTGGGCTACCAATTGGATGGTTTTTACCAATTTTAGATATTGACTTGCATATTATTTCAATAAGATGGTCTATAATTATAAGTATATGAAAAATAATAATGTCAAAATGTTATATTTGGTGGCATATATGTATTAAATGACCTAAGTGGCCATTGTCTCCTTTGAGATACATAGAATATCTAGTCTCCATCTCCAGCAATTGCATGTAGTTCAACTATTTAAGGATTATCCTCAATAATGTTATCTATATTTATCTAGAAAACATGACATTTACAATCTAATTTATTATTATGACAATTTTGATAGTAAACTATCAAGGCTTGTTATGTTTCTTCTTACTTATTCCTTGTATTTAACATATCTAGTTGAGTAGACATATGATTAATAATGTCTTTGTTCATATCCTTTATTAGAATGCTTACCTCATTTTTTGAGAGTCCATTTGAAGTAGATGAAGAAAATATAATATTGCTATGGTTTTTACTCATCACTGATCTTGAGTAATTTTTTCATAAGATTCTCAAATCATCATAGGTAATGTTGAAACATCACCCCTAGTTGTTAGGTCTAATTATTCCAAACACTTTTATTTCACTCTTTTCAAGAATACTTATTTGATGGTTTCATTATTCATTATAGTATAATTGGATTTATGTAGGTTGAACATGAATCTTTCCATGTAATCTTTTAATGATTCATCTTCCTTTTGTGTTAGCCTAAAGATATCATTCTTTATATAGTTTCTTACTTAATAATAATTTTGATATTTAGATAGAAACTTCTCATTCATTTCACCCTACATATAAATTGCATCTTTTTGAATCCATAGAACATCTAAGAGATACATTTTTGAGTGTTTTTGGAAATAACTTTAGTTTATGAACATCTTGGTTATAGTCATAGTTGAAAAATAAGATGTAAAAATCAAAGAGGAATGTATATGGGTCTTTAATTGCCTTTCCTTTGAAAGTAGGGAGGGTGGAATGAGGTACATTCTTCATAGGTGCATTTACTCTAGGGATATGGATGGGGAATTCAAAATTTGCAAATTCATTGGCAGTGTTTTGTTCTTGATGGTCCCCAATGAATATTCTTTTTCTTCATAGGCCATAAACTTCTACCACCCAATCTTCAAACATGTTATTTCTTATGCTCCATGGGGTGTAATAAATGGATACTTTGGATTATTATTGAGGGATGTAAGATATTATATACAATGGTTAAGGAGTAGAAGATATAAAGGATTCACATTTTTATTCAACAAATAGCCTACTTAATCTAGTAGATCTTGTTGGGCTAATGTTTATTTTATGATATATAAGGTCTCTAAATGCTTCTTTAGCAATATATTTGGTTGAGGATGGAGGGAAATGAATTTAAAATTCCTGATTATGAATTTATAGGATGGGAATTATTAAATATGATATAGATGGGTCCTTTTTAGGGGTATAAACCTCTTTTTATTCAAAATTTCCAACTTGTGCTACCAACCCAACCAAGAAATTCCTCTTTTGATATCTCTTATATTGACAACTAATCTTCAAAAATTTACTCATATTCCTCAATTGTTGTGGGTTGTATTTGTTATCCTATAGTGAGGGTTAATTGTCTAGGCAAAAATCTTCCTAGATGATCCCATACTCTTTGCATGTAAATCAATCACCTTCCTTTTCTTTATATCCTGCCTACACAAGGTTAGTATGGCTTGAATTATTTTTGAATTATCTACTCTAATATTTATAAAAATAAAATAAATTATCTATCAAGTAGGAAATGTTTAAGATAAACATTAGTGATCTTCTAATATATGAAAGCAAAATAAATTTAATATAGAAACTAAATAGAAAATAGTAAGAGACAATTGCCAAGATTGAATATTTATATTATATGACACCCTTCCCAAATAATGGTAAAAAAATTACAATAAATCATTTTACTTAATAGTTAGCTAATATGATGCATGAAAACCAAGCCACATGGGTTGAGGCAACTACTTGTAGCCTAATGTAATTGTTTCATTAATTATCAACCCAGGGGTGTAATCTTGATAGGATGACTTCACTATATGTGCACACTAAATCTTATAATTTGAATCTTGTGAGACTCATGGAAATGAATTGCATAAAACAAAGGTGATTATAAAAGATCTAAACTTGCAAGAAATAAATTAACTAAAAAAAATAGTTGAATTGGAAACTTCCCTAAGACTATTCTAAATCATATAAATTAAATGTACTTATTATCACACATATAAAATATTAACACAAAATTATATAAAAAAATAACTTAATTATACTAATGAGTTACATTTTAACTTCAAGTATTCTTGAGGGGGGGCCTCCTCTCTCAACCTTAAAATTCAATCTTCCTCTTAACATAAAACACAATTAACTCAAAATGTTGTCTTCATTAAATACTATAAAAATTAAATATTGATACAACATATTGTAATAAATTTTAATGGATTTCTTTATATTTTCTCCACACTCTTAATCTCAAAAAAAAATTTAACTTGTTGTCACATCTTTACCATATTAAATCTATACTAGATATGGTGGTTTGCATTTATAACCTAACTAGGAATACAAACAAAACATTGATTCAATGAGATCATTTTCCTATAGGAACATAAAGTAGGTTTCAAGGTTTTAAATTTACCTAATAGAACTCATCAATCTTATTAATTTATTTAAAACCAAATTTAGTTAAATATACCCTTATAGAATTGGTCTTGTATTTTAATCTTGTTATTACAACCTCCAAGAGTTGATAGGTAGTGGCAGCATAACTGAGTTTTAACTTTATTAATATTTTATCAACATTTGTTGTGTAATATTGAACTAGTAGTTATGATACTCATATTATTTTTATATCTTCTCATTGGATGTAAGATATACTGATTCATGATCCTTTAGTTATAGGATGCATTTGATTATGATCCTTTGGATAGAATATGTATTGACTTGTGTTAATTCAAAGAATATTCCTATTTTTCTTTTTGTGATTATACCTTATATATTCATACTCAAACAAGTCTGATAAATGATATATATATATATATATATATATATATATATATATATATATATATCATTTATCAGACTTGTTTGAGTATGAATATATAAGGTATAATCACAAAAAGAACGTATTAGTAAAGGTTAGGGGTAAGCAATAGGTGTTCAAAACATGACATTTCTAGGGCTCATCAACTCCAAAATCAAAAATGGTGTAGGAGCCAAATTTTTAATAATATATCCTCCAAATAAGATAAATTTCATTTCTTTTAGATTATAGTTTGGATACATAAATAATGTTGCTCAATATGACACACTGATCTAGGGTCTCCAACTGGTGCATAAGAAATAAATCAAGGTGTTTCAGGATTTCAAAGTTAGTGAGTTGGTGGTAAACTAGGTTGGAGTGTGGAACATGTCAAAAAATAGACTACTAATAGATTATAAACATAAATCATAGGGCATGATGGAATGGTTTAATGATTTTAGTATACATTACATACCAAGGGTGTTAAATGATGATGTTGATAGGCTCATGACCATGGGTGTAAAGTATGATCTCCCACATAGTATAAGGAATGAGTTTGAATAACTCATAAAAATTATAATTAGACTAGCAGTCTTAGACAATGTAAGCAATTAGAAGGTGTTCAAAAGTGATGAATAAATTATCAAATTCCTATAATAGGAAGTTGAGTTATACAATAAAAATAAATCATGGATATAAACCTAATATGAGTATCATATCATTCAACCTAAGGGAAACAAGATACCTAAGGGATTAGTCACAATAGAAAGCATCTTCAACTCTGATGAAAAGTTAAAGGGTGAGAGGAGAAACATGATGATGAAGGAATAAATATTTAAGCTATTATCCATCACTAATGACAAAATCCTAAAAGCCAATAAGGTATGCTCCCCATCTAAAATTGTATAATTCATCAAGCTAAGTAGAATATATACTGATATATTCCCATGGATTTACCAAGAATTAAAAGGCTTTGGTCAATTATTAGTCTAGCATATGATTGATATTTACCCTCATACCAAGATAGTTATGTAGAAGTAGAGGCCAGTTAACCCAAAGTTTGTGCCCTTAATGAGGAAGGATCTCTCAAAAATAATTAATTCCAACATAATATTTTCAATCAAATATTCCTCATGGGTGGCCAACTTGGTCTTAGTGTGCAATAATAATGGAAATATCCACTTGCATGTAGAATTTAAGGACATAAAAAGTCCTCCCTCAAAGACAAGTACACCCTTCTACAAATAGAGAAAATTATATAAATATTTATAAGTGTGGAAAGGTTTTCACTATTGGATAGTTATTTGGGATATAACAAGGACTTTTTTGGGAGTGTGATCAATTTAAAACAACAGCCACCACTAAGTGGGGAACCTTCACATACTAAAGTATTCCCTTTGGTTTTAAAAATGCAAGAGCTACCTTCAAAAGGGACATGGATATGCCATTCAAAGTACTCCTCATTAACATCATCTTGGTTTACCTTAATGATATAACTATTCTTAAAAGTAGGCAATGGATCATTTGAGTCATATAGAGCAAGTCTTTGAAAAATGTTGAGAGTTTAGGATTTTTATAAACCTAAGAAAGTGTTTATTTGTAGTGTATGAAGGCAAACTTTTGGGACACATAATCTTCAAATAAGGATTCATAATTGATCCTAAATGGTTGAGTCCATTATATCTCTCATTCTCCTAGGTCACATTAAAGGTATCCAAAGCTTCTTGGGAAAAATAAACTTCATCAAGAAGTTTGTGCTGATTTTTATAACTCTATTCAATCCCCTCACAATGATGCTCAAGAAGATATATACATTCAACTAGAAATAATAATGTCAAAGTAGTTTCAAGGCCATCAGTCATGTCATCACAGAGGCTCCCACATTGATAAACCTATATTATGGTAAGGATTTCATCATTTATGCATTTGGTTAGAGTTAAAGGTATCTTGACCATATTTTCATAGTAAAAACATGACCAACTAGAGTATCCTATCACTTTATTTAGTTAGGCACTAAAGGATTATGAGCTATGATATAGCTCTATAGATAGTTACATCCTTTTAGTAATAAGATAACTAAAAAAAATTAGACATGTGCTCTCCAAAAACAATATCTAGCTCATGATCTTGAACTCAAGTATAAAGGAGCTATTACTTAGTAAGGACATCAGTGAAAAGAGAGATGGAATATGATGTACACATCTAAATCACAAAGATAGTGTGAGGTAAAGGACTCTGTGAGTAGCTAGTAAAGGATGTAAAGATTGAAGACTACATAGTTCTTTCATTAAATGAGATCCAACCAAATAGCCAAGGTACCTTGATAAGTTTGATTGAGAGTATGAGGATCTTCCTTTAGACTAACAAGTGTTTACATGTCTTGAATAAAGCCATGTGTAGACACTTCAAATTACAAGCCATTCCTTATGTTCTTGTTAGCGATACACTTTTAGAAGAGACATTAATGAATTTATATTTAGATGAATAGATAATAATTAGGTGAACAAGATCCTCAAATAATTTCATGATGTGTTATCATGAGGCCATTACTCACCAAAAGCCATTATGGTAAAAATAATGTGAGCTAGTTATTATTGGCCAACTCTATTCAAAGATACACACACATGGATTCAAAGTCATAAAAGGTACACTTTATTTATAATCAAGAATAAACTGATAGACCTACCATTGTCTCTAATACAATATGATCAACCCTTTGTGAATCAGGGTCTGGACTTCATTGGCATGATAAATCTATGATCAAGTGTTGGGAATAAATGGATCATCATAGAAACTAACTAATTCATGAGGTGGATGGAGGAAATAACACTCAAATAAGATAATGAGGTTTCCATTATAGACTTTTATTAAATAATTATTTTAATATTTAGTGTTTCAACCACTATTATCTTAGATAATGCATTGGATTTTACGTGGATCTAAGGTCAACAAATAGGTAGTCAGATATAACATCCATTTGAGGACCTCTTCAAACTATTACCTCCAGGGTAATGGTTTATCTAAATATACTAAAAATAACTTGATTCACATTATTAAGTAAATCATGGAGTTTAATAAATGATATTATCATACCAAGCTCAAGACAACCCTCTGAGTAGATCAAATAATGTTGAATAGAGTGCTAATGAATTCACATTTCATGTTAATCTATGGAAGGAAAGTGAGGTTACCCACATCACTTAAATTACCTTCATTAGATCTATCCCATAAATTTGACTTTCTTTAATTTGAACCTGTGACACTGATATTATCCAATCAAATTAAGCTCAAAGAACTCAAGGTGTAAGCCATGTACACTATAGAGCTTCAACAAACACAGACTAAGAAAACATTTGATAGAAGGGCTATTGATAGAAGATTCAATGAAAGACACTTGGTACTCAAATGGGAATATATAGAGCAAAGGTAAGAATCATATAAAATTTTATGCTATATGGAGTGGCCCAAATACCATAGCTGGTAATAATTAAGCCAATACATATCAGCTTGTAAGGCCAAGTCGAGAAGTGTTTCCCATTTGCATCAATTGGATTCCTCTCAAGAATTATCTCCAATGATCAAGATAACTATTTTAAATAGTAGTTTAGATTTTTTAAATTCCCTATGTGTCACATACACATGTTATTTTTTGTATTAGTTTCATTTCCTCCAAGCACTTATATGAAATTTTGTAATTTTAGATTTACCTTTCCTCTAAGCGTCATTGAGTGTAGTTTTTTTTTTTTTTTCTATTTGTCCTTATGGAAGGTATCTATGTTCCTTTTAAGTTTAATTATAATTCTCACACCAAACATAATTAGGGAAAATAAAATAAATGGATTCTAGGTGACTCTATACCTAATGGATTGCTTCAAGGCTACTGGAATCATACTTAATAGGAAAGTCACCCATATAGGTCACGAAAAGTGTTGACTTTTCAAGTCACCCACCTAGTAAGAACTAAACTAATAAGGACCAAACAAGAGGTTTCATTCTTGTGTAGTGTCAAGTTTTCTAAAAGCTATTTTGCATGTAGATGCTTCCCATCTATGCCTACACTCAATAGTCAACATGAATTAAAAAATAAACCAAGTATTGATTTGTACCTATAATGAGTTCTAATGCATTACCCATGTAAACATCCTTTATGGCACCAATAAGTGTTGTGCATAAATGGAACCTCTTCATGAATTAATACTTTGTGAGGTAGATGAAGGAAATATCACTCAAAGAAGATATTGAGTTTTTCATTATAGACTTCTATGAAAGCATTGTCATAATATTTAGGGTTTTAAAAACTATTATCCTATATAATGTACTAGTTTTTGTTTAGATCCAAGTGTAGACACTATAACATTACACACAATGGTTCTAGATGTTGAAATGACCCCTAGACCACCTCATGACCTCATAGGGACTCTTGAATAACCTATTGACCCCAAACCTAACTCACCTTGAATAGCTTTGACCAATTTAAACCTTTGACTCTCAACAGCATATGTTCACCCTAATCGTCAATGGTTAGGCTTGACCATCAATAATCAGGTTCCTACCACATGAATAGTCAACCCCAATCAGCTCTAGTTTGTTTGTTTATATTTATCTTGTCTAATTTGTGTGTGAGCCTATGCATGCAAAAGATAAATTTAAACTACTTGTTAAACCTCATGATAACCTATTTTTTCACCTCTTCTTCCTTCTTATAAAAGCAAAGGAGGTGAAAGGGATCAAGAATCAATCAATCAATAAATCATCCATCGATCATCATCTATATCCGAAATTAGGGTGAACTAGAGAAATAGAAAGTACAATAGAGATTGAAAGTGTTACCATCCATTGGCCAACAACCAAGTATCCTTACTCTACCCAAATTGTTCCAAGCTTCACCAACATACCCCTTGACCCTTATTCAAATTAGAAAATAGTAATCTAAGTATAGGTTTTCACTAATTAGTTACTTTGTTTCAGTTTCAAAACTAATCTAGGTTAAATCCCCTTTCTTGAATTTTGATCTCTAAACTCATCAGATCAATTTCCTAAACTAGACCAGAACCCATAGTAATTATCAATAGTCACTATGACCATCAATAGTCTATCCATAACTATTGATGATTTCAATAACCAATAATGGTCACCCTAACTATCAATGGTCACTATGTGACAAACAAATAAGAAGCTATTTTTACCCACAAGACCTAAACTAAATACCAATTTTAGACCCTCTAACTGATCACATAACCTTACCCTATTTTTTATACCACACCTAATTAATTTGGTATTGATATCAATCATTTATTTCTATACTTAGTCAAATTCATATATTCATTTATCTAACACTTCTTGTATTTTATTTTAGTTTCTTTTATGATATATGCAAGTACTTTATCTTTCAAAACTTGATTTTCTAAAAGTGTGGTTTGATAGTCTCCAAAGAAGATCATACTTATTGGATCTAGCTTGCTAGGAAATTCACCTTACTATATAAATAATTAGACCAATTATTTAGTGTTTTCTTCTCTATAGGTTATTCCTCCCAAGACAAAGAGGATTGTCTACAACTATCTAGATCAACGTGCACACAACAGATCAAGTTTTTCTACCATACCCTTCTCAGGTTTATTTTCTCTTTCTTTTAAATAATATAAGAAAAATTTCTCTAAAACATTTTGGCGTGCCTGATGGGACCCTTGAGTATTTTCTTGGGTTCATAGTTGCATCTAGGTGCTTCTTCTTCTTATTTTTTCTCATACAATAAAATCATAATTTTTTTTTGGGTCTAAAATTGACTACATATATTATTTTATTTTTTATTTTAGCTCACATAGATTAATTAATCATAACTTCACTCTTCTCACACATACAATACTAAACTATAGACATCCAATTCCTAACACCATTTATGTTGAAATTATCAATATTACTCAAATTACACTCAAATACCCAATTTAGGTCAAAATAACTAAAACACGTTAAATGGTTCAAAATTGTAATTTAAAATTGTTGATTTAGGCCAAAATATCCCTAAATGGGGAAATTAATTTTATGTAATTCTTAACTTTATTCAATTCATTTTGATTCAAAATAATGATTTCACCTTTTTTTTCTTTGGATCACTTTTTTCTTCTAATTCATTAGTACACATCATGTACCTTTGTTATTTTGCATTGGCAATGTCCTATATGGGAATACGATTCCAATTCATATAACATAACCTTTTAATTATTTTTGAGTCAAATTATGACCCAATAATATGTCATTTTTACCATTTTGATTAATTAAGGGCCAATTTCCAAATAACTGCATAAATATTGATTAATCTTGTTTAAGGTTAATTAATTAAAATCAAGAACTTAAGTGGATTTTACATGGAGGTTATTGAATATTTATTTTTGGAAATTATTTTCTATTTATTGCATCATCTAAATGACATCATCTATGGGTTGGCATCCAAAAGCCACAATTGTAACAAACATCTTTGGTGACTCCCAACTTGTGGTCAATAAAATCAATGGCTCTTATCATTGCAAAAATGATGTTTTCAATAGTGCAAATAATTATTTGATTCCCTCTTAACATCATTTGAACATTACCATATCTAAACCACTCTATGATCTACAAATAAGTTTGCCGATATGATGGCTTCCCTCACTTCTTAGATCACATCTTCACCCTCTAACTTTAAGTTATTTGTCATTATCTACCAACTTACCTATCCCTCTTATGCCAAATCAAACTCTCCCACCATATTTAATGTGAAGGAAACCCAACTTGACCTTTGGTATTAGCAAACCTTTGACTATCTCAAACTTTCCATCATTCATTTTGATCTTTATAGAAATGCCTGATGAGCATTTATGTAAAGTACTTCATGTTATACCATATTGGGAAGAATTTTTATAAATGTTTCTTTTATGGTCTCCTCTTCTATTACCTACATAATCACAAAGCCTCTCATGCTATCTGGGAAATGCATGATGGGATATGTGGGGGATACTTTATTGGCCTAACCATCACTAAACACATCCTTCACCTTGGATATTATTTCCCAACCATTAACAAAGACTATTGTGATTATGTGAAAAATTGAATCAAATGTCAACAACATGATAATTTAAATCATGCACCTAGCTATAGTCTTTGAGTATCCAAAGATTTTGGGCCCTTCTCACAATGGGGTTTGGACCTTATTGGTGAAATTAACCTCCATTCTTCATAAAAACACCATGTTATCATCACTGTGATTGAATATTTTACCAAATGAGTAGAGGCTATTCCTCTTGTCTTAACCAAATCCAAAAAAATTATTGACTTTATGAATCATCACATCATCTATCATTTTGGTTTTCCTCACAAAATTATCATCAACAATGTCAAATAATTTAAAAACAAACAAGTCTAAGGACTTTATGATTAATTTGATATCAAGTTAAGTTTCTCATCACCCTATCATTCACAAGATAATGGATAGGTGGAATCCTCTAACAAAACTCTCAATAACATGTTAACTAAAATGGTTAATGCATCTGGTCAGGATTGGAATTTACACATCCCTTTCACCTTATGGGCATATTTTACTATCATTTGAACCCCTAAGGGTGTTAACCCTTTCTCTCTATTTTTTGGAGAAGAATTTGTCTTGCCTCTCGAAGTCCAAACTCCCTCTCTTCACATATCCTTGCAAGATCTCATCTTTGAGAGCTATTATCATCAAGAACATTTATACCAACTTGAGCTAATTAAAGAGCATCATTTATCAACACTCACCCATAATCATGTTTATCAATAATGTATAAAACATGCTTATAAAAAACACCTTACATTATGATAATTCAATATTGGTGACCTCATCCTCAAAGAAAATCAACATGTCACCAATATGGAGAAAAACAAGTGAGGTAAGTTTGCTTTCAATTGGATTAGACCTTGTATCATAACATAGAATTATAGATCAAGAGATTATGGATTAGCCTCTCTTGAAGGGAACCTAAAACTTGAACTCCTTAATTATTTTTATTTTCAACTTTTCTTTTGTTAAAATAAGATGGAACTCACCTTTTATCCAACTTAGGCTCATCCCTTGCTATTTTAAACTACATTCATCTCCTTATTTTAGGCACAAGTGATTAAAGCTTAATCATGTGATTATCTATCATAATTATAGCCTAATATTGAATAATGGGTACCATTTCTCTACCCATGGCATGATTCTAATGGTACTTTCTATCCCTTTTCAAGGATGGATTCTCATGATCATTGTTACCTAAACCCCTTTCACACCTACTCAAATTTCTTTTGATTTTAGTTTTTCCTTTATAAAAGGAAAACCTTTAATCCTATATAATAAAGTCTATCTCAAGAAAAAATAAAAATAAAAATCAAAATCAAAATCATAATAAAAAACCATCACGGATCATTCCTAGCATCCATAGACTATGTCCTTGAAGGGTAGCTACCAAAAATATATCACAATTTCACAATATAAGGTAGACTGCTCCCTTGAAGGATAATTATAAAAAATATTTGAATAAAACACACAAAATATATACCATTCCCTTAAAGGATGGTTGATTCAAGCATTTTTCAAATCGTATAAATTTATTAGAAGTTTCCCACATTGATCAAATTCCCCAACCTTCCCAAGCAACAAAATAATATCAAAGTACCCATTACCAAACATTAAAAAATATCAAAATAATTTTGATAGTTGCAATTGACTTTCATACGTATACTTCCTACATAGATCATTCTATAATAATATGACATAGAATTGTTTATATTGACTCTTTGGTGGCCTATAGAAGAGGCAAGCTAGTCTCCTAAGAAGGTTAAATTTTCATTTCCCTCCCCTTTATACATTATAAGCAAAGGATTTTGAGCTTAGTTGACATTATGCGATCAAGACACCTTTCTAACCAACTAATTCATGTTAATGTGAAACATTCAAAGGGATTATCTTATTTAATCTGATCTAACTCTAGTTTTTTTTAGTCTTGGCCATAGAAGAAGCATCATTCCTTCTTATTCTCTCATACTAGTTTATGTATTCAATTAAATATTTATCTCTAGTTAATATTCTCTTTGTCACATCTATTTTTTTTATTTAACTTACCTTATGTACTTCACCTTAATCTAACAAAAAATGACCATAATCATAACCACACAAAAGAATATCATCATCACATCATAAACAAAAATAGACATCATTAGCCTAATAACCACCTCCATAAACAAATCACCTATCACCATCACAAAGTCAAACTCACATATACCACCACATGTCTAAATATAAATGAGGAAGCATACGCTAATTAAAATTAAGCATGAAAATAATCATCACTATCATCCTAGTCATCTATAAACCATAGCAATAATCACACCATAACCTAGTCCACCTAAGCATAAATAGTAGCCATAACCATGCTCATAGTAATATCCTAAACATAATCATCTCAAAACATGAAATTAAATGATCACATACACAAAAACAAAATACCATAATAATAACATCATAACCATCATTCTAATCATCCAAAACATCACATTAGCATCAAATAATCATATTAGGATCATCATAGTCATCTATAACCATCACATCATAATTACATCAATAACATTAATCCATCCTAAACATCATCATGAACATAAATTATAGAGACATATCATCACATGCATAACTAGGTTATTTCACATCAACATCTCATAAGCATGATCATATCAATATGACATCATCAATAATCAAAATGAGCATCACAACCATGAACCATAAATCATAAACAAAGGATCATATCTATACTCATAAACAATCATCATAGTGTATACAAAATATACATGTCTCTCAAAACAAATATATATTTCACTACATTAGCTCATAAGTCAGCATCAAAATCATGTCAAATGTCAAAAATATAATGTCCCATCACAAATATATGATCTTGGTGAACCACTACCTCATGATACTTGATCTATTGCACCTACATGTCTAGCTACAGAGGTAACCCACTGACCTAGTGTAACCATGCTATCACCTCTTTCAATCCCAAACCTGTACTCACCCCATTAAGGCTCATCTAAAAAATGCTTCAATACCAAGGCCTCATAATAATTTATCTCCTCCATAATTACTACATATATCTACATAGATATTTTAACTTCTAGTCTTGAAGCTAATGGTACTCCACCTCTTAGCTTCCAAAGAGAATATCTCTCATGTGTCACCAAGGCTAGCTTAGACCTAGCCTAATCTCTCTCCCCTATCAAAGTTTCCATCTAACCCTAGACTACTTCCAAAGATGCCTAAGATATGTCTATTTTCAATAATTCATGGTCCCTTTCCATGGTTCATCTCCATGGTCACTACATATACATCTAGGGCAACCCCCAACATCTAAACTTACTGACCATCTCCTCTGACATCAACATTCATATCCTATTAACCCCCATCCTCAAAACTAATATCTATTGTGTCATAGTGTAATTTATACCATGTAGGGTATCTATAAGACCCACATCATTTATCTCTATCCTCATAGGCAATTCCTCATGGTTAATGAAATCATGCACTAGATATAGAATAGGTAGTGGAAACTTTGCATCCTCCTTCTTGTATCTTAGAAACGCCAAAAGTATATCCTACACAAGGTTTAATTACATCCATACCCTATTAAATTAAATCAATTACATCTCTTAATCTTATCATCCATATATCCATATACAACTCTATAGAGATAGAGTATGCCTACAATAGTGTACCTAGCCTAGAAACTTAACATATGCTCTCCAAATCACATCTCTCATGACTAAGGCATCTAAAAAACCCTTGTACCAATATATTTTATGTGATCTTCCTCCTAGTATTGAGAGGTAATAGTCACCTATCCAACTCATATACCCAACCCTATAATCCATCTACATAGATCCCTCTTAGGGTGGCCCTAAAAGTGTTATCACCCTGATGTGCTTTTAATCCCAACAATGAAGAACAAACCTAATAGTGATCATGTATCTCCTATGGAATCAGAATGCCCAAAAACCTTAATAAATCTAAAAAAGTACCATAGGTTCCCCTATGAACACTATGCAACCAACCCACATAGCTAAATGAATAACTAAACCATTCAAACTAGCATTTAATTACATAAATTAAAAGCTAAACTATCAATTTAACAACATTGCCTACCTCATTCCTCAATCACCATTAAGGAGTAACTCTAGGGACCATAACCTACCCTTATACTCTCTCTCATCTCCTCTACATCCTATATCACCTAAATCCACCTCACTCACACACTCAGTAAACCATTAAACCATCATATTTTTAATCAAAACATAGCAAGAGCTAGTTGTTGGGGGTTAATATGTTCAAATGAGAAAATAGAACCCCTAACAGTATTTTTTCTTCTACATTTTTAGGGTTGACATATGACTAATGATGATCAAGGTGACCATCAATGGTCAAACCTAAACATCAACAATGACCATCGATGGTCAGCCTTTTAGGGATATTTTCCTTCCCAATCATAAATTTTAACATAAAATTTATTAGCCACTCACCCAATCTAACTACCCATCAATAGATAAATCCCTTTCTTGCCAAATTTGACCATCAATGATTTACACATTTCTAGTTAGCCATTTTGTGCCAAATTATTACATGTTTTACAACAACCTTTATTTAGTCATTTTAACCACACTAACTAAATTGCCAAGTTGAACATTTTAAACTTGCACTACCTTGTGTACACCAAATGAAATTGTGTCTTCATACGAGCACTTCCTACCTTGGATACCCATGAAAACAATAACCTTGTTTAGGAAAATTGAGTTTACTAGTGTTTCCCAACCATCACATATAGTCATGTGGTCCACATATCACTTGTCCTATTATCGACCTAATTTTTACCAACAATGGCAACCTAGTCATTGTATGATCTTGGTGATCACACTTCATCAAAATTTATGTACATGTTTGTGCTTCAATGTCCAACCTACCACCCACTTCATCACCAACTTGCTCACTCATCAAACCCATACTCAATTCCATTTCACCTCATCAATTCTCAATTGGAGGGGGAACACCTTCTCTCATGCTCAAAGCAACCTAACCTTCAAACCACAATCTATTTTTATTTTATAGCATGTTGACACAACTTGCATAACTAAAAGGGTAAAAATATAGACACTAATAAACCACACACAATAATTTTAGATGTCAAACTAACCCCTAAACCACCTTGAGACCTCCTAGGGACTCTTCCATAACCTATCAACCTTGAACCTAGCTCACCTTGACTAGATTTGACCAACTAAAACCTTTGACCCTCAACCATTGATAGTCACCCTAACCATCAATGGTTAGGCTTGAATATCGATGGTTAGGTTCCCACCACCTAAATATTTAACCCTAGTAAACTTGATCTTCATTTTAATATTTATCTTATCTAATTTGTGTGCAAATCAATTTATGTGAAAGCTAAATTTAAACTACTTATTGAACCTCTTGATAACTTATTATTTCACCTCTCCTTCCTCCCTATAAAAAGAGAGGAGGAAGAGGTGAAATGGATCAAGAATCAATCAATCCATCATTGATATATTATCATCCACATCTAAAATCAAATAAAACTAATAAACTAAAAAGTGTGATATAGATATAAAGTAATTCCATCCATCGGCCAATAGCCAAGTATCATTACTCTATCAAAATTGCTCTAAGCTTCACCAATAGATCCCTCAACCCTTATTCAAATCATAAACTAACAAGATAAGTATCTATTTTAACTAATTAGTTAATTTGATTCAATTTTATAGCTAACCTATCCTAAACCCACTTTATATAATTTCATTCTACAAACTCATTAGACCAATTTGTTGAACTAGACCAGAACCCATAATAACCACTAGTGATCACCCTAACCACTGATGGTCTGTCCATAGCCATAGATATTTTCCTTAACCATTGATGGTAATTATGTGAAAAATAAACAACATGCTATTTTGATCCATTATACCCCAACTAAATCCTAATTTTAGACACTTTACCTGATCATAAAACCTTACCCTATTTTTTAGACCACACCTGATTCATTTTGAATTAATATCAATAATTTATTGCTATAATTGGTCAAATTCATTTATTAAATTATTAATTACTTCTTATATTTGATTTTAGTATCTTCTATGATATATGTAAGTAATTTATCTTTTAGAACTTTATTGTCTAAAAGTGTGGATTGACAGCCTCCAAGGAAGCTTGTGATTCTTGGATCTAGCTTACTAGGCAATCTACCCTTTTATCTCAATAATTAAACCATTTTTTTAGTGATTTATTATTTTTAGGTCATGCCTCCCGAGCCAAATAATAATATCTAAAACCATCTAGATCAATGTGTACATAAAATATTAGGATTTTCTACCATACCCTTCTCAAGTTTCTTTTTTCTTTCTTAAAAAGAATTTAAGTGAAAGTTCTCTAAAATAACAAGATCCATAAATGGGCAGTTAGACATAACATTTTTATGAGAACATATTAAAAATATTACCCCTAAGGTAATGTTTTAACCAAATAGACTAAAAATAACATGATTCACATAATTATGTGAACCATGGAATATAATTAATGATATTAGAATACCAAGCTCAAGACAAACCTCTAAGCAGATTGAATAATGTTGAATATAGTGTTGGAGAATCCACCTTTCATGTTAGTCTATGAAATGGAAGTGAGGTTTCCCACATCACTTGAATTACCTTCATTGGATCTATCCCATCAATTTGAGTTACTTGAATTTGACCCCATTATAGTAATATTATATAAGTAAATGGAGCTCAATGAACTCAGGGTGTATGCTATGTGTACCATGGAACTTCAACAAACACAAACCAAGATAACATTCAATAGAAGGGATGATAAGAAAAATTCAATGAAGGAGACTCGGCAATCAAATGGAATGTAGATAGAGTAAAGGATAGGAATCATATAAAATTTTATTCTATATGGAGTGGCCCATATACCATAGCTAGTTATAAGAAATCTAATGCATACTAGATTGCAAGGCCAAATTGACAAGTGTTACCCATTCACATCAATGAGATTCATCTCAAGCACTATCTCCAATGATAGAGAACACTATTTAAAATATTATTTTATATTTTTTATATTTCCTAAGTCTCACAGACACATGTTATTATTTATAGTAGTTACATTTGATCTAAGCACCTATATGCAGTTTTGTTAGTTTAGATTTAAATTTACTCTAAGCATCATTTGGTGTAGTTTTTTTTTGGTTGTCCTTTTGGAAGGTATATTTTTTCCTTCTAAGGTTGAGTGTAATTTTCACATAATAAATAATTAATATAAATAAGATAAAGAGATTCCAAGTGACTCTATACCCAATGGATTGCTTCAAGGCTACTAGATTTTTGCTTAATAGGCAATTGGTCCATAGAGGTCACCAAAAGTGTTGACTTTCCAGGTCTCCTACCTAGACATAACTAAACTCATAAGTACCAAACAAGAGGTTTAATGCTTACATAGTGTCAATATATCTAAAAATAAGTCTCCATGTAGATGTTCCCCATCTATGCCTGAACTTAATAATCAATATGAGTTCAAACATCAACTAAGTGTTGATTTTCACCTATAAGGAGTTCTAATGGATTCCTAATGAAAATATAATTCATTAAAAAAACATGGTATGTAATTTATATCACTCAAGTCTCCTTGAATTGAATTAGCTAAGGAGATAGGGGTAAAGGGAGGAGTTTCAAATCATGAGGAATGCACTCAAAGATATTTGACCTTCTTAGGTGCTCTTATTAAAAGACTTGATTGCACTTAAATAATGAAGTCCCACACCAAGTCACATAATTTCACATCTATTCCCCTATAAAATATATACTTTATATAGGCTATGCATCATTTCTTTTGTAAATAGTATATGTTCTAGATAAAGGCACAAACTATGAATATTGTCAAAAGAGACAAGGCATAGAAGGAGTTAGGGCTTTGTGTATTTGTGTAGAAGATCACCCCTCAACAATATTTAAAAAATCACAACCTAATTGCATATCCAATTCATTGTGAAACCTTTAGTTCACACTACCATTTACATAGAGCTTGGTGCATATTTCAATGAGCACCTAATCCCTAAAAAGATAAGTGTGCATGTTAATCTCTACCACACTCAAGATAAAATGGTATGACTGAAAGACGAACTTCTGTAGTTCCACATCAATGGGCTAGTCCAATGGATTGACATGTGATAACCATAAATAAAGGATAGTATTTAAACCTATTAGAATATTGAGGGAGCCAAATTCAAACAAATTAAATGTAAAGGTAGTTGTGAGAGTATCAGAGCATGATCACACATCTCCCTTGGCTACCTAGACACCCTTTATTCTCAAATACACATTTGGATCTATTAGTGACCTTCTAGATAGTTTCATTAAAATTTTATACCTATTTTGAATAAGCATGGATTATATTAGTTATTACAAAGATCATGGTGATCTTAATCAAGCTTGGGCTCTAGATGTTATTTCTAAATTCAAGCTCCTACCTACCACCTCCAATTGGTGAATTTATTATGTAGGACCTTTCTTAGTTCTATATAAAACTTAATTTTTATTATAAATTTTCAACATTTTCAAATCATCATAACACTATCAAAAGTTTCCATCCAAGATCCCTCTCATAGTATAACAAAGCTCTACCTATTCAGGTTTGTAATATTACCTTATACCTTAAAATTAATATGAACTAGTTTACTTTTCTTCATACTATATGTTATATGTGTATTAATGGTTATTTATCCTTGTCTATGGTCATTTTACCCTCTCATTACCATCTTCCCTTCACACCTATATATATAATCAAAAGTCTATATATGTCTTATGTTGTGTATACATAGGTGTTATCTATAGACTATTTGTCATCCTTCTTAACATTTGTTATGTTCCCTTACCTCCATGTGATACACTTATGTAGTGTATCTAGTTTGAATATTGTGTAACCATTCTATTAGTTTTATTGTGTTGTTATGTGGGTGAGATGTTTTCTCTATTCTTGGTGTGTTAACTTTTACATTCCAATAACCCTCTTACATTTTCTCTTTCCTTTTCCCCTTATCAAGTTTAGGGTTGGAACTATATTTATATTTCATTCTTATATTTATAGGTCTTTTAGTTGGTCCTAAAATAGGTGAATATAAAATGTAAGGAAGCTATCCTACTCTAGAGGTTCATCCCATAAAGCCCAAGAGTCCCAAACCTTGGGGGATGATCTCAAGGTTACATTGAGACACTAAATCTCTCTCTAAATAATAATTCCAAGTCAATAGGCATTGAGGATCCATGTTAAATCAAGTGAAAGACCTACTTACACATGGGTGCACATTTCAAGTGATAAAAATAATCCAGAACTTCACTAGATGGTTCCAACATATGCCAAGTTTGACTTCAAGTGTTTGATTACTTAAAAAATAACATAACATTCAATCATGGTATGTTTATAAAACTTGTAAATACAAAAATAAAGGATAAACATTTAAAGAGTTAAAACATAATGATAGCAACAAGTAACATTGACTCACACATGTTAAACAAGATATAAGTTCCAATTATCTACTTTAGAATATAAATAAATCATAAACACATATCATATCCATTTTAAGAAGGAAGATTAGTATGGGAAAACATTGTTATTACTTTGGTATAATGAGACATATAATGGAATCATCATTTCCTCCACACTTTACTTATTGAAAGTCCTCTTACAAGCTACTATATTCCTTTCTCATGGTCAATCAAACTAATTTCCAATATTTGATTGTTATCAGATATGTCATAGTCAGTTTTCCAATTTGCCTAATCTAGATGAATAAATCCCATATCTATAAAAACAAGTTACCTTCATCTCCCAAAATTCTCACTATATTGAGGTGTTGTATTTTACCATGAGGACATGGGATTGAGAATGATCGGTGGCCTATACCTCATGCCAATCCATTATTTGTCTCTCATATTCATGACTTGTGAAATTATCTAAATAATATCCCTATCCATTCAAAGACTTTATCAAAGATGGATGGGGGAGATTATTTTCATTTTAAAAGGAATATTCAATGTGTCCCACTATTTTTCACATGATAATATTATGTCATCAAAATTGCATTAGACATAAATTTTAAAATCTAAGATGATCTTCAATAGGGATTATAGACAATGGTCATGCATTGTCTAGTAAAAGGAAGCTTTCAATTTCCAAATGAGTTTTGCACCACTAGGGTATTGGGATCTCATGTCGAGTCTTATAGTCCTTGCTTTATGAAAATACTCATTAGTCCCTTCATCCCATGTAATTTGATTCCTCAAGGTGGAGATTGAGACTTTGAGCTAGGATTTTCCTATAAAACTATTAATCATGAATCCAAATATATGTTTTATGAGGTAATGGCATATAAATAATTCACATAGGAGGTTTTGATGTTCTAAGGAACTGATAACATAAACCTCCATAAAATCCTTATCATTATTCACTTCATGAGGTATGACACAAGAAAATATTATGAATTTCCACCTATGGAACTATTATTGTAGGAAGAGACTATACATTGAAAAAGGTGTTCTACATGACAAAAGTATCTCTCCTAGTTCATAGGCTATTCGAATTTTTTCTTGTTGCTTCTTTGACTCATCAATATCTTATTTTAACTCCATATTTTCTATATTTAGCATTCTCAATTCTTGGAAAGTTTCATTCCAAGTGATCATAATGTCATGATAAGACAACTATTTTTGAACCCCTTGGTTTCCTTAAATCTTTGGCTTAACTAACTTTTATTTCAATAATACTCTCATTATCTTCTTATAAAGATTTATTATTTACTTATGATATTTAATTTTTCAAAGATGAAATAGTATTTTACTTACCTTGTAACTTCACATTGATGAAGGAAATTTCTTATTATTTAAGCCTTATAGTAGCTTCAACCTTTGAAATGAGTAGGGTTGATGTACTTATGCCTCCTCATCATGAATAAAGGAGTTAACTTCTTCTTCCATTGGGGATTTCTAGTTATCAAGTGGTGGTTTTGATCAAGATGATGAAGGAGATTAAGATGAAGTATTTTTTATATCTTCCTCAAACACCTCTACCACATTGGATACCTCTTCAATCCCTACTAAATATTCTTCTCTAATTTTATTCATATCTATTTTTTTCTTCAATTTCATCATTTTCATATTCCACATCAACACTTAGAATATCCATAGGAAGTTCTTGACTCAGATTCTCTATGATCTTAGAAGAATCCCTTTCTTATTATCTTCTTACAATATCAATCTTATTATTATTCATGGTTTAATTTTAGGTACAAGTTCCTCTTGTGTATCTCTTATTCTTTTAGAATATCTCCTTATAATCTTTGGTGAAACTACCTCTAGAGCCGGTCTTTCTTCATTAGATAGATATATAGGGTCATGATCAATAGATGGATTTAGAGTAACTTTAGATCTTGATTTTGAAATCCATTTTCTCAATTTCCTCTTCTTAAATATCTTTGGAGATGGTTCCTTAGTGGAAGTCCCCTTTTTTGTACTAGACCTTGGTTTTTGGGATTTATAAAGATATCTTTTCCTTATCTCAAGATGTTTTTTAAAATTATTTTTCAATAATATTTCCAAAGTGTCTTCTACATTATAATCCTTTATGAAATTATTTTTACAAATGAGCTAAATAATCCCATGGTGTCTTATGGAAGCTATTCCTCTTGTATGTTTCAATGTCATGACTTATATGGCTCATAGAAAAAATAAAGACAAATTCACCTTATATTTAGGTTTATACATACATTGTCTCAAATGAGTGATAATTATCATGTCATCATATGCAAGAGACCTATATTATTCATCACATGTTAGGTACTTGATAACCCAAAAGGAAGCTATTCTCCAAGGCTCAGGTAGGATTTCTCTCTCGATACCTTTGGAAACTCCTTGAGGAATGAAAATTAACTTCAAAATTGGTTCCCATTCCTCATGGAGTATTTTAATGAGGTAATTAAAAGTATACATCCCTATAATTTTAATCCCTTCATTTTGATACCAGAGAGCTTGCTGATCACTTGACTGGTTACTGGAATGCTAACAAATTTTTCATTTGTATATTCATCCTATAAGTTGTCTATCACGTCTTAATTTCTCTCTAAGCTAAATAAATTATTTTATCAATTGATTATTAATGTTGATTAGTTTATTAAATAATATATAATTAAGATTAATGACATATGTTGATTATGGGATAGTCTTTGTTATTTAATTTACATGATTAGTTTTATATCAGTTAGTAGTACTTTTACATTCAATATATTGTGATCATGTTTGATTATTATATCATAATTTTTTATGGATATAATGATGTTTTGGGATAACTACCTTAATTATCATGAGGTGGATGCATGATAAATTATTCCCTTTGATCATGATGGAGGGAGAGTATCATCAGAGAGTGTGGTCTAGATGGAGACATTGGGAGATGACAAAGAATAAATTTGGAAACCCTTGCACACACCACTTAATATATCATGATTCGTAATTAATTATTTGATATAGATAGCATAACATGTTTTATGTACTTTTATTTTAGGTGAATGTTAATACAATTTTTTGTATAATCTTGATTACCAATGATGATCACATTAACTATTTGAGTGATTTCACTAGTTTTGTGATCATACTATTTTATTTTATGTAATGCACTTATTTGATTGAATGAATTAATTCAGTTATGTTTTACTTTCCTTACTACATGATTAAGTATGGTTGCATAGTGTTATGATATGATGACATATCCCATTGTTGTTATTCATTTATAAGGTTTAGATAATAATAATTAAAGATTATTATTATATATGTTGAATCTATATGCCAAAATATATAAACAACATTATTTTTAATTGTTAAATGATTTTAATAAATCATTGTATTTTTTATGTATGTTAGTGGATAACATAATAATGTGTGACTATAATCTTATAAAACCTATGAGTACTGTCATGCAATATAATAATTATTCTATTATATTTGGTCGATGTTCATTACATGGGAATACATTAGTCATCGACTAGTTAATAGTCTTTACATGGAATAAAACATGGGGATTATATGACTTATGGTTTAGTTGGTTGATGATGAATTATTTAAGTCATTGTCATGTAGATTTTATATATAATATAAAATGATTTTTTGTGGAATTCAATAGAAGCCTTGAGATGATTAGGGTTACTTATCATCTAGTGACATAGGTTAAGCATCTCTTTGGAAGAAAATATGGAGGTCATTGTGTTTTCATGGTGACAGATTATGGAAATTTATTGAGAAATTTATGAATGCATGGATATAGTTAGTTGATGCGGTCATTAAGGATGGAGAGTAAGATAATGAAAATGAATAAAAGAAGAGAAATAATTATATGGGTATAAAAATGGTACATGGCATAGAGGAGAGAGTTATAGAAAGAAAATAAGGTGATAGTTTGAAGGGAAAAGAAAGGAATACATATGACTTCTTTGGCATTCAGAAGTAAGTTTTGTAATTCAATTCCTATGTGAAATAATAAATGGGTTTTTGAACTAGTTTGGGTTAATGAGTTTTTTTGGTTTGAATCTTGAAATTTATGGGTTGTATATGGATCTCTATGGAAGGATTGGCATCCATAGAATCCAACATTCAACTCAAGTTAACCTAAGGGTTTTGGATAAGCTATAGAATTGTCATGACTATTTAAGTTTCTATGAATTTATATCCTAATATTCTCTCTCTCAACTCAAAAATTCTAATCATTAAATTTAAGTATATTATTAATGGGTATACACATTGTGTTTCAATTTATTTCATTCAATCCATATTTTAATATACTCATTAAGGTATTTTATACATGTACTAAAACGTAGGACTATGTATGAGTCTGAGTATGTAATCTCATTTAGATTTTATTGGTTTAAAATGTGGATTTTAAGGGTTTGTGAATACACACACACACACACACACACACACACACACACACACACACACACACACACACACACACACACACACACACACACACACACACACACACACACACACACACACACACACACACACACACACACACACACACACAGAGGCACGTGTGTGTGTGTGTGTGTGTGTGTGTGTGTGTGTGTGTGTGTGTGTGTGTGTGTGTGTGTGTGTGTGTGTGTGTGTGTGTGTGTGTGTGTGTGTGTGCGTGTGTGTGTGTGTGTGCATGCGTGTGTGTGTGTATATGTGTGTGAATGTGTGTGTGTGTGTGTGTGTGTGTGTGTGTGTGTGTGTGTGTGTGTGTGTGTGTGTGTGTGTGTGTGTGTGTGTGTGTGGTGTGTGTGTGTGTGTGTGTGTGTGTGTGTGCGCGTGCGTGCGTGCGCGCGCACGTGCACGCGCATGCATGCGTGTGCGTGTGTAATTATATTATGGAATCACATGCTTAAATTGGAAATTGTTTGTACTATGTGATGAATATGCTTGTTTAAATGAATTTAAGGTTACAAGTTTGATTGAATTTTGTGGCTTTAGATTCAAATGAAGCATATATATCACATAGTATATAGATATATGTATCCATATTATATAGCATGTCATTCCATATATATATATTACACATATGTGTATATATATATGTGTGTATATATACAATATATATATATGTATATATATATGTATATATATATATAAAGGGTGGAAGTATAAATATATACTCTCATCTAAGTTATAAATCCCTATATTTTACATACTTGGTTATATATAAAAATGGGAACTTTTGGTTTAGTATTATTACATACCCAAAAAAGGGTAGATGGATAAACAACTGTAAATATACACTTGGCCTATTATATATAAATATACCCAATTCTATTAAATCTATATGGAAGAGTTAAGTTTTAAACTATGTTCATAATGTATATGAATTATGCATAAAATTTGGATGTGATTACATATTATGTTATTTGGAATTGTCTTGGATATTTTGCTCAATCAATGAATGAAGTAGGTATATAGGGTAAAATTGAATAATTACATATTTTATTAGGCAATATTGTGTTTTTTTAACTAAAATGCTGAGTAGGGTGAGGGTGGATATATATAGTTGTCTTAATAAACTTGAGTTGGGTATCTAGTTGTGTGTTGTTGTTTTATTAAATAGTCAAGTTGGGTATAGTCAACTGTGTGTTTTTATATGCTCATTTTAATTAATTTAAACGGAAAAAGTACATTGGATTATTTTGGTATGATTGATTTAATATTTTGAAATCTAAATGAGTATATATGATTAAAGTATTCTATGTATTTTTAGTGTTAATAAAAATGGGAATTACTTAGTTAAAAAGAAAAAGGTTATGAGGCCTTTGTATGTGAACTAAATGTATACTTAGTGCATAAAGTATACTCTAAGGCATATTATAGTGGATGCCATCTTAGAAGTATAAGTATAAACAAAGTATTTATAATGTATTTGTATGTGTGAATTGATATATAAATATATATTAATTCATACATTTGTGTTATAATTGTTATTATCATAACAATGAGTAATTGATGCTTATTAATATTTGGTTAGTATAAAGTGATTATAATATTGTATTTAAGAGTTAAATATAAAAAATTAATGAAATTTTATACTGGCTATTATTATATGTGGAATATGAAAAAATTATTTAGCTAAGGTTATAATATTATTTCATGGATAAATAATATTATAAGTTGATTAGTAGTTGAATTAACCTTCAATCTAGATAATAATTACCTAGATGGTATGTTATATTTAGGACTATTTTTGGATTTTGCTTATTATTTGAAATAAAATAGATTTATGGATTCATTTGAATTCATTTGATAGACTAAATTAATGTTTATGATATTTATATACTTTTCATAATTTTGATTAGCTAAAGTGAAACATTATTAATGAATCTATTTATTTTTATATTTTATTTGTTTTACCAAATCTCGTATTCATGAAAATAAATAAGTAGTGGATGGATTCCACTGGCTCAATTAGCACCATAAATTTAAGATAAGGTGTAGTCTAATCTAGTGGTATGTATGAATTTGATTGATCCTAGAGATCAATTATTATTAAAAACTTTGGCCAAAGTAATGTTTGATAAACATTTTCATTTCATATGTTGATATAGTTTTCATATTTGTGAGATATCATATTAGAATGGATTTCTTTATGGTACGCATTATGTATTAGATGTATTGAACACACAAGGTTTGGTTTTTTACTATAGATTCCCATACTATCATTATCTACCAATATATAAAGGGAGGGCCATCACCTTGTTTAAGAGATAGTGTGGGAGATATATGGTCAATGGTTGGTGTGGAAAAGCACTCAGATGATCCTCTCTCTCCCAGTTGGAGTACTATACTTGATACTACACTTGAGATTAAATATTAATACTTGAGTTGTTGAGACTCTTCTAAGGGGAGCTTTGTATCATGTTTTATCATTCTAGATATTTTTATGTATTATTGAAAATTGTATCATTTATACATTATAGTTTTATAGCATTGTATGTAATGTTATACTAGCCATGACTAAATTTGTACTATATCACTTATGATTATATGAAATATTTGTTATTATTTTAGTATTATTCATGATTTCTATATCTATTCATGGATATCATTATCTAAGTGGATTAACTATAACCTTTATGGTTGAGTAAATTAATAAATTTAGTGAAAGATAATTAGTTAGGTTTATCATGGTGAAATCTATAGGTTGAATATGTGTATTTAATTAAAAAAATTATTGCAGTATTCTAGTAAAACACAATGGGTTTGTTACATTATCAATAAAATACTTGTCTAATCCTTCATCATACCATTATAATTTATGTAATAATTCCATCCACCCTACCTCCTCAAAAATGAGAACTAATTTTTCATCCTCTAGCAATAAATATGTGGACTCAAGCTTAGACTTTTTCTTTGGACCCATTTCTAGAAGTTTTAAAGCTTGTTTAGACACAAGGGATTGGTTTCAAAGAGGCCTTCTGTAAGGGAGAGATTAAATTTAGATAATGATATAAATATGTTTTGAATTGATTTAAATGAGTAGGTCATGTTTATAATTTAATTCTTCCATCATTTCTCCTAGATTAGAGATATGCTCAAAATTTTACTCAATGATGAGACATGTCTGTTGGAGAGAAATAGGTTAATAAACACATGTAGGGTAGCTTGGAAAATATTTTCAATGTGTCCCTTCATCTATTTCATGCATTGGGTTATGTCATCCACCCCATTAATTAAAATTCAAGGGTTTTTAGTTGACATTTTCAATCATTCATCCTTTTAGTTGTTTTTCCTCTCATGATTGCCAATTATGTCATGAAGATAACATCATGATTCCTTTTTAAAAGTGCATATCCTTATGGTAAATTATACCTTAATTTTAAAATAACACCTTTTACTATTGAAATTATCCCCTTTTTGTGTACTACTTTTTAGAATACCATCTATTTATAGATAAAATATTCCTTCATAGATTGTTAAAAATGACATTTGACAACTTCTATCTAACCATATACATAGAAGAATAAAGTATAAAATTACTTAATTTTACACTTATAATAAAATTATTAGATATCATTAGTTAATTGATGATAACAAAAACATAGTATAAACACCAATTTTATTTGTTTGTTCCTTGATAATTTGCCATCACTACTTTTCAATTTCTCATTTTCTCTCTCTTTTTTTTCATTTTTCAATTTTTTGAAATAAGAACTGTCATTTCTAGTTTTTAATCCTTCACATTTATTTGAATCAAAACCACCATTTCTAGTTTTTAACAACCCCTATTAATTGGGATTCAATCTTCATCCTTTGACTATTATGGAAGAACAAGGTTCATTCCCATAGACAAATTCATCTTGATACTAAATTTTATTGAAACTGCCTTCTTGCTTAGACATTACTAATAGAGTCTTAGTGTATGCCAATTAACTAAGGGTGTCCTCTTATTTCCATCCATGGGAAAAATATGAAATAACCCATTGTCAAATATCATCTCTATCAGTAATTATAACTTAGAATTAAATATCAAATCTCAGTCACTTTCTTTAAATATGATTTAGTTTAGATGGATGTTAAGACATTGATTCCTTTGATGTTGTAAAAAAAATTGTTAAAATTCTTCCATTATCATCTCATCTAATTAATTGATTTGAATAATTCTATCTCTCCATACCTAATCAAGATCTATGCCCACTTATGTTGTTATTATCAAAATATTCAATTCAAATTCTATGGGGAGTGGAGGCTTCTTTGAATACACAATTTTAGAAGGTGAGAATCATGTGGTGTATTTCCAAGTATTATTTTAATCAAATATTAATTTAGGTAGTTCATTTTCCCAATATTTTCTACTAATGCTAACTATCTTAGCCAAGATGTTCTCCAACTCTATATTGGTAACTTTAACCTACCCATTATCCTATTGATGATATGGATATAGATTTAATTATATGATTTGGGAAGGATTTTATCATATTAGACATGAATTGGGGGATTTGGTGAGCTCTAAACCATTGCATAATTCAATGATATATAAAATAAAAAAATAGTTCTTCTCTTAAAAATTGGAAAGCTTGAACCTCTACCCATTTGGTGACATAATCTATGAAAACAAGTAGGTATTCATTCAATTGATATGGTAGATCAATAGGGATAAAAGAATACATCCCCAATTTCTCAAAAGGTCTTAAAAATACTTGAGGATGGAGAGGCATTTCATTGGACAATGTGGGTTTTCCCATCATTTGACAAGGATCACATTGTCACACATATCTCTTCACATTCCTATGAAGTGAAGGAGAATAGTATCCATCTTTTTTGAGTAATATAATCCTCCTTGTTAATAATTGTAAGCCCTTATGATATCATAAGTGTCATCTTCTCTCACACAACTATAGATCACGTGTTTAGGTCCACACTTAAACAAAACACTAATAAGACATTTAAATTGAGCAATATATCAAAATAAGCATTTCCTTTCCTTATGATTAAAGTTTAAATTAAATTTCACTATGGATAAGTAGTTTATTATGTCAGTAAACCATGAATAATGTGTTGAAATTGTGATTAGATGCTCATCCAAAAATTTATCTTCCACTAGTTGTTCTTCCCCAAAAACATTCAACCTTGATAAAAAGTCATCAACCACATTAAATTTTCTAGGTTTATCAATAATGGTAATGTCAAATTATTATAAAAGTATAAACCATTTAATGATCTTACCTCATACCAGTTGTTTTTTCAATAAATATCTTATGGTTAATGATTTGTGTAAATAAAGATATTGTGCTTGAGTTTGTTCATTGAATATATAATGGATAGGAGTTATTTGTTAGTGGTTGTATAGTTTTTTCAATGAGGGTAATATTATTGTTGATATAATAGATAAAATACTTTTTTCTTTCATCTTTTTATCTTATGACTTCCCCCATAGCATTATTAGAGGCATTTATATGAATGTGGAATGGCTAATCCTAGATAGGCCCTCTCAAGATTAGAGAAAAAATATTTTTTCCTTTATTGATTCAAAGGATTTTTGACATGTTTCATTCTATAAGAACTCATTATCTTTGGTTAGTAGAGAAAACATAGGTGCAACTATTTTTTTTGAAGTCTTCTATAAAACATCTATAATACCCTACATGTATCAATAAGTTTTTGATATTAGTATAATTTTTAGGAGAAGATAAATTAGAAATGAATTTAATATTTTTAGGGTCCACTTGTATCCCTTGGGTTGAGATATGATGTCCTATAAAAATTCCTTGGTCAACCATTATTAAACATTTTTCATGAATCAAAGATAGTTGATGTTGCTCACATCTAGTTAATACTTTGTCTAGATTATTTAGAGCTTAATAAAAAGAACAACCATGCATAATAAAGTCATCATTATATAATTATATACACTCATTTTTTATATCAACAAAGATGGACAAGAATGGCCTTTGAAAGGTGGTAAGCGCATTACATAATCTAAAGGTTAACACTTTTCAATAAAGTGTTCCCCAAGGGAATGTAAAGGTTTTCTTGTCATGGTCTTCTAGGGATACCTTTAACTATTTTAGGAACTAAATCCATATAATAAGGATAAATACTTCTTCGCATATAGATTATATAACACTTGGTCTATGAAAGATAGAGAAAAGTAATATCTCATGCTGGCCTTATTATTTTTTTGGTAGTATATACATATTCATATTCTCCACTTACCATTCTTATTGGGTATTACTAAAAGTGATGACACCCATTAAATATCTAATGTGGGATAAGTTAATCCCACTTGCAATATCTTTTTTATATCTTATTTAACTATGTATCTTAGTTCTAGGTTGATTCTTATCTAAGGCTATCTAACTGGTTTAGTGTTTTTAGTATATATATATGATGAGTGCACACATATGGGTGTATGCCATTTTAATCACTATAATATAATTCAAATCTTTTTTTATGGTTGTTAAAGATATCAAAAACATTAGTTTCATTTTCATCATCCAACCAATTGTTTATGTTTAACATTTTTCTAGTTTGGAAAATTATTTGTTTAGTTTATGTGTAGATGCAAATGACCTACCAAAATTCACTCATTAGAGAGGTTATAGGGTATAAATGTGGTTTCATCATATTAAAAGTGGTGATATCTTTAAATAAAATTTCCCCTTGTGAAGTTACATGTGACATTAAACAACAAAAAGTTTTAAAATGTAACCTAATTATTTTATGCCCACCTAATAATTCTTTACTGATTAAGAGTGGTTGAGATAGTTTCGTATCCTAAAGAGGAGGCCATATCATAATCTATAATTAATTTAGTAGAATTTAAAGCTATATTAATAGACTTTTGAGCTATACTAATAGAATCTAGAGCTAGTTTGATAGGATCTAGATCTAAATTGACAAACATCATAGATAGTCTGACAGAATCCATAAATAGACTAACAAACTCTAGAGTTAGTTTATCAAATGCCATATCTAGTCTATCAGACTCTAGAGCTATACTATGTACTTCAAAATTCCTTATTAATTCTTCTTCAAACTCATTCACATGATTCTTAATTTCTACCATGGCTAATGAGGAGAGACTATTGTTTTTTTCTTAGGTTTTTCAACCCATAGCTGATATATAGGATATAAAAAAGGTTTCTCATGTGGATACAAAGAAATATGTTTTTATTTTATTCTATTTTAAATGGTTATGTCTCCTAACCTAGAATCTATTAATACCATAATTGTGGCTAATAAAGGTCTTGTTAAGATTAATAGATATCTAGGTTTTTTGATCTTAGGCTAGAGTATTACAAAATCTATGGTATATTACAAATATTCCATTATCACAATGACATATTCTATGGTTCCTTATAGTTTGGAAATAGATTGGTATACCATTTATAGGACTATAGACATAGGTTGTACCCTTGTAAGGGACAAGGATTTTAGAGTGTCTATTGTCATCATGTTGATAGATGATCTTAGGTTCATAAGTATATAGTGTATCTCCTTTCTTATTATGGTTACAATAATAATAAGGATTTTAGGATCCCCATATTAGGGTAGGAGTTTTCCTACCAATAAATTAACAAGTTTTTAATCCACGTGTATGGCTTTAAGATATTGTCTTTTCCTACCAAGAGTTTTTATGTACAAACCCTTAATGAATCTATTGTGTTATAGAATATCTCTTATGTACTATAGCAATGGAATTTCAATGTTTAAAATTTTCAACTCTTGAACTAGGTCAAATTCAATCTCATTTCTAGCTTCTTGAAGTCACTTGAAAAGGAATGGTTAGAGGAGTCATAATGGTTTCTTGAGGCCTTTATTTTTACTTACTAGGTGTCTCCCTATTTGGCTTAATAAGGGGTCTATTTTTTTGTTTGGGATTTCAATTATCATAATTTAGGGTTGTTTTTTTTATTATTTAACCTTAAATATATAATATGATAATCAATAATACCAACCCCTATGGTTTATTATTATTTTATCCCATAGATAGGAGTTTCATGTCTATTTTTTGGGTTTGCTACTAGTTGAGTAAGTAATTATAGTTGAGTCACTTGTTATTTTTGTGGTGTTTGAGAAGTATAGGGAGGAATAAATAAATTTAGTTTTGGGAACCTCCTCTTTTAATCAAATTTTTTATAGAGAAATCATTATTGTTTACCCATGGATTAGGCTTAGGTTTGGGCATCCAAGGCTATTGGTGAGGCTAGAGAATCCATGGTTGTGGTGTTCATTATCTTGTACCCCATGCTATATGTCCCCATTATTTTGGAATTGCTTGTCTAGTCCATGGCATCATCCATGGGTTAGAAGGAGATCTAGGACCAAAATGGTTCTAATTTTGATTATGGGGGAACTAGTTTCCATATTTTTTATGAAGTTAAGCTCTTATATTGGTTGGGTCACCTATTTTAATTAGTTTTTGAAGATAGGTAAGATAGAAAAATTCTAGGTATCATAATATTTTAAATCACATATCCCACACATATTAGTTACAACCAAATGGAAATCTTAGAGTATGATTCATCTTGCATTTAGGACAATACATGGCTAGTGTCTTAGTTTTAGCATTGGCTTTGTATTTTAGGCCATTTAGGATAGTGTTTAATTACACTAAAATATTTATCTTGAGTTTGGATAATTCTTCCATGAGTATTCCTACATTACTACCACTCTTCCATGTTTTTATATTTCTTACCCTACCTCTGGTTCTTGAATAATTCCTACATAGTTTGGCTATGTCATTGAGACAAAGTTTGTTTATGTATCTATATCCCATTAGGTTAATAAGTTCCCTAGAATCATCATCTAAACCATTTAATAAATTTTTTTGATTGAATCTTACTCTAGCTAATACCCACATCTTCTATGTACTAAAAGGAAGTGGTTTAGATAGTCCTATAAATTTTCATCTTCCTTTTGTTTTATGCATAATAATTCTTATTTTTTAACCCTCACCTAAAATTAATACTCATACTTATCCAATAATTTATTTTCCATCTCATCCCATGAGTGAATGGAATTTGGTTGCAAACCCATAAACCATCTCATGGCTAAATCTCTGAGTGTAAAAGGGAACAATTTCAATTTTTGATTATTAGTTTTGTAGTCATAAGTTTGACACAAGACCTTAAATTTAAATAAAAATTGATCAATATATTCCGTACACAATCCCTTAAAGGTTTGGATTATGGATGGGGATATGTTTTTAATTATTGAATTCTCATCATCATCTAGGACAATATGATAAGTGAAGCTCCTTCTAGGTGGATTATCCATATTTTGTGCATTACCACCAAGATTTAGCACATGTCCTAAGTTATCTCCCATTTATTACTAATAAATATTATAGAGGGTGTTGAAATCAAGTAATTAGTTATTAAAAGTGGCTAGGAGGTGACTTGACTAGGACTCACTACTTTGGTTTAAAATGCTCTTTAACCTCAACCCTAGTATAATGATGTACTTACCTCTAGAGATTAATCCCAAAGTTGAGGTGGGGTTAAATCTAATTCAATAATTCAAAAATACCTTTTGATATATTTTTGAAAAAATTACACTTCCTTTAAGTGTGATTTTTCTTAGAACTTGTGGTATCCTACTGAGGGTTCTTTGGAATCAATCTTATTTGTGAGTCTCTAGGTCTACTCATATATATCTATTGAATTTGGGAAAGATTATTATTTATTATATTGTGATATACACCTTAAAAACACTAAGAATGTTCCTTTTCAAAGGCACCAAAAATGACTGTTGTCATCAACCCATTCATTTAATCAATTAATTTGGTTTATATCATTACATCCAAGGCTAGTGTCCAATGGTTATATGTAATAAGGTGTGAAATTTTCTGATAATAGTTATGATTTTGGGGGGTTTTATGGATCAAATAACTCTAAGGTATTTAATATAATAAATTCCAAATTTAAATATATCTAATTATTTTTAATGAAACACACTTTAAAAAAATACAATGCTGAAAATTAAACACTCTTGCTTATAAAGACACACACTTTATGGTTATATAAATTACTTTACTAAACAATTATACTCTACTTATCAAGGGAAACACTCTTTGATCTATCTAGTGAATTTAAATTTGTTCTAAATGAAATTTTTTTAGAAAATTTAAATTATGGAAACAAAAATGTAAATAGTAGCTTGAAATAAACATACACAAATAGAAACACCTATAGGTTAAAAAAAATAGGATTTATAATATAAACACTATTAAAAGAATTATATGCCATTAATATAATCATAAATAATTACCACACAAGAATCTTACCTCCTTACATGAGTGGGACATTGCTCTCCATTGGTACAATATCTAAATCACACTTGGTCTTATAAGAATATTCCAAAGTTCATTAATTCTAAAAATAAAAATGACAATATGGGAATATAAACTATATTTTATTAGTTTTTCTTCTTTTCTACTACTAACATTATATTTCTCTAACTTACTTCCCAAACAATAGGAAGATGTTATTCTAATATAATATTCTTGCAACTATTGTCTAAAATAAACTAACAATATTACAACTACAATCTAACTTATTTATAAAATAAACAAAGAGTTACAATCATCTCTAATGTTTCAAGGTGAAATGGTGGAAGATAGGTGTAATTGCATGCATGGTTATAACTAGTTACAATGTTATACCCTTAACTTATAGTGTGTCTATGGATATGTGTGTCTGACTTGTGGCTTGCACATTTGCATAGTAGCTTGTTTCATTTCTTGATGTTCTTAGTATGGTTAGCCTATGGAATAACCATGGTTAAATATAGTATATATAGAAGGCAGTGGTTAGTCTTTTATCATCATATTATGAATTTTGTTTTTATTACATTATTATGGAGGTTCTCCTTTGAAGTGGATCAGCCATAATATTTAAGTATTCTACTATTTCATCAATTTTTATTGTAGATATACTTATTTTTCTCTTAGTTCTACCATATATTATTCTATTTTTGTGAATCATCTAAATAATCTACTTATAATTAGTATCAAATAATTGATTGTAGCAAGTTTTTACAATGCACTTTTTTAAATCTAGTTTCCTAAGCACTAGAAGGATGAAAAAACATAACTTGTGATTTGGGAGGATTTGATTTTTCCATCACCATAGTTTTGTTCATGATTTTTTTCACAAAAAAAAACATTTTTTTTAGGTTAAAAGAAAAGTAAGTATAGAATTCTTTTACCTTGTGTGAATTAGTAGTCATTAGATTCATCTCTTTGAGTTAATCACAATGGTATATTTTACTCATACACTTTTTTAGGTTGAATTTTTTCACCCTTGTTCACAATAGCAGTTATTGGATTCATCTTGATGAGATGCTCATGACAGTGTATTCCATTGATACATTTTTTAGGGGATAAAACCTTCTTAGGGTTTGTATATGGTTGGTCCAAACACTCATGATTATAGGAAAGGGTAAGAAACATTAACATCTCCTCACAAGGATGACATGGAATCTGAAACTTTTGATCCATCTAATTTAGATGTAGTTTAGCAACTTAAGTCAGAGTTGCAAGGTACAGAGAAAAAATTGATTTTGATATAGTTCAAGGGGACATTATAGGTTTGAGAAGGGACTTGGATAACATGAAGGATCAATTAAAATAAATATTTATGCAATTATCTATATTATTAGCTCAACCACTATAAAATAATCCTCCACCACTTTAGTTTGGTTTTCTTATTCCAAATAATACCAATACCAATTCTTTCCCTAAGCTGAAGTTGCCAAAAGTGGACTTGCACAAGTTTGATGGTAATTATCAACTCACTTGGCTCACTCAAATTGGAAATTTATTTCATCTACATAAAACTCCATGTTTGAAAAAATTGGTTATGGCCTCTCTCTATTTGGAACCTGACCCATTCATTTGATATCATTGATTATCTACTCAAAAGAAAAATAATGGTGTCCTAGTTTCATGGTCAATATTTTTTAAGGAGTTACAACTCCACTATCACAATAATGTCTCTAAAAATTACTTAAATTAGCTATACAAGTTACACCAAACTATGACTATCAAGGATTACATTCATCAATTTTAGAGTCTCTCATTATGGGTGGTAGACATCACTGAAGAAAATATGATTGACTTATTTTTGGGTGGCCTGAAATATAGCATCTAGTTGGAGGTTCACATGTTTCATCCCAGTATTATATTTGAGGCCATACCTAAGGCATGCATGATTGAGGAAAAAGAGCTAATTAGATGAATACATTTCACCAATGTTCATGAATGCACCTTTCCAACACCAGCATTTCATCAACCTACTAGATTGACACCTCAAAATGTGGAATAAAAGCATGCAAAAGGTTTATGTTCTGGCTATGATAGAAAATGGAACAAAGGGCATTATTATGCTAAAAATAGTTTATTTTGAATTAATGGTACAACAGATGAGGAAGAAGATGAGGAGGATTCAGGAGAAGGTTTAGAAGAACCTAAGGATGAATCTAAAGATTCTCAACCTACTATTTCCTATCATGCACTTTCAAGCATTAGTACTCCTCAAATTTTGAAGGTGGTGGGGTTCTTAAAGAAACAAAAGGTTGATGTGTTAATTGATTTTGGGAGTACACATAACTTCATCAATAGTAATTTGGTTTCTCATTTGAATTATTTCATTTAACTATCTCTATACTTTCAAATCATGATTGCATATGGTGGTACAATCATCTATTTTGCATAATATCATAGTATTAAGCTTACTATGGGAGACTATTTGTTAGATTCCAATATGTTTGATATTCCCATAGGAGGAGATGACATTGTTTTTAGAGTGTAATGTCTCACCACTTAGGGCACTATTGAGATGAATTTTTAGGAATTATTCATGAAGTTCCATTCAGAAATGACTTTTAGACTATATGGATTATGGGCTAAATATCCATAATTGGTTAGTTCCCACCAAATGATGAAGATTCTATAAAAAGGTGTAGAAGTTTTTGTGGCATGATTATTATCCATGGAGGTCCAACCAACCAAGGATTCTACACATCTTGATTTTAAAAACGTGTTGGATGACCATTCTTTTTTTTTTGGTGACATGCCAGAATGACTTCCTCCAAGTTATGCACATGATCATGCCATCAAACTCATTTTAAGAAGTACACCACCCAATATCATACCCTACAAGTATCCCTACACCTAAAAGAGTGAAATTGAAAATATGGTATGAGAGCTATTGGAGGTAGGAATCATTTGACATAGTCAAAGTGAATATTCCTCCCCAGTGGTCATGGTGTGGAATAAAGATGACAGTTGGGAGATGTGCCTAGACTACAAAGAACTCAAAAAATACACCATCAAAGATAAGTTTCATATTCTAGTAATTGATGATTTTATAGATGAATTTTATGGTGTTATTTATTTTATCAAGTTAGATATTCACTTTGGATATCAGCAAATTCATATCCATAATGAAGACATACCTAAAACAATTTTTAGAACTCATGAAGACCATTATGAATTTAAGGTCATGTATTTTTGCCTCATAGATGCACCATATACATTTTATAATTTTATGAATACTATGTTTAGGCCATTTTTAGAAAGTTTGTATTAGCATTTTTTGATGATATCCTTATCTATAGCAAAAATTGGGAAGACCATTTGAAGTAAGTAAAAGAAGTGCTTTCAGTTCTAGAACAACATTAACTTTATGCCAAACCTTCCAAATGTGATTTTGGTGTCCAAGAGGTTTATTAATTGGTTAATATTGTTTCACATGAAGGAATGAAAGCTGATACTAAGAAAATCTAAGAAATGATAGAGTGGTAGGTTTCTAAGACCCTCAAAAACCTTCATGGATTTTTTGGGCTAACTAGTTACTATCAAATTTTTATCAAAACTTATGATAGCATTATATCCCCACTAACCTCTTTGATAAATAAATAATCATTACAATGGGATGATTTAGATACCAAGGCATTTGAATAGTTGAAAATGGTTATGTGCATAACTCTAGTTTTGACTACTCCTAATTTTTCAAAAACTTTTGTTGTGAAGTGTGATGTGTTAAGATATGGCATAGGGTTTGTAATGATGCAAAAATGTAGAACACTAGAATTTGAAAGTATCAAACTTAAGGGGAAAATAGTCTCAAACTAATATATGAGAAAAATATGATGGATATTATGCATGTAGTGAAGCAATGGAGACCATATATGATGTGTCATTAATTTCAAGTAACGATTGATCATGATAGCCTCAATCATATTAAGAACAACAAAAATAGGTGACTAAAATGTTAGGATATGATTTTTAAATAGTATATAATAAATGAAAAAATAATGTGGTGAAAGATTCCATCTCTTGGTAGGATGAATTAGTTGAGGCATTATTATGCACCATGACCATGTGGTAGATAAATTGGCTAGAGGAAGTAAGATCAGAATGGGAGAATGATAGTGATAAAAATGATTTTATTCAAATTATTCAATAAGGTTCTAATGAATCTAAAAAAAATACATGGAAGGAGAACACAATAGGGTATAAATATAGATTATACCTATGTAATCTTTTTCTCCTCAAAACATAAAATTATTTAGGAACTTCATGACTCTCCACTAGGAGGACACTCAAGATTTTCAAAAACATATCATAAAATCAAGCAAGATTTTTTTGAGAAGAACTCACAGGGATGTTAAGAAATATGTGGCTGAATTCATGGTATGCCAACAAAATAAAGGTGAAAGCATTAAGACCATAGGTATTTTGTATCCTTTATCCATCCCTAGATAACTTTATAAAGAGGTTTTCATGGATTGCGTTATGGGGTTACCAAATTCTAAGGGTAAAATTTTTATCATGGTAGTTGTCAATCGACTCACCAAATATGCTCATTTTTTTTCCTTATCATAGCCATTTATTACCAGTATAGTATATTTTATTTTTCTTAATAGAGTTCAAAAATTACACGGCACTCCAAAGATCATTGTAACTAACAAAGATCCCATATTTAATAGTAATTTTTGGACTGAATTATTTTCATATTTGGGTATTTAGTTGGCTCATAACACATCCTATCATCTTCAATCTGATGGGAAAATAGAGGTAGTCAACAAATGCCTTGAGGGGTATTGTCATTCTTTTGTTTCTAACAAATAGGACAAATGGGTTCACTAGCTACCACTTTATAAATAGTGGTATAACATTTATTTTCACACTTCTTCCAAGATGCCTCCCTTTATAGAACTATATAGGTATCAACCCCCATCCATAACTTTAGTTTTGATAGTGAATCTTAAGGTTAGAGTAGTTAAGGAACACATTCACCATCAATAGGAGGTGTTGGCAAGTTTTTAAGAGAATTTAGTAATGTCACAAAATCAAATGAAGCAATAAGTAGATCAAAACCATAGTGAGCAAAATTTTGACATAGGTGATTGGGTCTTTGTGTGTTTCCATCCATATAAATAGATGTTTCTAAAGCAATAGACAAAAGATAACAATCTATAACCTAATATTTATGGCCTTTACCATATCTTATAAAAAATCAATAGTGTGGCTTACAAGATAGAATTACACCTATCCACTCGCATGCATTTGGTAATCCATGTATCTTTCCTAAAGGAAGTAATTGGACATATATTTTCCATTCATAATAAGTTACCTAAACTAGATGAATAAGGTAGAGTTATTCTATATCTTATGGAGATACTTCACATGCACCCTAATTAATTACAGACCATATCCATTAAAAAATATTTGATCAAATAGAAGAACCTACATTCTAAAGATGCAACATGGGAGGATGAATCATTCCTACAGAAACATCTTGGTTTGATCAAACATTGAGGACAATGTTATTTTTAAGGGGAGGGACATGTTATGACCTTAATGTTTAGTGAATCTAGGGATATGTGTGGCTAACTTGTGTCTTACATATCTTCATATTAGCTTTTTTTTTCTCAATGTTCTTAGTATGGTTGGCCTATGGAATAACCATGGATAAGTAGAGTATATATAGGAGGAAGTGGTTAGTATTTTATCATCATATTATGAATTATGTTCTTATTGAATTATTTTAGAGGTTACCCCCTTGAAGTGGCTTAGTCATAATATTGAAGTACTCTACTTTTTTTCAATTGTTACTGTGGATATTCTTATTTTGCTCTTAATTCTTCCATATATTATTTTACTATTGTGAATCATCGAAGTAATTTTATTAAAATATCCTTATAATTATAACATGTTCTAATCTGGTAACTCAAAATCCCATAATGGCTATAATGTCTCTCTTTATAAAACATTACTATAAGTATCATGTCTAAAAATAGAATGCTATATAAGGTAAGTATCATTATGACCCATGAATTTATTGGAAAGGCCATGAATATTCTATGTAAGATGTATAAAACATTGTATGAGCATAAAAATACATTTGATAACATTTATATATCATTTGGGTGATTTTATAATGCACCTACTAAACTTTGGAACTTGCATGTTGCATTTTAGAGCTTATTTGATAGATTCTCGAGCTTGACTATTAAACTCTAGAGCTTGAATGTTAGACTCTAGAACCTAACTAGATGGTTTTGACAAATGAAAATCTTTCCTTCATGGGTTTTATTACTTTCCAAAAAAACATAACATCCAATCATGGTGCATTTAGATAACTTGTACATGCAAAACTAAAGGCTAACTATATAAAGAGTTAGAACATAGTGGTATAAACAAGTAACATTGACTCACATATGCTAACAAAGATATAATAACAAATTATTTACTTTAGACTAGAAATAATTCATAAATCCATATATTTCCCATTTTAATTATAGAGATTAATATGGGAGAACATGGTTATTACTTGGATATAATGATCCATATAATAGAATCATAATCATGCTATTAACATATGGAATATATGTGCCAACCCATAAAGATGATTTATCTATTGGAACATAGACTAATTGATGGAGGTGGATGGTTCTGGACATTTGAAATGATATGAATATGACCAAAAGCATCTAAGAGTATAAGAAGAGTGATCTGATGATCAAGAGATAGTCTTATAATGACAATAAACAAATTAGGCACATAATAAGGAATTCATCTAGTTTACTGATATAAAATTGACAAAGCCAAACCTATAGAAGATAAGTGGATAAGAGATATGTATGTGAAAGATCAATATCTATATGTGTAATTAATATAAGGTAAGGATATTTTAAGAACAACATTTTGTTAAGCATTGGATATACTGAGAGGGGAGGTGAATTAGTATATCATATATCTTATTAATCTTTTATTTAACCACATTCCACTTAATCAAATGTTTAAGATATGCAATAAAACTCAAACAAATAAACACCACACAAGATAGAGAGAGACACTAGATATAACATGGAAACCCAGTGTGGGAAAAACCATAGAGAATAATCTCAAGTATATGAATGAGTACCAACCCAAACAATATTTACAAGCCAAACTTACAGGAGCACTAACCCCTTTGATGAGCACCAACCAAGCAAATATTCATGAGCACCAACCCACAGGAGCACCACACCCCTTTGTCAAGCACCAACCCAGCTATTATTCATGAGCAACAACCCACAAGAGCACCAACCCCTTTGCTGAGCACCAACCCAACAACAATTCATGAGCACCAATCCATAGGAGCACCAACCCCTTTACCAAGCACCAACTCAGCAACAATTCATGAGCACCAACCCATAGGATCACCAACCCCTTTGTGTATACCACATACCTATCTCTCAATGTTGTTATCTCAACAAATGATAGATCAATACAACATCTATTTCCTCTCTCTCCCCTTTGCTATTCTAAGCTAGATATAACAAATACAAATCATATTCATCTCTCACAATTACTCTTCTAAGCTAGATATAACAATATAAAATCAACCTCTATCTCTCATATATAAAAATGGCTTCTCAACCCTTTATTTATAGCTTTCCAAATGACCTTTGGCATTCCCCCTTTGTGACCCTTCAATCCTCATGGAAAATGGCACCAAACTTGTATGACCCTTCATATTCAAGCCTTTGAAAAGTCATGTGGTGACCCTTCATGACCAAAAATGTCCTTCCCACTTTTGTCCTTATCTTTGGTGACTTTTTGTATTCCTTAAAGTGCCCCTTCATGAGAAATTGCACCCTTCCTCTTTTGTCTTCACTTGGTGACTCTTAGAATTCCCCAAGATGACTCTTCATGGGAAAATGCATACCATCCTTCTTTTGTCTTTATCTCTTGGCTCTTTGACTTCTCCATGGGCCCTTCTTTTGTCTCATATGTAACCAAAAATGTATTCATTAATATTAAATAATTATTAACTCACATTAGCCAAGATATATCTATTACAAACATCATTAAATGTAATGGGGCCTTTATCACCAATAATGATAGACCTTTGACATCAATGACAATATTTCCAATAATCTCCCCTTTTGTCATTAATGGCAACCTCAATCCTAAAACTGCCACATCCTATCACCTACACATCTTGTCATCTAAAAACATACAGTAACTCCCCCTTATTGTAGCAACCTATACTTGTTCCCTGTACCTATTTTCTACACTTGTACCTATTATTCTCCCCCTTTAGCATCAATAGAAAAGGGCTTACCTAGAGCTAACACTTAGCTCCCCCTCAACTGATGTTGAACATCAATGGCAAGAAGTAATATAAATTAGTCCCAACTCCTCTCACCGATCTTTGAATGTATCCTTTGATCGTGCCTTTGAGAAGATACCTGACAAAACATATACATTGTTCCCTATCCTTTGAGCATCTGCAATCAACTCATTTGAATCTTTTCTTCTAATCTCACAACCTTATTTATGAAACTTTAATGTGTATCCTTGATCACATATTTGACTAACACTCAATAGATTATGCTTAAGACCTTTTACATATAAAAAATTCTTAGTCTTAGTTCTAACATAATCCAAACATAAAGTACCTTTTTTAGCTATCTTGGTAGTGGTTTTATCTCTGAATCTCACTATACCACCATTGATATTCTTTAGAGTTGTGAACTTATTTTTATCACTTGTCATATGCCTCAAACATGCACTATCAATTAACCATGGCTGATCTTTACCTCTTACATGCAGAGCTATCTGAACCATCATATAATCTTCAGGTTGTTTCTTCTACCATGAACATGTTTGAGACTTCTTGTTGATGAATGGAGCTTTGAAACTTTGATCCTTCTTGACTAACTCAAACACACTTCTACAATACCAAACTATGTGTCTGAAGTTGTTGCACTTGTAACATACTATGGTCTCTTCATCAAAGCTTGATAGAGGAGCAAAAGAGTTGTGGCTTCTGCTTGACTTTCCTTCTCCTTATTTCTAAAATTGTTAGCTCTTTTTCTACATTGTAATTTCTTGTGACCATATTCATTACAATAAAAACAATAGCCATAAAAATAAGGCCTGTCTGTATGTCTCTAACTCGATTGTCTTTTGTAGCTTTGTTCTCTCCAGCCTTCTCTATTTGAAATGTCCTCTATATTTTTCACTTCTCCCCTTTTTGTTTCCTCTTTTGTAAGAGCTTCAGCATAGCTCTTTTTCTTTTCAAATCTGATCCCTATCTTATCTGAATTTGCTTTTTGACTTTCCAATATCTTATTCAGCATGTTAATGTTATCTTCAAATTTTGAATCACTAAGTGCTTTCTTAATATCTTCTTTTAAAGAGGCAATTTCAATAACATACCTTTAACATTCTTTTCTTGCTATTTACAACTATGTTATGAGGTCTTCTTCATTCTTCTTGGCTTCTTCAAAGTGTGCTTGTAGATCTTCAATCATTTCCTTTGACTCTTGTTCATTTTTCTCAATCTGGTGCCTTAGTCTTTGATTCTTCTTCTGAATAACTTCTAACTCTTCTAAGCCAAAAATGAGCTCTCCTTCCATATTCACTTCAGCTTCTTCCTCTTCTTCTTCTTGATCACCTTCATGTATGGTCATAAATAGAATCTCTTCTTCTTCTGAATCGCTGAATCCACTATCTTTGACTGAGCTAGGATCTTTAGAATATAGGCTCTTCTTCTCAAATCCCTTCTTAGATTTGCCTTTGAAATTATTCTTGTATGTAGGCTTTTCTTCTTCATCATCATTAACCTTGTTTGGGCATCTAGGTGAAAAATGTCCAATCTTTCCACAATTAAAACATTTAAAAGGTAATTTTCCTTGATATTTACATGTTCCTCTTTTCAGCTTGCAAATGAAAAGTGCTCCATTGTCATCTTCATCATCACTAGAACTATCACTTGATTCTTGAATCTTAGCTTTCTGCTTCTTTGATGTCTTGAAAACTACTTCTCTATTTGAGGGTTTATCTTATTCTATCCACATCTCATATGCCGTGAGAATACCATGAAGCTCATCCATCTTTAGCTTGGCTAAATTCTTCAACTCCTTAATTGCTGAAACCTTTACATCATATCTCATTGGTAGAGATCTTAAAACTTTTTGCACCATTGTTGACTCATCCAATGTTTCTCCAAGACCTTGAATCTAATTTATGATTTGATCAACTTGCAAAAGATAACTTGCTATATCTTCTTCTTCTTCCATCTTCAAACTTTCAAACTACCTTCTAAAAGTCTATAGCTTAGCTTACTAAACCTTTCCATCACCTTTGTAAATATTCTCAAGTTTTACCCAAGTTTCATGAGAAGATTTACATTACATAACTTTAACAAATTTAGATTCACATAAACCATATAAAATAGCATTTAAAGCTTTAGCATTACATTCACTTGCCTTCTTTTCTACTAGAATAATTGCAAATGTCTGTGGCTCTTCATATTCCTCCACCACTACTTTCCATATGTCAAATCCAAGGGCCATCAAATAAACCTTCATTCTTATTCTCTAAAAAGCATAATTCATCCCATCAAACAAAGGTGGCTTATTTGTAGAAAATCCTTCCTGTGATGTAGCCATCATGCTTTCCTGATCTACCTTCAAGCTGTAAAACTTTTCAAAAAGGAACCTGCTCTGATACCAATTGTTAAGCATGGAATATACTGAGAGGGGGGGTGAATCAGTATATCATATATCTTATTAATATTTTATTTAACCAAATTCCACTTAATCAAACATTCAAGATATGTAATAAAACTCAAACAAATAAACACCACATAAGATAGAGAGAGACACCAGATATAACATGGAAACCCAATGTGGGAAAAATCATAGACAAGAATCTCAAGTATATGAATGAGCACCAACCCAAACAATATTCACAAGCCAATCTTGCAGGAGCACCAACCCCTTTGTTGAGCACCAATCCAGTAACTATTCATGAGCACCAACCCACAGGAGCACCACACCCCTTTTTCGAGCACCAACCCATTTACTATTCATGAGTACCAACCCATAGGAGCACCAACCCCTTTGTGTATACCACACACCTATCTCTCAATGTTGCTATCTCAACAAATGATAGATCAATACAACATCTCTTTCCTCTCTCTCATCTTTTCTCTTCTAAGCTATATATAACAAATACAAATCATATTCATCTCTCATAATTGCTCTTCTAAGCTAGATATTACAATATCAAACCAACCTCTATCTCTTATATATACAAATGGCTTCTCAACCCTTTATTTATAGCTTTCCAAATGACCTTTGGCCTTCCCCCTTTGTGACCCTTAAATCCTCATGGAAAATGGCACCAAACTTGTATGACCCTTCATATTCAAGCCTTTTAAAAGTCATGTGGTGACCCTTCATGACTAAAAACGTCCTTCCCACTTTTGTCCTTATCTTTGGTGACTTTTCATATTCCTTAAAGTGTCCCTTCATGAAAAATTTTGCCCTTCCT
>JARHVA010001282.1:1705000-1927500 GCA_037957365.1 Torreya grandis | reverse complement strand
AATTTATTAACTATTCATTATAAACTATAGATTATGTTTATATAGAATTTTTTTTCAGGATAATATTTCCCCTTATTAGTTAATAATAATGGTTTTATTGAAAACAAAACTCTATAGGTTAGAATTTTTAAATTTCATCCTTAAAGGATAATGAAATTATTATATAGTTGTCAGGACCTTATTCTTAATTGTGTCTGAATGTGTTTTATGAATCCTTGTATCTTATTTGGTAAAATGTATTAAATTGGGAGATTTTTTATATTAATTACATATTAAATTATATTATGCTTAATCCTATTTAAACCTAAATGGGTATTTAATGTTACTCGTATTCACTGGTTCTAATTTATTTGAGAAATATGTAACAAAACCTATGATTGTACTATAATGTGTGATATGGTGTATACATATTAAACTAATGTCCATAAAATAATTATGGTAATGATCCAAATTTTTAATATTGATGTCTTCTTACATAATTATGTCATTAGTTTTATTTCCAATATGGTCTTTTAGTTGCACATTAGGAGGCATGTAATATTGAGAAATAAATTTTATGAAGCATTAGAAGGTCTTATTTTAAAAAAGTTTATTGTTACCTAAAAAACATTATAGGGATATTATTTTATATTATTTTGTCATAATTTCATAACTCTTATGACTATTACTTACTCCTTTAAGTATAAACCATTAGAAAGAATTATTTAAGAGATGCTCTTAAGAACTAGCTTTGATAGAAAAAGGAAAGATTGAATTTATGAATCCATTTATGTTTTGGGTTATTATTGTATTAGTATTGATGTATTTACCATACTAATTATTGAGGAATCAATGTGTTTTTATAATAGTGAAATTTTATTAAGATATAGACTTGCATGTAAAGAGTTGATCTTTTTGAGAATGTAAGTTTATATGGGGTGTAGTAGTATATTTAGTCTTATGGGTGGTTCTTATCTCTGTATACATGAAACCTTATGTACCCTTCTTCATGAAATAAAAATATTGGTGGTTATTATAATGTTTTATACATTCATAAAGTCTTGGTTGACCAAATAATAATTAACTTTCTATGAAGGGCTTACCACCAGTGGTTGGATGATCGTTTGAGAATCTTGCAATATAAAGTGTAATTCCCAATAAATCATTATAAATAATATAATGATAGTATTTTTAAAAGTATGAGGAAGAAAGGGATAACCATTTGAATTGGATGAATATTATATATTTGAAACTTAGATATATGATAAAAAAATTGGTTTTATATCTCTACTTAATTTTTCCAAGTGAACAAAATATGAATCTCATTACTAGAGGACTGATGATATTTTGGAAGTGAATCATCATTTTAAAATATGTTAATCATGTCTCATTTAAAAGGTGTAATATTTTTAAATTATTTAATCTTGGTTAAGTTATATTTCTAACAAACTAAGAAAATGCCTTCAAGTACATTATTGGGAGTGATGTAGTAATTACTAATGGAAAAAGAACCCTTTATTTTACATTATGTATAAAAGATATTGGTATGAATTGGGTTCATTTAAATTGGTATCAAAGCCTATGATCTCAAGGTTTTTGATTAAATATTATCAACTATCATAGTTATTCTAGGATGATTTTTTGTGATCCATATATGTTTTATGTTGATCTACCCTCTTTAGCCTTGGCTAATTCAACCTTTTCCAAAATAAGGTTACCTTGGAGTAATTTAAAGGTATGAGTAAGAAAGGGATAACCATTTACATTGGATGAATAATAGATATTTTCAACTTGGATATATGATATAAAAATAGTTGGTTTTGGCTCTCTTCTCAATTTGATAAAGTGAACAAAATATGAATCTCATTACTAGAGGACTAATGATATTTTGGAAGTGAATCATTATTTTCAATTCTATCAAGCATGTATCATTTAAAAGGTGTAGTATTTTTAAATTATTTACTCTTTATTAAGTTACATTTCTAACAAACCAATAAAATGCCTTCAAATACACTATTAGGACCAGTGTAGCGTAATTACTAACATAAAAAGAACCCTTTGTTTTAGATTATATATATTTAGTATGAATTGGGTTCATTTAATTTGGTATCAGAGCCTATGATATCAAGGTTTTTAAATAAATATTATCAACTATTATACTTATGTTGATGATTTATTGTGATCCATAGTTTTTTTATGTTGTGTTATCCTCTTTAGCCTTGGTTGAGTTAACGTTTTCCAAAATCAGGCTACATTAGACTACACTTTTCTTGACTACTAGTTGATCTATATGGGTAGGTCAATAGTAAGTTAAGGTGCTAAAAGGCTTACTCTTATAATTAAGAATGAATGTTTAACTTTTTTTTATCCCTTTCATAAGATAGATATCCAAGGATGATTACAATATTAAATTTTTGGAAAGACCAAGGGCATGACTTAAGCCTGGAGGGTTGATTAATATGAGGGAAACCAACCTACCATGGTAAACCTTAACGATGGGAACTTATGATTAAGGTGTAAATTTTAAGCTACCTTATTTTTAAGAAACTGATGATTATTTTAAAGTTTTAGTCTAATAAATATTAAAACTAGGGTTTAGATATGCATTTAAATGTTTTAACTAAGCATGATCCTGCTACCACTCTAATCAGAAGAATGAGTTCTAGAGCATATTGAATATATTTTAATTCCTATGATTCCATGTGGTATTAATAATTATTAATGGCTTATAAAGTTTATCAAGTACTACTCCTTACCTTAATTTCTATTTTTTTAACAAAAACTTGATGTGGTAAAGAAACAAAGTATAGTATTCTAGAAGGTCCTAATGGAAAAAAAAGATATTGTCATGACTATTATATGATAGATGAAACTACATAGATTAATGATGATATTTTTAAATATTCACTATCCATGGGAAATTTGGTCGCTATTTAGCTATACTATCCCCTATTCAATTAAAGGTACCTAATGTGCTTATCAAATGTTTTTGTGACTAGGAGTACAAGGGTATGTTAAGTTGAGGCATTATATAATTGTTGATTACTACAAGCTAAATAATATGAATTCATAAATTGGCTTATGTTATATGCTCTAATATGATTGATCAAAAATAAATATGACACTTTATGAATTGATTCTAGCCTCCTAAGTACTAGTATTATAGCTTTCATTAGGAAACCTTTATTGTATAAAAATGTAACGTTTTAACTCATGATAATGAAACTAATAATGTTTCTATATTCATAGTTGTGATATGTAGAATAATTATTAATAAAGTAAGGGATACTTACTAATAAGATGTTTTAGTAACCTAATTTTAAGTATAGACATATGATTTAATCTATACTCAGTAGGTAAGGAAAGCAAGAGGTAGGTATAACAATACCATTTGTGGCTATTTTACCACACTATTTGTATTCAAGAAATGAATTTATTGATATTTATCAATTGAAGGATTATATCCTTTTAATTGGTATAATTTAACTATGCTTATTACATTAAACTATGATCATCACTTGGTGAAGCAAGTAAGACATGTATTTTTTTAGATGATAAATAATGAGCTTTTTATGGTGGATTCTTAGTTGGAATAACCAAAAATAATTGTATTACAAACTCTCATAAGAATGGGGATAATCTCAAGTTGATAACTTACTAAGTATGTCTATGGAAAAGTATTATGTATGATATATGTTTTTAGTGAATTAAAATGGTTTAAAATTATTTATAACTGATTTGTGATAGTAGGTAAAGTTTGATAATTGTTGAGCTGATATAATGCTCTTAATACCAATGATTTAAGAGAAAACCTAGTATGGTGAAGGATGAATGAATGTAACACTCCCAATTCACTTTGGTCCTATAATGTGAAGAATAAATTTTAATAATTGAGATTAACACTATTTTTACAAATCTGTTCTCTAAGATAACTACCTAGGATGACAAGAAAAGTAAGCTTTTATAGAAAACAAATTGTTGATTTTTATGAAAGTAGAAATATTTGTTGATGCAGTGGATTGCACCCAGGGCAGGAGGTTGAGCTCCTGCCTTTCCACATGTAATAATGGAAACTCCCCTCTTGCCTATGGGACTAATGAAGCTGGAGGGGAGAGTCTTTAGATAAGGGCTAGCTCCCTCTGATGTATCCTTTAGGCCCTAGTTTCTCCTACTGCTAACAAATAAAATGAAAAAAGGGGGGGATGAAAAGGGAGAGAGATTCTGAAAATAGAACCTAAGCCTAAAAAGAAAAGGTGATACACCAGAAAAGGTTGACCCACCCAGCCTGAATATACACTTTTTACCAAAAAAAAGTGCTCATATACTTCATCTAAAGTGGGAAAATCTTCTGCAATAATCAGCTAAGGGTCCATGGAAGTACAAGGAGGAAGGAACTAACAAAGGTGTTTTAGGACACACTTTGACAGCCTATTCACAGACACCTATATTCTTTTTATAGACACTTTTGGTAGACCTACAGAAAGGAGACTTCATGATGCACTAGATATGTTATAATCGATCTGTAACCAACATGAAAGACAATGACTTAACACAAAAGAAGAAAATAGACATATACTTTAAAGTGTAAGTCTAGATGGAGGTAAAAATGTTAAGTCCTGATTTAAGGTAAATCTGGCAGCGCTCTGCCTTACAAGCCCTGAGAGATTTTTGGGTAGAGTTTTGCCTTAAGGCTAAGAGAGTGGATCCCCCTCAAATGAGAATTTTTGACAATATATAGAAATAGGAAGAGAATTTGGCACTTCCTGAAAAAGATTTTGGTGCCCCTTTTTCAAGTGGCCCATGTGCGTTCTAAACCTTGGGAAGAGGAAGTCGTCTGATTGTCAGCTCTTGCTTTAACTTTTGCATCCCACATTAATGTAAAAACATGGCCACACCTATTTTTTGCAAAAAAACTACTCTTTTCTAGGAATTTACGTGGCTTGTCTACTGTTTGTGTTGTTTGGTGACCACCTGGCAAGCGTTGTTCCAACTACAGGAATAAATCCCTGAGTTGACATCTCCTCTTGCCACTTGGATGCTTTGTCTTCTTTTGCATCTTGTCTTCTTCCTAATTTGTCTCCTTCTACTCTTTCAGCCCTCAAGGGTGATCTTATAGTGGGTTCTTGCATTTCTTGGGTTCTTTCCTTGGTTGGCACGTAAGCATTTAAAAAACCAATGGCTATTTCACTGCTTTAAATTTGACATCCTTGGGCCCATCACCCTTGGACTTTCCTTCAACTTCCTTCATAGCACCTTCTCAAAGGGAAGGTGACCCTTCATCCTTTAGAAAGTGCCTTTCATTTTGGCTGAGAGTTCCCTGTAAGGGCACCTACCCTTCGGGGTCCTTCAGCTCCTTTGTCTTTGAAAACCCTTCAGACTTTTCCTTACGGATTCTTTTCTATAGACTTTCTTGCAGATATTTTCCATAGATAAAAAGTCCATGAGAATTTCCTTTTGGCCACTCGCTTTCCTTTTGGGAATTATCACTGGGTTTTTTTTATTTGAACTGGCAGCCTTTCCCTAGATTCCTTCAGGATTTTTGTCTGAAGGAATTCCTTCAGATAAAAAGTCTAAAAGAATTTGTTTCAATGCTAAGTCTGAAGAAAACTTTACTTTGAAGCTCTTTTCCCTCTTGAAATGCTTCCTACCCTCTGCAAGGGCTCATAAACCTAGAACTACCCTCTACAAGGGTACTTGCCCTTTAGCCTTAGGGCACTCCCTAGAACCAAGCCATTAAACTGACCAGTTGAACCAAAAATGGTTCAACGGTTCAACACTATGCACTGAGCCTTTGTTGAACCAACCCTTTGAACTTCCCCATTGAACCGGTTCAATGATTCAACACTACATGCCAAGCCCTTTGAACTAAGCTCATTAAACTGATGCATTGAACCAAGCATTGAGCTGAATGATTAAACCAATGCATTGAACCAATGCGTTAAACTAGTTTGTTGAACCAGTTCAACAGTTCAAGACTGCACATCGATGAACTTGCCGATCAGCTGATTGATTAAACTAAGCTAATTGAACCAAAGCCAATGAACCTAGTGGTTAAACCAAATGATGAGCCCACTGATTGAATTTAGGCTGATTGAACTAAGTTTGATTGAATTAGGCATTGAACTTGAGCAATGAACCAAGGCTAATTGAAACAAGGCATTGAACCAAGGCATTAAACCAAGGTGTTGAACGAAGGCATTGAACTAGTTCAATGGTTCAATGATGCCAACTTTTCTCATGATTTTATTTAGACAAGAGACTAAAGAAGCGTTGTAAAACCCAACACTTTCTAAAATTGATTCTTCATGCGCCAAAAGTAACCCTGTAGAGTCTGTAGAAAACCTTTTTTATAGAATTAGTAAAAACCCAATAAACCTATAGAGTCTGTAGAAATGGACCTATAGAGTCTGTAGAGATGGATAGATTCATGCAAAATCAAAAAATGAAATGGCCTAGAATAGCAGGGACAAAAGGGGACCAATTTTTTGGCCTGTTAGGTGAAAAATGGTCAACAAATTGGTGACTCTTAGGGGAAGCATGCCTGCTATGCTTAGAGACTAGTTGCCTTGTAGTCCATTGGGCACAGAGTTAGAATGCAACTTTGAAGAAAGGTTAGCAATATCCCCAAATATCCAAGAATCAAACATGAAGCTTTTTACCCTATACATAAAGGAAAAAATACACAAGGCTAAAATTACTACCTGTGCAAACTACACTTAGGGAAAGCAAGAAAAACAACTGAAAACAAACTACTATATAAAACTAACCAGGTATATTAGCTTCCCTCTTGGATCAAAGGGAAAACTTCTTAAGTCCCCTCCCTGGTAAGAAGACTTATGGTACAAGACAAGTGGCTGAATAAAAAGGAGATTTGGTGACCTGCTCCTCTTGCCCGTCACCTAGATTAGCTAGTATCCAAGTGGAGATTCAAACATGCTTCCAACATTTGTGTACTCTATTTGTTCTTGGAAGCTTGAATCCTATTGGTTCTTCATCCTGGTGTATCTCATCAAGAAATTAATCATTGCTGGCTCATCACCATAAGCCCCTTGATATACATCATTGACTGGCTTGTTCCCTTCTATCTCATGCTTGGGTTCCATGGTATGACCATCCTCCTTGATGATTTCAAAGAAGGTATCTTCAAATTCACTAACCTCTTAAAGGGGTAAATCTAAAAACCTGTACCCCCTTTGCAAACTTATTTGATTCCCAATGTTGCCTTCTCCACTCTTATCTAGCCCATAGCCTCCTTGAAGAATAGTGCAACCTACCCCAATGACTTCAAATGAATCATTCAAAACTTGAACAAGAGATTGTCCATGCTCCTCCATGACATTAATGGTGATATCCTCCTCATCTATACTCATGAAGTCTCCATGGTTAGTCATAAACTGAGCATAATCTATATCAAGCAAAGCCTGATAACTTTCTTGGAGGTGTGTGGATGGAGTGTATTTAGACATGAAATCTGCTATTTGGTTTGAAACATCCATCACACATTCACTGAGGAGACTTGCTCTGGACTCCAACTCTATAATCTGCCTATCTAAATCTTCCTGGAAAAGCCTTTCCTAGAAGTCACAATCCATATTGGGAGTAGGATCAGCCTCATCTTCTTTAAGGTTTTGAGCAAAACCTTTCTCCTCCTCTTCCTTTCTACCCCAAGATTCCACTATTTGCTTCCAACTCATGATCTTGGGATTAGAATCTTGCTCTTGTGAATAGGTAGCAACTTTATCCCCTTCAAGGTTTTGAGATGGTTCATGATGTTCCTTCATCCAACTTGGAATTTAGAGATCATGTTGAAAGACTTGAGGAGGTTGGGGAAGATTTAGGAGGGTTTGCTCATATATAGAAAGAGCTATCTGGAAAGAGGTGTGCTAAAAAGCTAGGCATATAGGGTTAGAGGTAGGATCGATTGATGCATTAGATGAGTCAGAATGAGCAAGTTTCATCTAATAAAAAGGATTTGGCACACAAGAAGGAGTTTTCTCTAGAATAGGAGGGGGCAGACCTTGGGCTAAAATTTCCTAATTTTTGTCCCTCCACTTTACCAACACTTCATCAATATTGAAATTAGCTTGTGGATTAGTGGAAGGGGTGTCTTTTGGAATCAACTCCTCTATAAGGTCTGAAAACTCCATCTCTCTTTCTCCAAGAAGTCTCATCTTAGCTTCCAACTCCTCAATCCGCTTAGCCAGATTATCCTCATTTTGTACCTCTTGGAGCTCATAGGAGTCATTATAGAGATGGGGAGTACATGAAGGTTGCCATAAAATGTAAGAAGCTTCCTAAGGAAGGGTGGGAGGGATTTGAAAAGGACTAACCTCATTTTTTACCTCACACTCTTAGACAATGTCTTTCTCCTCCTTGTTGTTCCATGACTCAACCACTTTATTCCAGCTCAAGATATTCAGACTAGGCATCTCCTTTTGGGGTGATGGGGCCACAATGTGAGAGGGTAGTGAGGGTTTAGATTCCACTTCCCTTACTACCAAAATAGACTGCTGCATTTGAAGATTTGCCAATTCGATTTGTCTATCAAGATTAGCCTTAAACACAAGATTTACTATTTTAAAACTCTCCTCAACGTGATTGGGGAAAGGACTTTGATAGGCTTGACTTGGCTCATAAGCAAGGGATGTATATGATTTATACAATACTTGGGGTAGTGAGTATGCAGGTTGATAGACTTGGTAAACCTACCTCTCATAAATACTTAGCTTCTCTTCCAAAGATGCAATCATACCACTCACATCTAGCATCTCACTTGTAAGCCTTTGCCAATTGGCTCTTTCAATAAGAGTCTATTCATTCTTAACCTGATCCAATGCATTTCTCACTTGATGGATGACATGATCAAGAATTTGTTGGCCATATCCCTTTCTTGTGTCAAGATCTATTACATACTTTTTGTATCCTAGAAGTGCTTGTTTGAAGGCAAAAATGGGTTGATTGGCAAAGAGACTGGGTTGAGTGGGGGAAGTGACACATTGAGAAGACTGGGCATAAGGCTGATATAGCTTATGATAGGGTTGAGACTGGTCATATTGAACCTAATAAGGATCAACATAAGGCTGGTAAGGATCATAGCCAGACTAGACAAGGAAAATAGGGTCCATGGCTCTGAATGATGGAATTAAACATAACAGAATATTATTTCTTGATGGTATGGTACCACAACTACTTAACCAATTGATTTAACTCAGAGTCACCATTGGTGTTGATGTAAAAGCCTCTAAAGGCTAGTTGGTTGAAGAACACACCAAAAAATCTTCAACTCTTTGGACAAAACTTGTCCTAGTTGGTCCCACTGGGCATGCCAAAAACTGTTGACAAAGTGGATTGCACTCGAGGCAGGAGGCTGAGCTCCTACCTTTCCACATGCAACAATGGAAACTCCCCTCTCACCTATGGGACCGATGAAGTTAGAGGGGAGAGTCTCCAAATAAGGGCTAGCTCCCTTTGATGTATCCTTTAGGCCCTAGTTTCTCCTACTACTAACAAATAAAATGAAAAAAGGGGGCGATGAAAAGGGAGAGAGAGATGCTGAAAATAGAACCTAAGCCTAAAAAGAAAAGGTGATACACCAGAAAAAGTTAACCCACCTAGCCTGAATATACACTTTTTACCAAAAAGAAGCACCCATATAGTTCATCTGAAGTGGGAAACTCTTCTACAATAGTCAGCTAGGGGTCCATGGAATTACAAGGAAGAAGGAACTAGTAAAGGTGTTCTGGGACACACATTGATAGCCTATTCATAGGCACCTATATTCTTTCTGAAGACACTTCTGGTAGACCTACAAAAAAGAGACTTCACAATGCACTAGATATGTTGTAATTGATTTGTGAAAAGCATGAAAGATAATGACTTAACACAAAATAAAAAAATAGACATATACTTTAAAGTGCAAGTCTAGATGAAGGTAAAAATGTTAAGTCCTGATTCAAGGTAAAATTTGGTAGTGCTCTACCTTACAAGCCCTGAGAGATTTTTGGGCAGAGGTTTCCTTAAGGCTAAGATAGTGGATCCCCCTCAAATGACAAGTTTTTACAATATATAGAAAGAGGAAGATAATTTGGTGCTTCCTAAAAAAGATTTTTTCACCCCTTTTTCAAGTGGCCCATGTGCGTTCTAAACCTTGGGAAGAGGAAGCCATCTGATTGTCAGCTCCTGCTTTAACTTTTGCATCCCACATTAATGTAAAAACATGGCTATGCCTCTTTTCTACAAACAAATTGCTCTTTTCCAAGCATTTACATGACTTGTCTACTGTTTGCACCATTTGGTGACTGCCTGGCATGCGATGTTCCAACTGCAGGAATAAATCCTTGAGTTGGCATCTCCTCTTGACACTTTGATGCTTTGTCTATTTTTGCATCTTGTCTTCTTCCTGATTTGTCTCCTTCTACTCTTTCAATCCTCAGGGGTGATCTTCTGGTAGGTCGCTATGTTTCTTGGGTTCTTTCCCTGGTTGGCATGTAAGCATTTAAAAAACCAACAGCTATTTCACCACTTTAAATTTGACATCCTCGGGCCCGTCACCCTTGGACTTTCCTTTAACTTCCTTCTTAGCACCTTCTCAAAGGGAAGGTGACCCTTCGGCCTTTATAAAGTGCCTTTAATTTTGGCTAAGATTCCCCCGCAAGGGCACCTACCCTTTGGGGTCCTTTAGCTCCTTTATCTTTGAAAACCCTTTAGAATTTTCCCCACGAATTTTTTTCCATGGACTTTCTTGTGGTCATTTTCCATGGATAAAAATTCTGAGAGAATTGCCTTTTGGCCACTCACTTTCCTTTTGGGAATTATCACCAGGTTTTTTCTGCTTTGAATTGGTGGCCTTTCCCCAAATTCCTTTGGGCTTTTTATCCGAAGGAATTCCTTTAGACAAAAATTTTGAAATAATTTGTTTCAATGATAAGTCTGAAGAAAACTTTACTTTTCATCTCTTTTCCCTCTTGAAATGCTTCCTACCCTTCACAAGGGCTCCTAAACCCAGAAGTTCCCTCCGCAAGGGAAATTTCCCTTTAGCTTTACGGTGCTCCATTGAACCAAGCCATTGAACCAACCAGTTGAACCAAAAATGGTTCAATGGTTCAACACTACGTGCTAAGCCTTTGTTGAACCAACCCTTTAAACTTCTCCATTGAACCGGTTCAATGGTTTAACACTACGTGCCAAGCCCTTTAAATTGAGATCATTGAACTGACACATTAAACCAAGCATTGAGTTGAATGATTAAACCAATGCATTGAACCAATGTGTTGAACCAGTCTATTGAACCGGTTCAACGGTTTAACAATGCGCACCGATGAACTTGCCGATGACCTGATTGATTGAACTAAGCCAATTGAACCAAGTCCAATGAACCTAGTGGTTGAACCAAATGATGAACCCACCAATTGAACTAAGGCTAATTGAACTAGGCATTGAACTTGAGCAATGAACCAAGGCCGATTGAAACAAGGTGTTAAACCAAGGCATTGAACCAAGGCCGATTGAACCAAGGCATTAAACTAGTTCAATGGCTCAATGATGCCAAATTTTCTCAAGATTTTCTTCAGATAAGATCCCAAAAAATCCTTGTAAAACCCAACACTTTTTGAAACTAATTCTTCATGTGCTAAAAGACTAACCCTATAGAGTTCGTAGAAAAACCTTTTTGTAGAATCAGTAGAAACCCAAGAAACCTGCAGAGTCTATAGAAATGGACCTACAGAGTCCATAGATTTAGACCTGTAGAGTCCATAGAAATGGACAGATTCATGCAAAATAAAAAAATGAAATGGCCTAGAATAGTAGGGACAAAAGGGGACCAATTTTTTGGCCTATTGGGCGAAAAATGGTCAACAATATTATTTTGTTTAGTTTCTCAGTGTAATAAATTATGTATGCTTGTTATCTAAAAATCTTAGTTTTGGTTGACTAATTGTAACATGATATACTTTAAAGTTACTAAGTACATTAAAAACACTATTTTTTCATATGTATCTGATTTTTATGTGGATTTAACAATTTTTTACTTGTTGAACTCATAAGTGCATGTTGGATATAAATACAAGCATGCTATGAATAAGGAAATGATGTTTTACCTAAAAGTAATAATATGGAATGAATATTATATTTTATTTAAAATACATGACTGAAAGGTATGATTATACTTAGAAAGATTAATTGAAAGCCCTGATCAGGTGGTTAAAAATCTTATGTATGAATTTGACTCTTTGAGAGAGCAAAAATGTTGGGTAAAAGCCTTCAGTTGGAAAATGAAAGATGGTGGGATTGGGATCCTTGGACCATCATGTGATCTCAAAAAAATATGGATAACATGTTGAAAAACCTTTGGGGTTACATGTGATTTCCTAGAATGGATTCTCCAATGTTGAATGTGGTTGGTGTGGGATGTTGCACTAACCCATGAACAATGAAATTATGGTTATCTTAGAAGTATGGTTATAACATTTCATGTTGGAAATAAATATGTTATGTGTGAGGAATAAATAAAAGTGGTAGGAATTTACATGTTATAATATGATTGTTGTAGGGGCAAACATTTTTGGGTGAATGTTAGAAAGTTATGTGGGAAACATAAGTAAATATTATGGAAAATGCCACACCCAAAATAAGAAGGATGTCAACAAGATTATAATTTCATGCTAAATTAGCTACTAATTAAGAATTAGGGATAGTAATATAGACTAAAATATTCAATTTAACTTATGTTTTGAATTTATTATCATAGAACTACTAGTTTATTGATAACATATCTCTACTATGATGGATAATCTAACAAGAAAGTTTTTTCAAAATTTAAATTACTATATTTGATTTTTAGAATCATTTTAGAAATTTATGAAGTAAAACAAAAACATAAGCTATAATTTATGACTAAAAAAGGTATGATTCAAGTTTGTATAATTTATCTACTTGTTTTTCCCATAGGCATCATAATGTCACTTTCCAAAGGGAGGGAGGATGCCATATTCCTAGTTTCAAGCCTCTAGAAAATGTGGAAGGAATTACTTTCCATCGTAATCTTCATAAAAGGTTTAATTATGTCATGGATGGAAATATTAAAAGCCTGTTATTTAATTCCTTATTCTTGATGTTAGGACTGATATGTCCTTAGTAATTTTAGCTTGATATTTTGATGTTGGATTCAAAAGTGACATGTAAATGGATGTTCCTAATTTTGATCAATCATTCTTGTTGAAAGAACTAACAATAAGTTTTAGGAAGGTTGTTTGGCCATGATATTCTCTCTTAGATGTTGATGATTTCATTAAAGTCTCACTATTTTGCCATCATTTTGGTTATGAATTTTATTGTTACGTTTCAAAAATGGTAATTTGTACTAAATTAGGTTGTTATTGGTATATGACATAATTACTCATATTATATTGTTATGATTACTTTAAAATGACACAGTACTCAATCACCAAAAAAGGATGAAACTACAACAATCAATTTTAACATCATCTTTTTTTAAGCATTGAAGGAGATATCAATATGGTTAAAAAATATCTCTAGTAGGTGGTGGCGATTATAATTCATAAGGCATGCAAATTTTAGCTTAAAATTTGTCAAGCTTGAAACATGATGATAGTCAAGATGGCTTATATTGCTCAGCCTATCACAATGCAATATTTTATTCTATCCTATCTTGAGAAAGAGGTAAATTCCACCTTTATGACCAGCATTATAACTTGTTGTGGGCTTGGAACAAGTCCTATAATAATTTATTTTATTAAGAAGTAAATACCTATCAAGTGTGTATAGGTACACTCATGTTTTAATTAATAAAACTATCTACAAAATTTATTTTTAAAGTCACCATTGATTTATGTCTTGGTACCTTTAGTCCACATGATGGTGAATTTAAGCATAATGTCCATTTGGTTTCCAACTTGGTCAGATTATGATGGAATCATAATGGGCTTGAGACATAATAATTTAAGTGTACTTTGGGGACATTTTTGGTGAATGATTTAATATTGGATTTTATTTTAGAAGAATTCAAATCAATCCTTTAGAATGCCAATTTATTTTTTTTATTTTATCTTACTATGGTACATTTTGGGGCATGACAGTCACTAAGCAATAATGCATGGCCATTTTTTAAGGCTAAATAGGCATTTTTCATAGCCAATAAACAACTATAAAATTTTATCTCCTTACCAATAATAGTTACATGCCAATTTGGGTGAAACTATACTTATATGTTTTAAATCTTGTTGTGGCATAATAGATGCAAAATATTCTCTAAAGACACCATTGGAAGCTATTTTAGGTAGTGTGGGTCATTTTTCTAGGTAATTTATCTTTCCTCTCTACTAATTATTTTTTTATTTTAATTTGAATGGAATTATGGTGGTATTCAAGGTTTTCAATATGACATGCACCCATATATGTGTATGGATAATGATTCCTTACCATATAAAAACTAAAGGTTCTTGAAAACGGGTCTAAACTAGTTCCAAGGGTTATTCCTCATACTTGGTAGTAGTATTTTGGGAATATTTAATTATTGCCTTTTCTATTATTGAACATTGAGATTCAAAACTCAGGGTTTTTTTTGGGTATGGGCTAAGTAATGTGGATGTTTTTTCATGTTTTATAGGTGGTAACTTAAAATTTTTAAGTGTGATAGGTTTGACTTTGGCATACCTAATTCAATTGGTTATTAGTGAGATGTATTTATTTTCTTTAAACCTTAACTAGGTGATGCCTAATCTCCATTTATTAATGTTGATTATGTTAAATTTTATAGTAAATAAAACCTAGCTAGGTGATGAAATGAATTTTTGGAATGGAATGTTAGACAAGAGATATCTCATTTTACTTTTATCCTATTCAAGAATGTTTGAATTGATGGGTTAGCTAGCTTGATTCTTAGGTTAGCTCAATTTTTATCATCTTGTCTTAAGTTGTGGAAACATGAGTTATTATTGATGTTGGTGATAATTTAATTATTTTATGTAAATATCATATCAGATATGTATGTAACATAATTATCTTCTAGTGTGAAGTCATACATTTCTAGGCTTGGTTATTTTATTTTTGTGTGAAACAGTTCACTTAATATTAGAGTAATGTGTGTTATTATTGCTTGTTTAACCTAAATATAAGTTTATAATAATAAGAGAAGGTATAAATACCATGTTTTATTTTAAATTAATTTAATCCTAACATATTATTAATATTTGATTATTATAGTCGATCATTTTGTTATACATATAATTAAAATTATTACTGAGTTATTTAACTTGGGTATTTGGTTGGCAACATGTTTATCTTATTATTCTTGTTAAATTTAACCTTTTTATAAATGAAAATGTCTATGGGATTTTTTAAAATTATTTAGTCGCAAATCAAACTTAGTCATGTCAATTTAGAGGCTTGGTTTGTTGGAATAACCTTGTAGACGTGTTACTCAACTGACTTCCCTCATTTTTATGGTTGGAGTCTTAGGTGTCAATTTCGGTGTTGGTATTGTGTAAATTTTAGTGGGAAAATGATTATTTTTTTGACTCATATTCATAATGTTAAAAACATTTTTATAGGTATATGCATAAATCTATATCAATAATTTGTGTACCTAGTGTTTTATTGTTGAGGGTTCATTGGGGTTGTAACCCCTCTTCCTTTCATCCTAAAATGCTATCTGGGTTAGTTATTTTGATTTTAATAATTATAATCTTAAATTAGATACATTTGGGATATGAAATTTATTTAATTTTATTGTGTTTATTCTTCAAGTCACCTTGATCTATTGTGAAAGTAGAACTCTCTACACAAAATTAGGACGAGTAGTACTTTTTGGGACAAGTTTTCCATGACTAAATCATGCTCATTTCTCCAAAAAACTTGTATGAGGGTATTAAAATGTGATAGGAATATAATGGTGATATTTATATTATAAAATAATTCTAAACTTGAAAGATACGCATCTATGAAAATTGCCTAGTGCATAGATTTATGTGTGTTTCTAGGTTCCAAATCAGCCTGCATAACACTTTTCAGACACCATGGTGTAGGTCCAAATCAGGTCCAATTGCCTTAAAATTTAAAAATATGGTAGAAATATCTGGGGATAATATGTATGTAAATTTTAATACAAAATTCACTCCCAATTGTGAAATGTGCAGCTGTGAAAATTGTCTTCTCAATTGATTCTGTACTTAGTCAATTTTTTGTGTTTCTAGTTTTCAAATCTACCCAGTGAGTGCTTTTAAATCCCATTACACATGAGAAAATGAAGTCCAAATTTAATTTTTTTGCCCTAATTTAATTTTAAGGTAATTTTTTTTTTTATGTACGTGTGTTTGTAATTAAAAGTTATGATGGTGTGAAGTGACCTTTTTGGGAAGATTTATCACTCAATGACCTTTTTACTAGAAAACACTTAGAGGGAAGGTCGTAGGGGTTATTTTAATGATTTTAAAAAAATAAAAATAAATTTTGAGAATATTTTAAATATATTATTATAAATATAATATATTTTGTATTTTTCTCATATCTTATGTTGTGATTTTAATTTTTTCATGTTTTGAAGGTGTTGATGCAACTGTGTGACTGCATTTTGGTTTTTTAACCATATCTTTTGATCCACAAATCAGTTTTAAATGTATTTTATTGTTTTTTAAATATAAATTATTCCTATTTAAAATTATATTGATTTAAAATTAGAGAAGTTTATAATTAATTTAGTCAATGTTATAACTAGAGAAATGCATTGATTTGAGAAGTCTACAGACTTTAATACAAAGATAGCGACTGACATCAGGTGTCACTTAAAAAATTATAGAGAATGGACATACCTTCACTTCTCAAAAATATATCATCTAATTACCCAATCATTATTGAATATTTTAACTACCCCAATATTAGTTGAGATGGAGTAATGACCATGAGCTCTCTAATTGCCTATATAAGTAAACATATTTATCATTGTAAAAGAGGACCTTTTGAGCACAAAAATGCTACAAAAATTTTCCATCCAAGAGAACCTATATTAGCTAAATCTTACACCTTAAATTTAAATTGATTTCAACTCCCTTTATTCTTCTTATATTTTATTTTCTATTTGTGTTTGTTGATCTTTATCTATGGCTAATGTTCACCCCTCTCATTTTTTCCCATTCCTATCAACTCTATGTAGAATTATGAACTCACTTGCATGTCATATTATATGCACACTTAGGTCTATGTAGGCATTTTATAGGGATAAAATTCATCCCTCTCAGCACTACATTGTGTTTTCATACCTCCATATAAAATACTTATGCATTTAGAGTATCCTTGGTGGATTTTATGTGATATTGTCTCATTCTCAAAAATGTGTATTGTGTTCATTGAGGTATCAAGGGCACTCAATTTATTATTGGTGAATCACAATTTTTTTATTTTATCACTCTCTTACCTTATACATTCCTTTTCCCTAAAAATATTAGGTTTAAATTAGTGGTATATTTACATTTATGCTCTTTAAGTCTACACGATAGTCTTAAATTAGTGTGCCTAGAATAGAAGGAATTCAACATACTCTAAAGGTTCATCCCTAAGAGTTCAAATGTACAACAAAATTTGGGGAATTCCCATCATTATGATGATATAAATGATGCTCACATGCATATCTATATAGTAATACTTCCGTACTTAGTATCCTAGCCTCTTACACCCTATGCAAGACCATCATAACTAGAGCCCCACCACAAAGCACTCCCATGTTGTGGAGACTCCATGGGTGTAGGTTTAAAATGACAATAGTTTCTAACATGATTGGTGGGATAGAGTTTAATGATCCTTACATCATCCATTGAAGTATTTTTGTGTGTTCTTTAGTGCATTTTGCCATTAAGGGTAGCTTATTCAACACCATGGCAACTCAAAAAATCAAATCTTTTGGTTTAATCAACCCAACCTCTTAAATATTATAAAAGATCAAGATTGAGGTGATATTATTGGTTTTTTCCATTCTTTTGAATTAATCTAATCACTTGGTGACTCTACTGGTATGTACTTATTATTGAAAAGATAGACCTAATTGTCCCTTATTTAAATGCTTTAATATGTCAAGTTATCATGCAAAATATGATTTTCCCCCCATCCTTATCAAAATATATTTTCTATGCCTTCCTACCATCCATATTAGATTGAAAATGCTACATATTTTATTTTAAATGGCCCTGTCACAACAAGATATCTTCATTTTCATAATAATTACCTCCCTCCCACCATAGTTCAGCCTTCTTAGAAACTTCACACCTATTACTAGACTCAAGAAGGCTACCTTACTCCCAATATGCATTATTACCCTCATAATTATCCCCTAAAAAGCATCAGTGATAAATAACTTATTTTTTAGAGATAGTTGATGGAGATTGAAAGAGAGGAGTATAGTAGGTAGTAGGAAGAGCTTGTTTATCAAGCTTACACATGGTAGTAGGAGGTGATGGGACAACATAGATATGAATAAGAGGGATTTTCTAGGTAGATCATATCTAAGGAAGAGAATATGCATAAGTTTCTTATGTAGATGCAAGAAATTTATTCATGACCAACCACCTCTAGTCCTCCCTTTCCTACCTTTAGGAAATATAAATCCTCTGTGTTTTTAAGTAAATCCCCTAATTTCAAGGTTCTAAGTTTCATAATTCCCCTTACATGAAATATACTACCCCCATTCCTCCTCAAAAACCCTGAGCACAATCATGGTAGCCTTCTTAGACCATGCATCCTGACTTCGCAATGCCAACCTTTGTAAAATCCCTCCCTCTACACCAGTTGAGACTTATTTCTCTCTGACCATCTCCCTTTTCAAAGGAGGACCAGTTGTATATAAGGTGAGTGGAGGCCATTAACATGAGGAGGAGGATATTTAAATTGATTATGATGAGTAAATCATTGTTGGAAGCCCTCTTTGTGTAACTATATCAAAAATTTTAGAGCTGTTATAAGAAGAAGATGAACAAAACTAGCCTATGTAGTACAGCCATACATATAGAAAATATGATGAGACATTCTCTTAGATAAATGATATTTCATTTATTATGGAATAATATTTTTTTAGTCATGAATCTATAATGAGGTATCTCATGCAAAAGAGTGAAGAGCAGCTAGAGGAATATTTATTTTGGGATGAGCTAGAGGACTTTTGTTTGAGCATTGACACTAAACCATCATCTATTAAAGGATAAAAGCATGAGAAATAAGAAAAATAGGATGAAGTGGATGTGTTCCCAACTCAATCACTTGGGAAAGTGCATCCCAATTAGTATAATTATGGAAATGCAAAATGCATAAGGGAGGGTAATTTTGATTGCTCAAACTTTATCTTGATAATAGGGTGCCCTATCAGGTACCTAGCTTGATTAGAATCCATAAAGGAGAAACCATCACATGTTTTGCTTAATTTAGAGAAAATAATTGAGATTTAAGAGTAATAGTATTAGCTTGCCTATCCACTCCAAAATAGTTTTATGTTTAGCCAATTGAATTGGGTAAGTTTATTTATGTTTTTATAATTAGAGAAGTATATCACAAATGTTTTGAATATTAAATACTTATCCATATTTTTTTGGTTTCCTCAACCATGTAAATCATGTTAGATTAGTAAGAAAGTGTAGCTATTTTTTATAGCTAGACAATGGCTTTTTTTAGATGATGTTTTCATTAGTTAGTTTAGGGTAGGTTAGATGTTTTTTATTTCCTCAAAATCCATACACACACATTATAAATAGATTTTAGTAGTTAAAAACTTCCTATAAATTCCTATGGAATATTTTTTTGTTGTTTCCTTTCCTTATTTTGTGGAGGTGTGCTTTCATTTTCAAAATATTGGATTAGGTGCAATGCCAAACAAGTTACAGTTGTCTTGGATTTTTAGAATGTGAGGAGTTTTGAATGTTTCTATGAATCCACTCCTAATGGATTAACTAAAAAAATAAAATGTATACTTATAAGGTAAGGGTAATATATATATATATATATATATATATATATATATATCCTATATTTTTTACTCTTCAAGTCACTTTGATCCATTGTGAATGTAGAAGTCTCTATGTAAAATCAGCCTACACAGTGATTTTCAGGACAGATTTTTCATGACTAAATAATGCTAATTTCTCAAAAAAATTATATAAGGGTATTAAAATGTTAGTTTAGTATACTAGTGAAAGTTTTAAGATAAAATAATTATTCACTTGAAATATACTCAGATATTAAAACTACTTAGTGCATATATTTATGTGTGTTTTTAGGTTCCAAATCAACCTGTGCAACACTTTTCAACACCATTACATAGGAAAAAATTAGGTCCAATTGCCTTAAAATTTAAAATGATGGTATATAAATTTTGGGATAATATTGAGGTAAATTTTTTTCAAAAAATTCACATCCACATGCAAAATGTGCAGCTATGAAAAGTGGCTTATGAGCTGATTTTGTACTTTGTCATTTTTTTGTGTTTCCAGTTTTCAAATCTACCCAGTGAGCACTTTTGATTCCAATTGCATAGGAGAAAATGAAGTCAAAATTTCATGAAAATTTTCATGATTTTACCTAATTTTATGAGAAGGTAATTCATAGGGTTTTCTGGCTACGTGAGTCTCCAATGAAAATTTGTGATGGTGCGAAGTGACCTTTTTGGGAAGATTTATCACACAATAAACTTTTTACCAGAAAACACTCAGAGGGTAGGTCATAGGGGTTATTTTAATAATTTAAAAAAATATAAATAACCTTTTGAGAATATTTTCAATATATTTTTTAAAATATAAGATATAATGAGTTTTTCTCATATATTATACTATGATTTTCCTTTTTTTCATGTTTTAAAGGTGTTGATGCAACTATGCGACTGCATGTTGGTTTTTTAACCATATATTTTGATACTCAACTCTATTTTTGATTCCATTTGTTGTGTTTTAAATATTAATTCTTCATATTTACAATTATATTAGTTTAAAATTGGATAATTTTATAATCAAATTAGTCAAAGTTACAACTGAAGTAGTACATTGATTTAACAAGTCTATAGACTTCAATGCAAAGATGGCTACTAACATTGGGAGTCACTTACAAAAATATATACCATGGACATGACTTCAATTTTTAAAAATATCTTAGCTACTTTCCTAATAATTATTTAATATTTTAACTACTTGAATAGTCAGTGAGATGGGGTAATGACCATGAGCTCTCCAATTCCTTATATAAGTAGGTAGATTTATCATTGTAAAAGAGGACCTTTTGAGTACAAAAATGTAGAGAAAATTTTCCATCCAAGATCACCTATGTTAGATTAACCTTACACTTTAATTAAAATTGAGTTAACTTCCCTTCATTTTTCTTATATTTTATGTGTTATTTGTGTTTATTGATCTTTATCTATGGGTAATGTTCACCCCTCTCATTGTTGTCCATTCCCAACACCTCTATGTAGAATTGGGAACTCACTTGTAGGTCATATTATATGCACACTCAGGTCTACTTAGGAATTATATGTGGATAACATTCATCCCTCTCAAAGTTTTGTTGTGTTCCCATACCTCCATATAAAATATTTATGCATTTAGAGTATCATAGGTGGAATATGTGTGATATTGTCTCATTCTCAAAACTTTTTATGGTGTTCATTAAGGTAATATGGTTACTCAATCTATTCTTGATGCATCAATCTTTATTTATTTTATCACTCTTTTAACTTCTCCCTCCCTTTTACCTCAAAATCTTATATTTAGATTAGTATTAGATTTACCTTTTTGTTCTTTAGATCTATGCACTAGTCTTAAACTAGTGTGCCTAGAAAAGAAGGAATCTAACCTACTCTGAAGGTTCATCCTAAGGAGTGTAATAGTCCCACAACCTTGGGGATGTTCCCATCATTTTGATGACACAATAGATGCTCACATGCATAGTTGCATGACAATATATTTATGCCTAATATCTTAACCTCTTGTGCCCTACATAAGGCCTTCGTGCCTAACACCCCACTTCAAAGCACTCCCACACCATATAACATCTATAGGTGTATGTTTTGAATGACAAAATTTTTATGCAATAATAAATTTTAATTATAATCTTACTACTCTCACCTTTATTTAAATTGCCATTATAAATAATAATAATCACTCTATAATTATAAATTCTTCTAGAAGGTAATTATCAAGTGTTTTTCTATTATTAATTTACTCAAAGTAAATGTTTTACTCCTTTTTGTGAATGACATTAATAACATTAATAATTTTTTCATTGATTCAAGTTGGTAAATATTGTCATTGAGATGAGTTTTAACTTAAATGGTAAGTTTACACATTGTTTATGTTATGTTTAGATCATATTGTGAATGGTTAGATATTTTTGAAATAGTACATTGTAAGTAGTATATATGGTTTAGTTGTTTATGTGCATGTTGGGCACTTTGGTAAGATATTTCATTTCTGGTCTTGAAATTTTCTATGCTCTTAATCTAATTGTTAGGCACAAGTTATTAACAAGAAGGAAAGTAAGTTTGTCATCTTAGGCTTACTTGTTTATTTACCATCGTTATAGGTATATGTTGTAACTCTCCATTTTTTTGGTTGTTGGTTTAGTTTCTCTCTTTCTTGTTTGTTGATCCAAGCCAGATGTTTGAATTGATGAACTATTTATTATAAACTATAGCCTATGTCTATCTAATAATTATTTTCATGAGAAGCTTTCCCATTATTAGTTAAGGATAATGGTTTTATTGAAAAAAAACTCTATAGGTTTTAATTGTGAAATTTCATCCTTAAAAGATAATAAAGGAATTATGTAGCTATCAAGATCTTAATCTTAATGTATTTTATGAATCCTTGTATCATGTTTGGTAATATGTATTTTTTTAGGTGATTTTGTCTATTAATAACATCTTAAATATGTTGATGTACATGTGAGAGATGGTAGTTAAGGTTATATTATGCTTAATTCTATAGAGACATAAAATAATAGTTAATGTTACACATATTTATTGGTTCTAATTTATTTGAGAATAATGTAACAAAAACTATGATTTTACTAGAATGTGTGATATAGTGTACATGTTGGCCAAATTTGGCCCACATAAGAAACTTTTGACTTAATGTGGTTTGAAGTTGATCATGGTCCTGGTTAAGAAACAATCCAATAGGAGGAGAAAATAGCCTTCATGCAAATCACTTATCATTTTCAAGCTTTTGAAACACTTTAAGTAGGCTTAAAGTGTGAATTTGGTAATCTTAAGGGACAAGACCATCATCACACATCATGTGGGAATGAATAGATCAGTCTAGTTACACATTTGATATATGCACTTGGGGGGTTTACCAGAGCTAAAGGAATGCATGGACATGATGATTTTGGTCCCATAAACATCCTCTAAAAATTTGGTGTCTTGATGAGATTGATATCTCAAGATATAACCCTTTAAAGTTAGACTTACAAAGTGAAATGTGCACATGGACATCAAGTTAAAGTTGTGGAAAATAGCTATTTGAATTTAAATATTCCAAAGATGAATGTACAACTAACAAGTGTGAATATCTAAGGTTATCAAATGAATATCTAATGACATGCATTGACTTACAAGGTGAATGGGCCTAAATATATCAATGGATTACATTTAATTATACCAAATTAGATCAATGTAGAGTGAGAAGTTAAAAGGTTAGTGAATCATGAATATAAGTGAGAAGCTACCAAGTGTCATGACCATGGTAACTACCAGGTAAATCAATGGTATAAATTTTATCCATGTAAAGGAATATTGACAGTGTGCATAGGGTCAAAAATTAAAGGAGCTTAGATTAAATGTTAAGCCACCATGTGGTACAAGCATGGAAGTAGATAGAATAACAACATGATTCTAAGAAGGGTGCATCACTAATAAATGGCATGACTTATAAACCTAGATCAAGATCAAGGGCTAATATTAAAATTTAAAGCCTTGAGACTTTAAATAGAGATAAAATATGGTCAATGTCAAACCAGAGTAAATATATCAAAGGGAGGCCATGGAGGCAGACATATTAGTTTTTATGGGTTCATTACCAAAGCCATTAACATGATTATGCCACTTTTCTCCACTCTTACATGCCAAAAATGAACTATTAGGGAACAATCCATGCTAAAGAAAAATCACAATAGATTGATCTAGATGTTGTAACTAGTTAGACACTAGAATTGATCTTTCAAATGAGTTGAACCCACTATTATAACCATAAGGAGCATTAATGCATGCCAAAAATAGATTGAAATATACCTATATAGTTGTTATGGCCACCAACATTATGTTATTTTCTAATGACATCAACATTGGAATGATTATAAATATTGATCAGTATGTTCCCTTCTATGTCCTTATACACATGATCCCCATTTCTCTTATCCCATTCTACTATAAATACAAGATTATAAGCCTTGAAAAGGATTATTCTCTTTGGCATAACTAGACTCTTCCAAGATTTGTATTGTAACACTTATTTGATGCAATAAAAGACTAAATTCCTCCATTTGTAAGCTAAATCAAAGTGTGTTTCATGAGTTCATTGATGTGGTTAAGTAAATATATGTTTCCTTACCTCTATCTAATTTTTATCACCTTCATGAAGTGTTTTGGTAGTGCTCATAGGTCATTCTAAGTGCATATATAGTCAGTTGGTTAGTTTCAAAGTAGATAACTTCCCTCCTATGCCAGGTCAATAGCTATTCCATGCCTTTCTATGAAATATTTATGTGAGGTTTGATTAAAGAGTGAGATAATTGGCCTTCTATATTTTTTAATTCATCCTCTAGTGTGTCTTATGCAACTATAAGGATCAAAATATTTGGTGCATCACCCCCCTTTTATATGATTTCATGGACTATTGTTAATCTTTATCCCTTTCTAAGAAAGAGTTATCTTAGGTTTAATATAGGTGATAGACCCAAAATTAATATTGCCTTCTCTAGAGGTTTAACCCAAGATTAGGTTACTCACATCTTAGGGTCATTCCCATGTTGGACTAGGTTTGAGAAAGATGACCTGAACAATCCTTTACTCAGCTAGGTTGCAACCAAGGATGCCAATAGTTCTAGCATGCATAGTGGAATGAATTATCCTATAGGAACTAACATTTAGAGATAAATAAAAGTATTTTTAGTAGCAAAGGAGATATGTCATCATCAAGAGATAAATATCTTTAAAGTTTTTGAGTTCATAACACTATCTAGACAACATTCTCATGCCAAAGGTTACTATAAGATTAACTAGTAAATGTATTCCCCTACAATTAATTTAGATACATTCTATTTTATATAAGATATCAATATTTAATAGGACAATACCTTATCTCTAAAATCAATATTCATCTCCAAGTCATCCTATTGTTTTAAGTAGTGTAACCCCTACTACCCAAATGGCTATCAGGAATCAAGTGTTCATCCCATTTAATAGAGCTAGTACATTAAATTTGGACCATTTTGATTACATTCCTATGTTTTCCCTTAATATTATCCCATTATTCTTTGGATAAGGTCAAAAAATTACTATTGAGCACATCTATGATGTTACCAACCTTTGTTTTATTCATAATGGTGTTCAAGATAATGTGGCTATAAAATTGACTATTGATTTATTCAAAGAAAAATCATCATAGTGGTATATAAATATTCCATTTAATTCCATTTATACCTAGGATGAGTTAGGTGTAGACTTAGTCAAACAATTTGAGGATAAATCTAGTCACCTATCTTTAGTTGAACAACTAACTAACATAAAGAGAGCTCCTCATGAGTTCATGTTTGATTTCAACCTCAGATTCTAAAATACATGGACTATAATACTTGAATTAATTAGACAATCCCTTGAATATGCCTTATTTTATTATTTAATATCCCTTAATTTTGATATTAGTGTGATGATATAGTCCATGGGTGTTAATACCTTGCCCAATGCTTATGAGGTTAAAAAAGAGCAAAAAATAGTTTGATACAAGTTGGCAAGATTTATACAAGGCCTCTAATGCCAATATTAATAGTGTTACAATCTACTACACCCCCTCAAGTTCCTTAGTTTCCATCATTAGCCCCTATTTCACCTCTTTAAGCTCAAGTTACAGCCCCTTCAAGTCAACCAAATGAGCTTAGTGAGCTAAAAGGTTTTATTTAATATTTTGGAAATAAAATAGTACAACTCAAAATATTATAGTATAAGAATAATATTCCCTATAAATAATAAAATAAGACTACTTCTCATCCTTTTAGAGGTCAAATGCCTCCTTATCATGGATTTAGAGAAAATAGACCACCATACCAATACCAAAGATCCATAGTTCTAGATAAACCATATGCATCTCTTAATCCTAATGAACCTTACACATAAAAATTTATTTTTCCCACACCACCTCAAAATAATTTGTTGCATGACTCAATTTGGTATCCCTCCAACCTTAATGATGCTCAGAACCAAGCCTTAGTATCATAGAACATTAATATGGCAAAATTTATATAAGAAGATTTTTGTCTTCAAGGAGGTCAATATTAAGAGACAATTTTGGTACCCCAAGGAGAATATAAACAAGTTCAAGGGCATCTTGATGCCATTAAATGTAAACTAGAAAATGGATGATTGTGTTGCTTTTAATCATGGTGGTGAGACTAGCAGTTCAAATGGTCAAATTACAATTATAACTAGAGCCAAACTAAGAGCCATTGATGAGGCTCAATATGTGAATAATTATTCAAGTACTCCTAATGTTATTTCCAAGAGTATAAAATATCAACTTTGTGCCCCTACAATGTATAAAAATCAGAATGTAGAGGCCAAGAAGGCCCTTCATATACATTTGGTCTATGAAAAAATAGTGGTTCAAAAGGTGAAGCCAAAGATTAGTAGATATTCATTCATCATAGTGGATCAAATAAAGAAATTTAATGTCAAAATAGCATGTTAGATTCCATTTTTATCCAAGGATAAAAATATATGCTCATCTAAGAGCTTTCAACTCTCAAGGTGTCTCCAAAACTAGTTGATAAATAAGGAGTTATCATGACTAATTCCAACTAGCCAATGAAGCATTAAGAAAAATTGCTATATAATATGGTAAATGGGGAAAAATATAAGGTAAATTTAATTAAAACTCCTCACTTATACCTCTATTTTATATTTGGTGACTATTTAGTTCATAACTATATGATAGATGGTGGAGACAATAGTGTTGTTATGCCTAAGCAAATTATCGACAAGCTTGGTCTTGTCTAAGAACCAAATGTTCAAGGATTATTTCAATTGGATAAAAAAAAAATATTAGGCATCATTAAATATTTTAATTTAAAATTACATGATTATCCCAATGTTACCATTCAACAGGATGTAGTAATGGTTGATTTGCCTCCCTATTTTTCCATGTGTCTTTCAAGGAACTTCACCTCAAATATTGGAGGATTTTTATCAGATGATTGGACATATTTGATGTTTATTATAGGTATGGAACTAAGGTAATAATACATTCTGAACCCATTAGATATTTCCATTTGGAACCATATATGTTAAGTGTTGTAAACACTAATTGTGTCATCTCTTATGAGGTAACATAAACTAGTGTAGAGGAGACTGAATCACCTTTATATGGGATTTTATATTTTCTCCTTGATGATTGGATCTATATCTAACATTAATATGATCCTTATAAACTAATTAAATAATGAGGACTTGGTGTTTATTACCTCCATGAGAAAGATGCACCAATTCCAGCCTTGATGAAGGATGATGAGTCTAGTGATGGTCTCTCGTAATTATACTTTGATGGATCAAAGAATGAGAATGGTACCAGGTCTATAATGATGTTGATTTATACAAAAAATTAAAGTTATTTATCATCTATTAATTTTCAATTTAGTTTTTCAAACAATGTTGGAAAATATAAGGCACTAGTTTATGGTTTACAATGGGCTATGAAGATGAAATTCAACACCTTACAAGCCTTTGGTGATAGTGAACTTATAGTTAACCAAGTGAGAGGTATTAATGTATGTGTAAATACATTTATTTAATCTTACAAGTGTATAATATAGGACTTACTTGAAGATTTTTAACCTTAAACATTTAAGCAATAACAAGAGATGAGAGTAAATATGCAAACAAGTTGGCTACCATTGGATCACAATTTAGTAACCTAGCTGATGTAAGAAATGAAAAGTTATATTCATACATTAAGGTGATTTTAAGGACTTATATTTGATATAATAATGATAATTTTCAATTGTTTTAAAATGATAATCATATTGTCAGATTCTTTCAAGAAGAGGCTAAGTTTTCCTCAAGAAATTAGTCAAAGTAATTACAGCAGTATGGTGATCAGATTATGCAACTAAAAATAAATACATTTCCCATGGTATTTATCACACTTTAGAAAATATTTAGTGGTGATGAGCTAAGGAAATAAAATTAAACTTTGTCAACAAAGGAAGAACACTATGCCTATGTACAAGTTTCACCTAGTAAGAGCTTAAAGTTGGGTAAAGTATGCACTTATTCAGAAAGGAAGCTTTCATTGTGTTATATACAATTTTTGTTGATGTATTTTCATGGAAATATAGTGATCTTAAGGGATTTGACCTAAGTATAACTCAACACACTATTGAGTTAGAGGCTGAAACTAAACCAATAAGACAAATACAATTGCTTGTTAATCTTAAACTTGAGCCTTTGATGAGAGCTTAGCTTCATAAGCTCATTGAATCAGATATTATATTTCCAATCAATCACTCAACTTGGGTGACAAACCTTGTTGAAGTATGAAAAAGTAATTGTGAAATTATACTGTGTGTTGACTTTTATAACTTGAAAAAATATTCCCTTAAAGACCACTATCCATTTCCATCTATGTAACAAATTTTATAGTTGGTTTTAGGTTTATAAAGGATCTCCTTGTTGGATGTCTATAGTGGTTACAATAATATTTTGGTCAAGGAAGAGGACTAATTCAAGATAAACTTCACCAGAAAGTGGGGGACATTTGCATATAGAAAGATGCACTTTGGTTTATCTAATGCTAGAGTTAACTTTTTAGAGAGTCATGGATATGGCATTCCAAGTCCTTCCTAATAATTTTGTACTAGTTTATTTAGATGATATAATAGTCTTTTGAAACAATGCAAGTGAGCACATGGTTCACCTTGAGAAAATGTTTGAAATGTGTAGGCAATTTGTGGTATCCTTAAATCCCAAAAAAATGTGTCTTCTTAGTTCATGAAGGTAAGATTATTGGACATATAATTTCAAATCAAGGTTTAATCATAGATCCTAAAAGAATAACTTCAATTCTTGCACTTTCCTTGCCTAAGCACAAAAGAGCTTTGTGAATTTTCTTAGGGTATATCAATTTTATCAGAAGATACATCTCAAATTTTTCCACTTTAGCTAAGCCACTTACATCTATGCTAAAGAAGAATCAGAGTTTCAACTAGTCTAAAGAGTAAAGATTTTTTATGGAATTAAGAAATCAATGACTAGTGCTCCTATGCTCATGAACCTATATTTCATAAAGGACTCCATCTTGTATACCTATGCTAATATTAACACCATTTTAAGCATTCTTATGCATCAGAATCATGAGGCTTTAGAGTATACAATAGCATTCTTCAATCAAGGCTTGGAGGAGTATGAAACAAGGTGCTTTTTTTATTGAAAAGCATGTATTTTAGTTATAATCTATCTCAAAAGGTTTAGATACTTATTGTCTAAAAATAAGATACATCTAATGGTTTCCCATCCAAGTATAAAAAATTTCTCTTAAACAAATGACAAAAGAGTTGGTTGGATAAAAAAGGTAATGAAGTATGATGTGGATATCAAGGTCACAAATATAATTATAGGAAAAGGAATTTATGAACATATAGCCTTGAACTTACAAGAATCCAATGAGGTTGTTATGGTGTCAAGTGATGAAGAGGTTGTAGTTAATCATACTTCACCTTTTACTTGGTTTCATGATTTGGTAAGATATATTCAAGATGGTATTTATCCCTCTCATCTAACTAATTCAAAAATAATATATTTTATATTACAATTAATTATATTGGTTCTTTTTAATGGTTTTTTGTTCAAGAAAGATATCAATGGTATGTTTTTATGATGTATTGAACCGCATCAAACAAAAAATCTACTTAAAGAGTTATATGATGGACATGGTGGAGGGAATTGATAAATAAGGACTATATCCCATAAGATCATGAGAGGTGGGTATTATTATCCAAGTATATTTGGTTATTATCATGCATGGGTTAGGAAATGTAGAAAGTGTGATATGTTTGTAGGAAAAGTGAAACTTGCAAACTTACTCTCCAAAAAATTGTGATGGATCAATCCTTTGTACAATTAGGATTGGAATTTATTGGCCTCATTAATCTTCCATAAATATCAGGTTAGAAATGGATACTAACTACTACATATTACTTCATTAAATAGATAGAATCACTAACATTGAAAGAAGCAAATGAGTCCAATGTTTTAGATTTATATGAAGGTTTGTTTACTATATTTGGAGCCCCTTCAACCATTATTTATGACAATTTTATGGCCTTTTTGGGGTATAAAATTAGCTAATGGGTATTTAAACATAGTGTCTTCCTCAACACTTCATCAAATTACTACCCACAAGGTAATTATCTTACTGAGTCAACAAATAAGAACCTATTAAAGATCATATGGAGGACTATTGAAGATAATCATAGGTCATGGAATCTCAAATTAAATTTATATCTATGGGTTGATAAGATTACCTGTAAGAGTTTAATATCCAATGATCCCTAGAATTTGGTGTATGGTAAGGAATTGATGTTACCTATTTCTCTTGAATTCCATGCTTTAGAACTAATGCATCAACTTGAGATATTGGAGAATGAACCAATAGAGATTAGGTATGTTGAGATAATATAACTAGAGGAAGTTTTAAATTAGTCAATGTTGGCCATAGAAGTTCATCAAGCATAGGTAAATATATCTTTTGACAGAAGATCTTCTTTAAGAGGTTTCAATGAAGGAGGTTTGGTCCTCAAGTGGGATGAGGATAGAACTAAGCTAGGGAGGCATACAAATTTTAACTCTCTTTGGAGTGGTCCATACTTAATATCCAAGTAAAAATCACATAATTCCTTCCAACTTAAAAAATAGATGGGGAGAAGCTTCTTATCCTAGTTAATGGGATACATTTGAAATATTTCTATTAAGGAAGCTGAGTTCCCTATACATAATTAGCTATCTTGTTTCCATATAAGTGTTGTTTTAACACATTAGTTTTCTTTGTTTTTCCCCAAATAGTGAATTTTTTGTATAATTGAATTATTAGATTAGTTTCCCTATTTTTTGTGTTTTCTTCCTAGCCTTGGTGTAATTATTATCTTCTTTCAGTCAAGTAGGTTTCTCATAGTCATAGAACAGATTGGTAATTATTGATGAGTTCAAAACCTATGAATGATTTGGTTCTCAAGATAGAATACATGCCTTCCAACTAAGTCACCAAAGATATTGGCTAGATTTGGCACACATAAGAAACTTTTGATTTGATGTGGTTTGAATTTGAGCATGGTCCTAGTTGAGAAGAAATCTAATAAGAAGAAGATCAAATAACCTTCATGTAGAACACATGTCATTTGAAATATGTTAAAACACTTTTATTAGGCTTAAAGTGTTTATGTCATAATCTTAAGGGACCAAACAATAATCTCATGTCATATAGGAATGAATAAATCAATCTAGTTGCACATTTGATATATGCACTTGGGAGGTCAACCAAACCCAAAGGAATGCATGGATATGATAATTTTGGTCTTGAAAATATCCTCTATGAATTTGGTGTCTTGATTATCTTGATATCTCAAGATATAAGCCTTTAAATTTAGACTTATAGAGTGAAATGTATGCACAAATTTCAATTTAAAGCTATGACAAATAACTATTTGAATTTAAATTTTCCAAAGATTAATGCACAACTAATAAGTGTTAAGATCTTGGTTGCATAAATAAATATATAATAGTGTGCATCAAGTAACAATTCCAGTGGGCCCAAATAGATCAATAGAGCATATTTAATCATACCAAAATATATCGATAAGGAGAAAGAATCTAAAAAGTCAACAAATCCTAAAGATAAGTGAGAAGCTACCAAGTGTCATGACTATGGTATATACCAAGTAAATCAATGGTAACTATTTGATCCATGCAAATAATTATTGATGGTCTAAGGTAAAAAATTTAAATATCTTAGATTAAATGTGAGCCCACTACATGGTGTAAGCATGAAAATAGATATACTAACAACAAGATCCTGAGAAGGGATGTATAACTAACAAATGGAATGATTTAGAAACCTAGACAAAGATTAAGTGCTAATATTAAAAGTCAAGGCCTTAATACTTTAAATAGAGATCAAATACAATTGAGTTAAAACTAGATCAAATATTTCAAAGGGAGGCCAGCGAGTTAGACACATCAGTTTCAATGGGTTTGTTTCAAAATCTAGTATCATGATTATGAACCTTTTCTCCACTCTTACACACCAAAAATAAACTAATAGGGAACAATTAATGATAGAACAAGATCACAATATATTGATATAGTTTATGTAACTACTTTGACATAAAAATTCAGCTTTGAAATGACTTTATCCCTTCATTGTAACTGTAAGGAGCAATAATGCAAGCCAAAAATATATTTAAAGAGACATATATGGTTATTATATCCACCAACATTATGGTCTTTTCTAATGGCATAAATGCTATAATTATTGGAAATCTTAGACATTATTCTCCCTTATCTATCCTTCTATGAATGATCCCCATCTCTCTCATCCCATTTTTTTTGTAAATATAGGCTTTTGAGCCTTGAAAAGGATCCCTCTCTTTGACATGACTAGACTCTACCAACATTTGTATTGTAACACATATTTAATGCAATAAAAGATTGAATTCCTCCATTTACAAGTTAAATTAAAGTGTCTTTCATGAGTTCATTGATTTGGTTAAGTGAATATATGTTTTCCTTGCCTTTGTCTAATTTTTCTCACCTTCATGAAGTTTTTTGGTAGTATAAGTGCATATAGTCTATTAGTCAATTTAGAAGTGGATAACTACCCTCCCATGCCATGTTAATAGCTAGTCCATCCCTTTATATGAGATATTTATGTGAGGTTTGATAAAATATTGAGTTAGTTGACCTTATACAATCTTTATTTCATCCTATAGTGTGTCTTGTGCAAGTATAATGATCAACAGATTTGGTGCATCACCCCCCTTTTTATATGCTTTCTTGGATTATTGTTAATATCTCTCCCTTTACAAGAAAGAGTTAGATTAGGTTTAGTATAGGTGATAGACCCAAAAGGAATCTGACCTTCTTCAAAGGTATAACTAAGATTAGGTGACCCAAAACCTAGGGTCATTCCCATGTTAGACTAGGTTTGAGCAAGAGGACCTTAAAAATCATTTGCTCAGCTAAGGTGCAACCTAAGACACCAATAGTACACATCTTAAATTGATGTCCAACACATCATTCTATTAATGATCCACATTTTTAATATTGATGTCTTATCATATCATTATGCTATTACTTTTATTTCTTAAAATGATCTTCTAGTTACACATTGGGAGGCATGTAATATTGATAAATAAATTTGATGAAGAATTGTAAAGGTATTATTTTTAGTAGGTTGATTTTTATCAAAAAAAATCCTAAGGATATTCTCTTATATTATTTGGTCATAATTTATTAACTCTTACAACTATTTCTTACCCCTTTAAGTATAAACCTTTAGTAATAATTATTTGAGAGATGCTCTCAAGAACTATATTTGATAAAAAGGAAAGATTGAATTTATGAATCCATCTAAGTTTTGGGTTATTCTTGGATTAGTATTGGTGTCTCTCCCATATTAAGTCTTGAGTAATCAATTTTTTATGCTTATAGTTAAATTTTCTTAAGTAAGATATGGATTTACATTGTAAGAGTTTATCTCTTTCAGAATGAAATTTTATATGGGGTGTAATAGTATACTCAATCTTATGGGTTATTCTTATCTCTATATACATAAAACCCTAGGTACCCTTATTAACAAAAAAAATTATGTGTGGTTATTCTAACATTTTATACATTTGTGAAGTCTTTGTTGACAAAAAAATAATTAATTTCTTATGAAGGGATTACCACCAGTGGTTGGATGACCCTTTTAGAATCTTGGGATACAAAGTGACATTACTAATGAATCATTATAAAAAATATAATGATAATAGATTTAAAATTATGAGTAACAAACTGATAACCATTTTCATTGGATGAATATCAAATCTTTGTAACTCAAATATATGATATAAAAAAAGTTAGCTTTGGATCTCTACTCAATTTGTTCAAGTGAAAAGAATATAAATCTCATTACTAGAGGATTGATGATATTTTGGAAGGGAATCGTTATTTCTAAATTTTTAATAAAGTATCATTTAAAAGGTGTACTCTTAGTAAATTATTTAATGTTGGTTAAGTTAGATTTATAACAAACCAAGAAAATACCTTCAAGTACATTGTTGGGATGAGGGTAATGTAATTACTATTCAAAAAACCCTTTGTTTTACATTATATAAAAAATATGGTATTAATTGGGTTAATTAAACACACACAATATTTATTGGGTTTCAAACATTAATATTTTTATGGTTTCTTTAATAAATGAAAAAATCATTATCAAAAGTTAAAGTACTCTTGGGCTTACATAGTATTTTATATGAAAATGGATGAGGGTTAAACCCCATAAACCTACTAGATTAATTAAAAAAATGGTGAGACTTGGTAGTCCTATTTATTACCTTATATATTATAATATGGTTATTTTCATCCCCTCTTCTTAAACACTTTTTGGTTGATTCACTCAGCCAACTAGTAAAAAAAATTTAGACTTTCTTGTTTAATTTATTTTATTGTTATATTTTTTATATTATTAATAAATAAATATATATTAGTTTAGTTTTTCATAGGCACCCATTTTGGTACAAGTACACATATTTATAATATCTTTGTATGTATATACCTTTTTACTAATAATTAGATGTCTAGTGATGCAAACTCTAATGGACCTCTTCAGGTTTACCTTATTTCACATGATTTACCTACCACTTTGGCCTATATGTTATGTCTATATATCTTCATATAATGTATGGTATTATACTTACATTTTTTACATTTTTTCTATATGTTTTAATCCCCTATACACTCATGTTTTTCCTAAACGCTAGCATCGACATTAGTACCAAACTTCGATGCAACTATCTAAGCTTATCTTATTCCATATCATTCACTTTGTGACCATTTAGTTATCCCTCTTTTTATATCCTATGTTTGGATTTTCACATGTCACTAGGTTCTAATTCAAATTCAAAAGGTTCCTATAAATAGAAAGTCTATAGTCTAATTAAATAGCCTAATAATTTTATAAGGCAACTCTCCAATTGGAAAGTACTATTTATTTTAATCTATCAAATAGCACTAAAACACTGAATCAAATATCTAAATCATTCAAAATGTTAAATATATTATTGTATCACTTGTATCAAGGGTTACTGGGAGAAAGAGTTTATAGTCACACTATTACAATTTCACATACATGCATAGGAGGGAGAACTACATGTGAGTCTAAGGCCCTCATTGGATTATTGGATATGTATGTAACACTTAGAAACAAATGGGGTTGTTAGGGTTAGCTCAAATCACATTTTTAACCCATTTTTACTAGTTTATAATAGGTACAATGTAAAAGAACTAGGGATACTTATTATCTATATCTAACACATAAGAAGACATAAATTGAGGCATAAAACAATTACACAGGGGGTAGCATAGGCCTAGTATAAATTTAAAGTCACTCTTGTGTATATATTTCACTAGACACTTATGTCATAAGGTGGACATATGTGTCGTTGGTATTATCCTCAATTGACACAACTATATAGAGGTTAAAAATAGTTAGAATATAGAATAAACAAGGTCAAGATCTTTATGGAAGCCCTGTGAGGATTTCCCTATCACTACCATAGTCTATAATTGAACAACAAATAATATACACTCTCTTTTATTCCTTAGTTACTTGATACTTACTATATTTATTACACATTCCTAAATGGGATATATTATAAAAATATTATATTAAATTTCTCAAACATTAATAATACTTGATTACATTCAAACATATTTATTTCTTTTATGTTTCTCTTATGAATCAAAAGCATTAAAACATTTGGTCAACCCATCCTCTACTTGTTGAACTAAAAATCTAGTTTGCATATTAGGGTTTTTACCTTCTTCAAAGGTTCATCTCAGATTTCTATATTTTATTTTTAGATCTAATTTCTCTCTCACTTATATGGGCATAGCTTATGAATTCTTAGTTACTTTTTTGGGGGGTCTTAGTGGTTGTGTTTTTTATATTAATTATAAACTTTATATCCCTTATAGAGTGCTTAAAAGAAGGTTATGAATTAAAGCTTAATTATTAATGTTTCTTTAATCCACCTCCTAAGAAATTTATTACATATGAAGATATTTTATAATATTAAAAATAGTTTAAATACTCTTTTTATTATAACTATGTTAATGAAAAAACCAATGATTTAAATTCAAGTATACATGAGCAAAGTCATGATCATGATGTTTCTACTCTTGGTTATGAATGTAAAAAAATGCCTCTTAGTTATGGAAAATCTCATAGTTCTCTCTTTTATTATATCGAATACCAAAAAATATGTAAAATGATACCATTCCTAATGTTGAAAATAAAAATATTCTATCCATATCCTCTTTATCTATTTCAAAAAGTGAGTGTGATTCTCCCCTTCCCAATTTTGAAAATTTCAAAAAAGTTGAATGTTCCTCCTCTATATCTCATAATGAAATTCTTGATGAAATCAATTGTGTGTCTCCTTCCAAAAAATAATACTAATTTTAAAAAAATTGTTCCTTATTGGCATGCTTCAAATGAAAATAATCAACTTTCTTCTTCCCCTCTAATTTGTGATGATCAAAATGCATGTCCCATATCTCCCATTGTTTCGATTGAAGAAAAAAATGAGAGTGCATATGAAAATCATAACGAAACAAATACAAAAACATGATTTGATTAGGGACAAAATAAATTTCCCAAATATATTTTAGGTATTTCTTATAAATATCAAACCATATAAATCCAAGTAACAACAAAACATTTTCCCAAAAGGTTTCCTAATGAAATAATTTCATAAGACAATTTTAAAAAGCTACAAATTATAGTTATGGCAATGATCCTTTCTCACATAAAAATTATGTACCTCAATTATAAATAGATATTGAATTATGTAAACCTCTTTCTCTTTGATGAGAGAGTAAAATTGAAAGTGAAGTTGAAATTTTTCCATCTCTTGATGTAGTATATAAAATAGTAAATATTTCTTCCCTTTTTTCCATTTCTTCTTCTTCTCAAAAGTAGAGTGCATTTAAAAGTGAAATTAATTTTCCTACTCCTATAGTATGTCACAAAATTTATATAAATATATCATATTACAATGATAATAAAATCAACCTTTGTGCTCTTCAACAATATATACTTACATCTCTATACATGGGTGTTTATGTATCGAATATTGAAAATTAATGTTAGGAGCCTATTTTAGCAAATGATAGATATTTTATTATTCCTATGTTCAACACAAAGGTTAGTTTACAATAAATATTAAAATTCTCAACTTATTGTTATGATAATTTATCTATTATGACTACCATTGGATATTTGCAACAACAAGTCAACATTCTTAAATTGGAAATTTGTTCTCATGAAGCTATTCTTGAGGAGAATACATTAATAAATAAACCTATTTTTATGAATGTGTTTGAATATCCTTATCCTTAAAAAAATTATTACTAAATTATCCTTATCTGGTGGTCAAACGGATCCTAATATTCATTTACAAAAATATATACACTCTTTTGAACATTGGGCCGAAAATGGTAGCTAGATTTAAAAAAAATTTCATCATAAATTAGCCCAAGGGGCTCTTGATTAGTTTTATTATTTTTTAAGTGGTTCATTATAATGTTTTAAAAAACTTTAATATGTTTATATATCAATTTTTAATCATTATACCTTACCTAAATTACCATTGAAACATTTCCAAACATTGAGACAAATAAAAAATGAGCCTATACAAAATTATGTTATTTGATTTAAATATGTTTTGCATTCCTTACATTATTCACACTCAAATTTATAAATATGATTCATATTTAGTAGATGTCTTCTTTCTTTACTTAGATAAATAACATTACATAAGCCTTTTTCCTTCATTTGAGATATTATATTAGGATGTAAAAAATATGCATGTGATCTTATGAATACACAAACTAGGCTGCCTATTTATTCAACCAAACCCAAACATGGTAAAAATATTGCTTCCAAAGTAAACCAAAAAAATCAAATAGTTTTACTAAAATTTCGTTTTCAAGATAGATTCATATTGTTGATAAGAAATTGTAGATCGCCTATCATGTTTTTGGTGTTTATTAATGGTGTGCCTAAAGTTTGTTTCAAAATTAGTAGAGGAATCAAGCACAGATATCCATTATAACCTTGATTATATATTATAATGGTAGAATATCTTAGCAAAATATTGATAGTTTTCATTAGAGATAATGTTCTAAAAGGTTTGAAACTAGCCCAGGATGTTGAATTAGCTCTACATCAAGAGTTTGTTGATTATACTAACATCCTATATGAATCATCAATTAGAGAATATAGAGAGTTAAAAAGGAACATTGATAACTTTAAGTAAATATCTAAATAAAAATTAAACTTCAAAAAAAGTATAGTCTTCTTCATCAACACTCCTCTAATAAGAAAAAATAGAATTCTAGCCAATTAGGATATTAGATAAATGAGGCTCTATTTTCAAAGGGAAATGCAATTGATTTATAAATCAATCCTAGCTCAGAGTATATAAATACTACTTACACTTTTGATTTTTGATACATTAGATATTCAAGTTCATGACCAAGATGGATCTACTAGACCAAGATAAGGGATCCCTTACCATAATAAAATCACTATGGAGGGTACAAAATCTTTCAATCAAGAAAAACTATGAAATAATCCTAACTAGATCCTATTTTTTTATATTCATTAAGTGTAAATGACAAAATCTAATTAAAAATCTAATTTGGTGCTCATCAAAGCTTGTGGCACAAATTTAGCGTAATAAACATAAAAAGTAAACATTCATAGAAGGCATATACTCACTTCAATGTATACAAAATCCTAATGCATGGGAGAGAAGTAAAAATACATATCTATATACTCTTAAAAAGTATGAATGATGTTAGTAATACCTACATTGGAAGATGAACCCACCAATCCTCAATCTCTCCCTTGGCCAAGGTGTTTCTAAATAGGTTGTTATTGTATGTAAGGATGACAAAGATAAATCATTTGTAGGCTAGAAAACCTATCTATGCATCTAAAATACTTCTCCACAAGACAAAATTTGTATCTCCAAATAAATTATGAAACCCTAAGCTATGATCCTCAAGTATAATGGTGGATAAGCATATGCAAAATATATTTTTATTCTTCTCTTCTTAATAAATGATGAAATGAATATGTATATATAGATGAATATAACCTTAGTCCTTTCCAAAATTTTAAACATGATCAGCCCAATAGACTTTGTATCATTATTGATAAAAGAAAATTAGGTCTTGGTATATTTTTCCAATGGTCGTCTTAGACCCTAAATGAGTTTTGTCACTTAGAGTATAGAGTTAATGGGACTTACATTGTATTATAAACTATTGGAAAATGTTTTACAATAGGAAAGGAATAATGAAGGTGGAAAATGACTATAAGAGGGTGAAAGATAGGAAGCAACAATCGAGGGAATGTTTTTAGGATATGGTTGTGTAGATAACAAGTGGTAGTAGAGGGACAACTATCTTCCAAAGCACTAATGGTCTTCTCGCCCCTTTTCTAGTGCACCTCTTAAGGTGTACACTCAAAGATATCAATATTCAATAGGTTCCTACAAGAGAAAAAGAATAATTAATTGGTAAATTTTGAAATTATTATGTGTATACATATACCCCATGTTAAGCTCGTCACATGTAACTTAGGTGTAACATGGGATGGTGCTTTAGGAAAAGAACATAGTAATGCATAATGCTAAGGCTGAATAAACTGTAGTCAAGAGAAAATAAAATACATGAAAGGATAGAATTGAAAAACATATACCTTTACTTACCTTTGTGTTATAGATAAATAAGTATATGAAAGAAATGTGAAGGTGTCCATTCTAGGGAACATTAGGTGACCATGGATAAATTAGTGAAAAAGATAAATTTTTTTAAATAATAGGTGAAAATATTCTCTATGTTGTCAAAAATCTAAAACATTTTATTGTTTGAGAAAAGAGCTAGTAAAAATAAATATATGGTCAAAATATAGAATCTAGTGGTAAATATTTGAAAGGTAAATAATTTTGAATAATTAATATAAATATGGTGATAAATGATTAATTTATTATTTTTAATATTCTAAAAAAATAGAGATCAAAGAGACCTAGTTAGAGATCAGAGAGCCATCATGGTACAAAGATGAAAACTAAGATGAGGGGGATGCATAGAGGCCATAATGAGTGAATCACATGTAAACAATTTATAATTTCATTTTTTTTAATATTCTTATTTGAAATTAACCTAAAAATATAAAATTAATTGGTAGGCAACATCTAGGCACCAAAATGAACCCTAATAATTTTTTACTAAATTAGGGTATAGTGGGGTACTAGGTAGGATGAAGTTGGACAAGTAAATGCCTAAGGAATTTATGATAAATGATAAAAAAATCATCATTGTGGAAGAATGTAGACAACTTGGTTGATTTATTCAATAAGGTAAGATAAAAAGATAGGGTTGATGTACTATGTCTAGAAGAGGCCAACTATGTATAACAAGGTTGATATAGTATCACAAGTCAATAAGATGGCTGATCTAGTATTGATGTGGTTGATCTAGTTGGAAAAGGAAGGGGTCAATTTAGTATTTAAAATAAAATACAGAGTTGATTTAGTATTAAATGGCTTGATTATCTACAAAATTAAGAAACTAAATGAAACTAGTTGATTTAAGGAACTAATTTTTGAAATCTTTAAGAATGTATTTTGATTATTTATGACATGGAGATATGATACATAAATTGTTGTTTGATACTATATAGAGATACTAGAGATATTACAACCTGATAGATGCATCATGGCTACTGGATCTATTAGATAGACTAGCTAATGTAGACAAAGCTTGACTATTCATACTGGGCTTTGGAGGTATTATAGAGATGAGGTACATCCCACTTAGTGTTGATATCAATGTCATGTTTCTTGAAACATGAGAATGATTGGCCAATATTTTTCAATGGATGGTGGATGGGGATACCATTGAGGTGGGTATCACACTAGAATATGTCCATGCATTATTAGGACTATCAATAGGAGGGACATCAATGATCACTAGGGCACCAAATGATTTGGAGGAGAGGTGACCACTAGCTTGATGGGTGATGTGATTAGATAAGATATACCCTAGATTGAGGGTGATTTTGTTTTATTTATATATTATATAAATTCAAGACATCTCAAATTTTGTGATAAAACTTGTGATAACATGAGTGTTATGTCACATGTCAGGCATCAAGGTGATATTAAATGTGATAGTCTTATATCAGTCCATTTTAGATCAAGGAACACTCTAATATTTTTGGTATATCATCTAGGTTACACTCATGCATGATATGTATGGTTTTTTTATAGAGGGTAGAAGAACATGGGTCCTATTATTTTATTAAGTACTTGGATATATAGCAGGTTCTTTATGTATCAACTAGTTGGGTAGCCCTATGTGGTTGATGACATGTTACCTTGGGTGGTGAGATGAATGTAGGACCATGTAGATTGGGACATACCCCATAGGATATAATTTCAAACTATCACACAAAGGGAGACTATGTGGAATCCGTACTCACACATTGATACTATATGGCCTAGTTGGTTGACCATTATGATAGGTATGGCACAATTGTAGATCATGGGATACTACACCTCATGGGTAGAGCCACATCTAGTGGCATGCTTGCTAGGGTAGTTCAGACTCCACACCTATCAACCCCTATAGTAGTTCCTACTTATTGGGTATGACATGCTATAGATCTGAGTGAAGAGGAAGAAGAGCAATTATAGAGATACATGTTATTTATCCATAGTGTACTAGACCATGGATTGGTCAAGATTAATAATAGGTGGTAGAAGGAGGGGATGACATGGATTTAAATATAGGTATATAGTAGGTACCATATTATTATTAGAAATAGTGACCACCCCAACCATACTACATATAGAGGCACTACCAGTGAAAGAAAGCACATGCAGTGGCTATAATATAAGATTACTTATAAGCCATTATAGAATATATTTGGTCCATAGAGGCACCTCTCAATAGAGGATCATGACATGCATGGGTGGTGACTCCTAGATTTACATTAGTGCAGAGATGACATATGGAGAAGGTACTCATGGGATGAGTAGATGGAGTGACTATGCTTGGCAGATGACTAGTTGGGGAGATGGTGGTTGGTGACACTAACACTAGTGAGAAATTTTGTAATTTTGATTTAAGGTTTGATATAGGATACTAGTTACATGTGATTATAGTAGATAGATATATTTTGAGATATATATATGATATAATGTCTATCTAGTTTTGGTTTTATAGATCCTGTAGCAGAGGAGATCAGATGGGGATCTCTAATTATGGCTATGCACCATGACATATTAGATAGGGTGATGGCTACATACAATCCCACCACACTAGATGATCATGTGGTTTGATCTACCCTAGCCCAAACATGCTAGTTTAGATTAGTAGGAGAGGCCATGAGGTATTTGTAGGCACATGGGGATAGATTGAATCCATTAGAAAGGGTGGGAGAGAGAGAGGTATAGGCCTAGTAGGCCTTGGCTCAAGAGAGATTAGTGCACATAGATACCACTATGTAGCTTGGATAGGTGTAGGACTATGTGGTCAATCTATAGGGATAGGTAGTAAGTTTGAAATCCCATACTACTTCATTAAAACATACCATTTAGATGGGACAAGCTTATACATCTATGGGTAGCATGGCTAGGCCATAAGATAGGCATGGTGGGGTCCAACCTTAAAACTAGAGCTATTCTATATTTTTTACCTTGTATTGTATAAAACACATGATATATATAGATAGTTATTTTGATAGTTATATTTGATCTCATGAGTTGTATTTGGTTGTGGATGTTGATGCATGGATATATTTATTTTTACCACATGAATTTAGATTTTGTTGTATATGTAATGGGAAATATATGTGGATTTTTTAATTTTCTAGCATTATCTGATACACATGCATGGCTAAAAATATGAAGGCCAAAATGACTTGAAAAAGTAAAAGTAATAAAAAAAATGTACTACACATTATATCATGATGGGAAATGTGTAATAACAAAATATGATTAAATATAATAAACCAAATATGGTAAAAGGGGTAAAAAAATGTTTTTAAACCATGAAAAAGATTGGAACTAAGTTAAAATAAGTAAAATCATACTATATCACGTTGGCAAGTATAAATGTGAACCAAAATTAAAAAAATTAACTTAATTTGATCACACTAATTCAAGATGGGAAGTATGAAAAAATTTAATAAAATCGTTGTAAGCATACATGCAATCAAAAAATAAGAAGATAAAGTAAAAAATTAATTAAACAAGAATAAAACATACTATATAAAGATTGGAAGCTTGTCAATGATGTGTTACTCATAATCAATCACTATTTATCTCAAATTTGACACATGTAATTTCATTATGACTTGGTTATTGAAATTTTTTTTGAGGAAGGCCTGGTCCTATCCATGGTCTTACACTGGAATTCACAAAGGGAACACCAATGAGGTGGAAACAACTAGGAATTATTTTTAGAATGAAATGTTGGTAATGTGGTAATTTGTAAGTAATGCCTAGTCCTACCCATGGTTTGACAATGCAACTCACAAATAGAAACTCTTAGAGCAATTGATCATTAAAAAAAAATTCTCATGGGGATATATTAAGATTATTTTAAATGAAAGATGGAATGTAAAAAAAAAATAACATAGGAATCTATTATAAGCCCTTAGGAAACATGAGACACACTAAGGACACAAAAAATACACTAAGTGGATAATGACCATCAATATATAAAGGATATTCATAATAAGTGCAAAGTTGTATATGTAAATAAGTGAGATAATAAGATCAAATCATGTTGATTGGATGAAAAATAAAATTAAAATGGACCTTTCTTCCCACAATGTGTTACCCATTCCTCAGGACCTCTTATATATCTCTCGATCTACTATGAAGATTGTGTAACTATTTGAGAAAGTATGTAGCACTAAAATATTATTTTATTCTCATTTTCCAATCTACTATCCTACCACACCCAAATAAACATTTACTCTATCATGAGGCTAACTATGTATTTTTATTTTTGATTATAAAAAGGATATGTGCTTTCAATCACATATTTTAGTGTGATTTGACTTTTGAAAATTTAAATATTGCCTTTTTTATCATTTCCTTTTATTTAAATGATTTGGGATTTTAATTTTTATGACTTTTAAGATTCCTCCTCCATATGGGCTTGAAATAATCAATATGAGGTATATAGTGATACACATGAATGATCTTGAATTTGGTTAAATGAAGCTAAGTATCTAAAGACATGATTGACTAAAACACTTAGGATTACCTATGAACTAGTATGCTATCTCAAGTTTCAACCATGTGTATTCTTAGTTTTTGAAAGGTAATAAGGGGGAATAAAAATAAATCCAAAGTGGATTAGTAAAATATAGAATGAAAATGAGATGACTTGTTTTCTAACTAATCACATGGTAAATAACTATTACTAAGGGAAGTAAGGTTTGTATAAACAAGTCAAAATAATAATTATTCATGTGGTTGAGATGAGGTATAAAATAAACATGAGAAAAGATAAATACATCCATGGTAAGAAATGACCTCATAAAGAGAAGCAAAAAATCATAAAAAGAATCCATAAGAGATCATAACGATAGAAAATCAAACCATAGACAACACATAATGCAAAATATAAATAGCCATATAAGATATATAAATGAAAAAAAAAATTGACATGGTTAGATTATATAATTTAGATATATATAAAAAAAATTGTATCACACATCTAATGAAAAATTATAATAAATAATAAAGTAAAAGAACACCATGTTGTGTTTATAAATACTAGTAAACCTATCCACAAGCATTATACATAACATATGATATATATATATATATATATATATATATATATATATATATATATATATATATATATATATATATATGAATATGGAATCTAATTATAGAAAGAGTCTCATCGATCTTCTTTGAAAGTTGTGAAAATACCTTGCATTTTATCTCCTCTACAAAAAATATAGGCAACACTAAAAGATCATGCCATGAGGGCCATCATGTCTAGAATACTCAAGAGAAGGAATAAGAGTAGAAGATGTTGAATAATAAATAACCAACAATGGATAAGGGACCATAGGTGAAGGACAATCCATGGGTAGAGAGGGAGCCATAGGTGGAGAAGATTTTATGGGTGGAAGAAGCAAGGGAGAAGAAGGAATTGTAGGTAGAGGGACCACAAGGGAAGGAGGATCCTTATTTCATGGGAAACATATGGGAATAGGAATATTAGGCATAGGAATGGTCATAATTTGATCCTAAAAATGATTAGTATGATGGGTACCACACTAGTGCCCCAAATAATATACCTCTCCATATTTGGGAATATACCTAGATAATAACTTGGGAGGAGGTATATAATTGCATATAGGTTTAGGAAGTGTAGGATGTAATGTGTCAATATATTTTTGAAGATTTTTAAAATGGGTGAATAAATGATTATCTATGTAATGGAAGCATCATATGTGTTTGTTAGTAGTCTTTGTGGGTATACTATCATAGGGAGTAGAATCAGAAGTTGGGGAAGGCTAGTATAATTTATAGTCTCTATTCCAATGACTGATAACTCTATGAATTTCACGATATGGACAATCCACCCATTACATTGGCAAGGGATAAATATGTGGTAAAGGAAATAGTTCATTTTCAAGGGGAGTTCAGGCTAGTGGAGAGACTAGACAAGGATCATCTAAAAGAGAAAAAATAGGATATAAGAGGAGGCTCAACTAAAGGTAGAGTAGGAGTAGGATATGGACTAATGTCAAATGAGGGAGGAGAAATATGTGTAGAGGGATTAAATATAGTATAAAACATCTCATGGGGAAGCAGGCTATAGGGATCATAATATCTAGTAAAATGATAAGGACCACTCATAACATGATCCATACGCATGCTCCTAAGAGTTTATTAAGAAACTATAGGTGTGCCATGAAAATGTACTATCTCTACCCTATGAATAAAAGTAATAATGATAAAATTAGTAACTATATAAGATGGTATGTGATAAGATAAATGAAAATACTAAAATAAATAAGAATAATAATGAAATATCTCAACTTTTCTAGTTTGAAAAAGACCTAATATAAATAGGTCATCTAAATTATAACCATCATCATAGTTGGGTGTAAAAAATTTAATGGTACAAGTAGGTATAACCTTTTCATTCAAGGTTGAGTGATGAATATAATGTTGAATCTTAGTTAAGACCACATGTATATCTCTAGGTGGCTGATAAAAACATAACTTCAAAAATGGTGGATGATAGGAAATAAGATGAGGAGAGATATTTGATGTCTTGATTTTGAGGTTGATCTCATCTGGCTCATCATCATCATCAGAGTCTAAGATTTTAGGTGGTATGTTCCCAATGAGTTTAGGGTGACCATGGTAACCTTACATAGAATTTATTAGGAAATTAAAACATTATGATTCCTAAAATAGAACACTCAGAAAGGGTTCAAGGGCTGAAATTTTGAATACACCATGGTCTTACAATTATTCAAAATTACTAGGGTTAGTGTCTCCTTTAATCCTATATATATAACCATTATGGGGAAACTTGACACATTGGTAGGCAAAAGAGGTGACAAACTTCATGCAATGAGTCCATGGCCAACCAAGTAAGATATTGTAGGAAAGGGGAAGTTGAATAACATAACCTTCACTCGAATAGTGATAGGTGAGACATTAATAGGTATCCACACACAACCTAAAGGATTCATTTTCCTTTGATCATAACCTTAATATGTGTTTTATGTGGACTTAATATTATATTTAGAATATCTAAGGGTTTTAATGAAGTTAAAATAGGAAACACAAGTGCATAAAACCTCATTAATTAAATCACACTTGACATGGATATCCCAAATTTGAATGCTTATAAAGAGGGGAGGATCATCTACATAAATTAAAATCTCATTTGGGAACATAAAACCAATAGGAAATTTTAGAGAAAGAGAAGTGTCCATTATTTCATCAACATGTATATACATCTCTTTGCATTATTTAAAGATACTTTCTTCTAACCCAGATAAGGTAGCTTCATTTCCTAATAGGGGAGGATAGTGGATGCTCATTTTTAATAAGAGTTGCATAAGGAATTTGTGATGATGTGGAGAAGTATGCATGAGTTCAAGAAAGGGAATTTGAGATGGGATATTGGTAAGATTCATGATAGGGTCTTATTATCACTCAATATTTTACCCTAGAGATGCTTTTTCAATCCTAATCTATATTTAGTGAAACATTTGTGAAACATGATTTATGTAAGTCATCAAATCCTTTAAACTTATAGGCTCCTCCTTGACATTTGTTATTCACTTATTGTGACTACTCATAAACACTTCTATAATTATTCTCACACTTGTCATCAGAATGACATAAATTTTCTCAATGAAATCTATGGAAGATGTGTTATAAAAAATTCCAAGATATTTTGGTCATTTTATCAATCATATATACCTCTAAATATTCATTATTTGACTTCTCACTCTCAAACTTGGATAATCACCCTAGCTTCTCACTATCTCATTTAGATTGCCTAAAGTGAAAAGGTTATGAAAAGAGTTTATATTCAAAAATAAAGTGATAATGGAATATTAGGAGTTATAAAACATTGGTAAACACCTTATATAATGATTTTCATTCAACAATCCCCTTCTAAACCTGTAGAACTGGTCAAATATTGAAAGAAATAGAGAAATAGGTATGTTCGTACAAGAGATAGTATAGACCAAATGAGTGGTGAGGATTATAGAAGCATGATAAACATTTTTCAAACACTTTCAATACCAAATTATCCATTTTGAATGCATATTCCTTCATGTTTTCTCCATCGAGTCTAAACTAGGGTTTTGAGAGGGTTTTCGGTGGTTTGGACTATTAACTATAGTTCATAAAATATTGACATATAAATTCCAAACCAATTACAATAATTTTGAGATATATACCACCTTAAACTATCCTTAACTCCTTGATTCACCATGTAGTCCCTCCATATAGGTGTGAGTGAATGAAACTGACCTTCTAACTCTTATAGTGCATTCTAGGTAGATATGTCATAGAATTGGGTCAAAATGACCAACTTGGTGAAACTCTCTAAAAAATGGATCTTAAAATTATTTTACTCTTTCATAATGGTTATAAAATGGTTTGGATATTTCATGTATTCATCCAACTGAAGTTGGAAGTCATTAGGGTACAAACCTAGTTCTAGGCCTAACAGGCCTAACTATGCATTTCTAGTATTTGACCACATGTAGGTAGTACTAATGGATATAAGTGTTTTAAAAAAAATTACCTTTATTACAACTACATATACCATCCTATAATTAATTCAAACTCTCCATCTCATTCCTTCAACATCTACCTCTTAAACCTGTAGATTGTGTTATTCATGGAGTGCCCTATATCTAAGACAAAACAAAGGGCATCTCCCTTGTTCATGTGACTTTAAGGAGACCCTAAGTAGACATATTAAATAATTATGACCATATGAAAAAATTATTATATATTTTTCATGATCATAAATCCTTCTACACCTCAAAATACTCAAGACTAGTCTTTCGGTCTAGAGACTATAAGTAAAACTCAGTCTAACTAGGTATGGGGTTAGAACCATGTATGATCAACTTTGTTTTATGTATTTTATTTAGGTGTCTTATGAAAATGTGTATCATCCTTATGAGAGTTATTTTATTATCTTCCATATATATCTTTTCCAACCAAATTTCATCTTTGTTTCTCTAACTAGTTCATTATATGTCCTAATTGTGTCACCTATAGGTGGTAATTAAGGAAGGATTAGAGATATTATTATAGGTGTTAATTCTATCTAATAATTATGTTTTCACACATACATATTCTATTAAGTACACTAAAGATATTTTCACATTTGTGTGCACCATTATCTACTTTTAAATCATGCATCATTCCCCACACTATCAATACATTATAGGTCTATATATTTCACTTTAATTTTAGGTGTACTTTGAGTAACTTGTGAGACATGTAGGCTCTTGTTTCATGCCTATGTAATGTGTCTCACACCTTTAATTATTTATAGGATAATTATATATCTTAAGGGACTCACTCATATTTTTAGGTCATACTCTCATCTCAATACCATCAATGCATTAGAAGTTTACAAGTTATAGGTTTTTTTGAGTTTAAAAACATTATGTATCATTGAATATTTTAGTAACAACTTAACTAAGTTAAGACCATTCAATCATCAATCTCCTTGACTTAGAAATCATCCTCCCATTTCAATATGTGGCATTTATTTTTATTCTACAAGATAGACACCATTAGTCTTATCTATAACTCAATACACTTCATTGTGACATGGCATATTATATTAACAAAACCTTATTCAGAGAGGTAAAGGTAATTGTTCCCATTATCAAGATTTCCAACTCTGACTAACTAAAAAGTATGTGATAACTCTAGGATCACCACTATGAATCTTTTATGACTTGGGAAACTCCCTCAAGTTATGAAATCAAACATAATCTATGTCTTAAGTTTTGGATGATTCCTCTATGTTCTATACATGACTACAAGTGATTGTAGGTGACTATGTATATTAAAGATTTGTTCAGTCTTTTTTTATGGTCTTGATAAATTCACTTCAAATAACTTCCTAGTCCTCCAATTCCAAGCTACCATGGATAAAATTACTTCCATGTTTTACGAGGTGAAACACAAGTACATTAACTTTGAGTTGAAGCCACTAATAGAAAATAAAACACTGTAGTTGATGAAACCATATCCTATAAATAAATGCTTGCACTTCTAACATAAAGGTAATGATGTTTCCTATAGAAATATGTTTAAAACTTGAAAACTAGTTGAAAACAACATTGATATGAAGAACATGTTCTACTAAAACACATACACTAGTTAGAAATATTAGATCATGCAAATAAGTGAGAAAACTTGTAGGTATTGAGAATGTGAAGAAATTTTTTGAGTCACTCATTATTAGAGATGGATCATGAAGCTCAGTCCACAAATTTGAAAACTAGTTCCATGGAATTATATTAAAAATAGAGTTATTTCATCCACCAAATGCATTTCCCTTAACTTTACCTGACGTATCCATACTAGGTACAAATTGATTAGCTTGTTTAACCTACCAAAGGGAATGAGGAGAGAGATAGAATGGTTTTCTCCATTTTTGGACCTATCAAGGTAATATGATCATGGATATGACTTGTGTGAAGTTTAAGAGACACTTATGAATCTTATACACATGCCAAACTTATCATGTAGTTTGTATAACTTTAGAAACTATCCTTTTTGTAGTTAAACTCCTTATTATACACTAAAACCTATAGTTTTTTAGTTCAAAATAGTTTTTATGACATATAAATAACACATGGTATGTTATACATCCTCCTAACTCATTTGAATTAAGAATGAAACTATACAACCTATGAGAATGACCCAAAAGTGGCCATAAGGGAAATATTAAGACATGACATAAATGTCCAAGGTGTGAAAGACATTAAAAGACTTTTATGACCATGCAATGATTTATCAAAACTTTGAATATATATGGGGGTTGACTTATTTGACTAAGGGTTCAAATTAGTCAACGTTTTGGTAATTTTCTAGGGGTATCAATCCTTCTATGCTAAGGACCAGTTACTTTCTCATATCCATTGGGCTATGGAGTCACCTATACACTACTCTTGACACACTAGCATGCCTTTATAAAGACAAAAAACACACCACATGCAACAAGGAAATGAGAAACAAAAAACACAATATTTTTTCTCGTGAATACTTAGGGAAAACTCAAACCAACTCAAAAAACTAACTTATGCACAAACTAACCTAGATAGAGCTCTTCCTTATAGATCAACGGGGAAGCTTAAACCATTATTTTATTAATTAATTGAAAGAGTTAATGAGGAATATTACCTTTTGGGATTTTTCATTTTGGTATTTAACTCCTTCGTGATGTTTTCCAATCTCCTTGTTTTGATCCTCAATGCAATAGTGATATGTGCAAACATACCACCTATGAAGGTGAATTATTATTGTATTCTAATAACCTCAATATTTTTATGGAAATCCTTAGCTAAAACTTGATCCAATGACACTTCATACAAGCATGTTTGTTTGTAATGAAATTAATTATATATTCACACATAATGATTTTATATAGCACAAAATAAATAAATATGAGATATCACATAATGATAATTGATAGCTGAATAGAATATTGGATAATATAACAAAGCCACTTCAAGGGGGAAACCTCCAAAATAATGTACTAATAGTAGAATACTTAACATAATAAATAAATACTAACCACTACATCTTACATATAGTTTACTTAGCTAAGGTTATTTCATAAGCTGACCTAACTAAGAACATAGAGAAATGTAAAAAGTAAATAAAAGAGGTATGTAAGCCACAAGTCAGCCATAGATATCCCTAGACACACCAATGGTTAAGGGCGTAACAAGCCCCTCCCTTGCAAAACAACATGGTCCTCAATGTTTTGATAACTCTAGATGTTGTTGCTTAAATGCTTCATCCTCCCATGTGGCATCTTCACAGGGTATATTCTTCCATTTGATCAAGTACTCTATAATTGCTTTGGAATGTATTTTCTTGGTGTACCTTTGAAGGATCACCTTAGGATCAAGAAAAATTCTAGCTTCCTCATCCATTTCTGGTAATTCTATTAGAATGGCATGTCTATGTCTAATAAATTTCTTCAGGCATGATGTATTAAATACTAGATGTATGCGAGTGGATGAAGGAAACTCTAACTTGTAGGCCACATTTCCAATTTTCTACAAGATCTGATAAGGCCCATAATACTTAGGGGATAACTTGTTATCCTTTTTTTGTTTTTTCAATGACATCTATTTGTATGGTTATAAGTGAACAAAGACCCAATCACTAATGTTAATAGGCCTCTCACTTTTATGTTGATGTGCCTATTTCTTCATGTAATTTTGGGCCATAGCTAAATTTTCACACAAACTTGTAAGGACCTTTAGTTGATGGTGAATATGTTCTTCAACTGCGCAAACCTTAGGATGGACCTTCAATGTTAAAGTGATGGATAGAGGGTGGTATCCATATATCTCCACAAAAGGATACATTTTTGAATAATTATGAATAGAAGTATTATACAACCATTCAACAAGTGGAAACTAATGAACCTATTTATGTTGTTTATCAAAAACAAAATAATCGAGATATCCTTCTAGACATTTTTTGACTACCTTAGTTTGTCCATTAGATTGAGGATGATAGGATCAACTATGAGCCAACTAGGTACCCAAACATATAAATAACTTAGTCTAAAAATTACTAGTAAAAATGGGATCTCTATCACTAATAATGATCTTAGGGATCTCATGCAATTTCTAAACTATATTGAGAAAAGCAATAACTACTATACTAACAACAAATGGCTGGGATAATGAACAAAAATGAGCATACTTACTAAGATGATCTACAACAACCATGATAAAATTTTGACTTTTAGATCTTGGTAACCTTGTCATGAAATCCATAGATACCTCTTCTCAACACTAGCTAGGGATGGATAAAGGTTGTAAAAGACTTGGGGTTTTGATGTTTTCAACTTTGTTTTGTTGATAGATCCTACATTTAACCACATATTTTTGGACATCCCCCTTGAAACCTTCCCAAAAAAATCTTTCTTGATTCTCTGATAGGTTTTCAAAAATCTTGAATGACCCCCAATTAGAGTTGCATGAAGTTCTTGGAGGATTTTTTGTTTAAGAAGAGAATTCTTACATAGGTATAACCTATATTTATACCATATTGATTAACTTTCCATGTGAATTTTTAAAATCCACCTAAACCTTGATGAATATTTTGAATTAAATCATGGGTAGTACAATCATGTTCCCATTTTAATCGTGCTTCCTCTAGCCAATACTGTGTACAAAATGGTCATGGCACATAGCAATGCCACAACTAGTTCATCTTTTCTAGATAGTGTATCTACTACCACATTATCCTTTACTTTTTTGTAGACTATTTTAAAATTATATCCTAACATCTTAGTTACCCTTTTCTATTGTTCTCTAATTGAAAACTATTGATCTAAAAAATATTTGAAACTATCATTATCAGTCTTTACCTAAAAGTGATGACCCATAAAATAAGGTCTCCATTGTTTGAGTGTATTCAAAATGGCCATCATGTTCTTCTCACAGATGGTCTTGTGCTAATTTTTACCCTTTATTTGATGAATTTAAAATGCAAGTGGTCTACCTTCTTGCATGATTATAACACCCATACCATACCCAAATGCATTACATTCAAGCACAAAAGTTTTAGAAAAATTAGGAGTGGCCAATAATAGAGTAGTGCACATAGCTAATTTCCATTATTCAAATGCCTAGGTAGCTACATCAGTCCACTAAAAGGAGTCTTTCTTTAACAAAGAGGTGAGTGGGGCTAGAAAACTACCATAATACTTGATAAATTTGTGATAGTAACCAGTAAGCCCCAAAAATCCCCAAAGTTGCTTGAGTGTCTTAGGAATTCACCATTCCACCATTACTTGGATTTTTTTAAGATTCACTTTCACTCTTTCATAAGACACTAGATGACCCAAATATTCAACCTCACCAGCCCCAAAAGTACATTTAGAAGGTTTTGCATATAATTGATTTTTCTCCGAAATAGAGAGTACCTATTTTACATGTTGAAAATGGTCTTCCCAATTTTTACTATAAATGAGAATATCATCAAAGATTACCAGAACAAATTTCCTCAAAAATGGATTAAAAATAATATTCATCAAACTTTGAGAAGTAGATGGTGCATTTTTTAGACCAAAATACATAACCAAAAAATCATAATGGCCCTCATGAGTCCTAAAAGTAGCTTTGGGTATGTCTTCATCATAGATCTAGATTTGATGAGACCTAGAACACATATCTAACTTGGTAAAATAAAGAGCACAATTCAATTCATATATAGAATCGTCAATGACATGAATTAAAAACTTATCTTTGATAGTGTACTTGTTGATTTCTCTATAGTTATGTCACATCTTCCACATGTCATATTTCTTTCTCACCATAACAACTGGTGAAGTGTATTTGCTTTGGCTATGGTGAATTATTACTACATCCAACATCTCTTGTACCATATTTTAAATTTCACTTTTTTGGGCATAGAGATACCTATATGGCCTAATGTTAGGTGGTGTAATACCAAGAATAAGTGTGATAGCATGATCATGTGTGTGATTAGGTGGAAGTCCTTTCAACATGTCTCTAAGAACAACATAATGAGCATCAATTATTTATTTCAGATCAAAAGGTGGAGATGACTAAGTTGGTTGTACTTATATAGAAAAGAAGCAAGCTAAAAATCCCTTAGCACCCTTATAGATAATCTTTGTCATTTGATGGGAGCTAACAAGTTGTGGATTTTAGCCTTTAATCCCCTTAGCTCAAATTTTCATTCTTTAGAATGAAAATGCATGAATAATTCTTGAAAATTCATCTCAATAATGCTCAAAGTGGTGAGACACTAGACTCCAAAAATAATATTAAATATACCCATGGTAATATCAAACATAAGAGAATCTAATAAGTAGTCTCCCATGCCAGCTTAATACTGACATTTCCATAAACAACTAATACTACCACCATCTATAATCATAACCTAAAATTTTGGAGATACATAAATAAATTAGTTCAAATGAGCAACCAACTTACAGTGGATGAAGTTGTGTGTGTTTCTAGAATCAATCAATATAGTGGCATTCTATTTCTTAAAGAAACCCATCACCTTAAGAGTTTTGGTAGTACTAATACTTGAAAGGGCATGACAATAAATAGTAGGCTAAGAGTCTTTAGATTCCTCCTCAGGAACTTCTACATCCCCATCATGTACTTTTTCATGATCATTGTCGTCATTGGAACCTTCAATGTAAAACAACTTATTTTCAGCATAATGGTGGTCTTTGATCCATTTAGTGTCACAACTATAACACAAGCTATTTGCTCACTTATCCTCAATTTGTCATTTTGTTAATCTGGTGGGCTATGGAATTTATGGTGTAGGAAAATTGTGGTCATGACTAGTAGTGAATGTTTTCCTTTTGACCATCTTTTTTTCTTTTATCATCTATGCCTTAGGGATAGCTTCTAATACATATATTAGGTTAAACATTTAAACCTCAAATTTGATGCTATCTTTTAGGCCACCCAAAAATAGATTAGTTAAATTTTACTTAGTGATATTTTCTACATGTAAAGAGAGATTATGAAACTGATGAATATAATCCTTCATAGTTCTTATTTGCCATAGGTTGGGTAATTGGCTAAAATAGTTCTTAGAGACATTATTTCGACAATGAGCTAACAGTTCCTTAGTGAAAATACTCTAGGTAATAGAAGCACCATTCTTTTTCTTTTGAGCACATAATAAGTGATACCAAATGAATTACTTAGGTTCTGAATATAGGTATGCCACTATCACCCTCTGAGAACTAGGGGTTTGATGTAACTCAAATAAATTCTCAATTTGGGTAATCCAAGTGAGAGTATCTTTAACATCAAACTTATGCATGTCCACTTTAGGTAACATTAGTTTCATACCAGCATCAAACTTATTTTGTAGAGGATTTGAATGCTAAAGTGGAGGGTTGTTGGGCTAAAATTGAGATGTAAGGGAAGCCAATTGCATAGTGATTTGCTAAAATTCATTATGAACCCCATTAATTTCTTTATACATCCCTAAAACATTAGTTTGGACTATAACAAATTCATCATACCTCACCAAGTTCTTTATGTTTGCTTAAATTTGAGAAATCATTGAATCTAAAGTTTTAGAATCCATGTCATTAGCAGGAATCTTAGGAGTTTTTTTCCCTAATTTTCTTCCTTGAGTACCCATTCCTACCATATACCAACCTTGGGAGGATTTTCACCCCCTAAAAAGTGCACCAATAAATGGTCCCATTTTTATATCCTTATCAAGATGAATCCAATGACTACCCAATCCAATGATGGAAATTTTGCAAGAGGAATGTTTTTTCCCAAACTATTTTTCAATTGTTTTTTTCAAAGAAGTGTTTTGAGCAATACTACACTGATAGAAAAAATTAATTCTTCTTAGATTGCAAGTTATGTTTTTTTTCTCTCACTGCTCCCAAACTCCATTCCTCACTAGATCCCAAAAAAAGCATAGAAAACATGCCCAAATCAAATCTTTGATACCATTCATAATTAAATTACTTATATATTTAGACAAAATGATTTTATATAGCATAAAATAAGCTAATATGAGAGATCACACAATGATAATTGATAGCAGAATAGAATACTTGATAATATAATAAAGTCACTTTGAGGGGGAAACCTCTACAGTAATGCACTAATAGTAGAATACTTAACATAATGAATAAAGACTAAACACTACCTCCTATATATATTCAACTTAGCCAAGGTCATTCCCTAGGCTGACCTAACTAATAAAATATAGAAATGTAACAAGTAAATAAAAGAGGTATGTAAGCCACAAGTTAGCCACACATATCCCTAGACACACCAATGGTTAAGGGCATAAAATTCTTTGACCTCTATGGTACTTTGAGTGAGATATATCTCCTTATAAAATAAAATATAATTAACTTCCACTTCAAATAACTTGATACCTTAGGATTTATCATGTTTTGCTTCAAAGTACAAAGCATCTTCAAAAACATCTTCAACTTGGATAGTAGGAGGTATATGCCTTTTAAGGGCCTAAAATTCATTACATCTCATAGAATATTTGAAATAAATTACCTTACTCCATATCATTAGCAATATATTATTCTTCTCTTATGTATTCTAGTTTATGTTATTACTCATGCACATGAATGGTAACCAATTTTGTAGGTGTGGATTATTTCTCAAGCACCTCCTCTTTCATGTCATGCTTAGAATCTTTGTATATAGCCACACCATGTTATTCAACATCCTTTTATTCACTCAAGAATATTTAATTTCACTTTTTCCACTAATGGGAGTCCCTATGGTGATATCTTCATTATATATGCTCATGTCATCTTCTTGATCAATTTTAGCTTGAGCTTTCTCTTATTCGCTTGCTTCCAATAATATGGGTTCTTGTTAAAGAAGGAATGAGGTGAGAGGGTATGAATTGGTTAATGGTTTGGAGTGGTAGTATGTGATGTAGTGGGGAAATCAAGAATGGTCATGGGAATAGGAAGATACACTTGAAAAACTTCTTGGAGAGAGAGAAGATTTATCTCTACTATGAATTTTCCATTTCTTCCATCAACTACCTCATGATTCTCATTATCTTTTTGAAGTTCTTCAATAACTGTAAATTGGTCATTCACATTCTCAACTAAGGCCTCTTTTTCATGTTGAAACTCTTATTAGATAGCCTTCTATGAAGAATAATATAAATATTCATGGGTTGAGGACAATAAGGCTTAATTAAAAGCAATTTTTTCTTCATGGGCATCTACCTTTTGGTTCTCACTCCCTTATCCTTTATTTTATAAAGATTCTACTACTTGGTACCAAGCTAGATTTTTAAAGCTATAGGGCTCATTTGAGAATTGGATTAGCTATTTTAAGGATATTACATAGTTTAATGATGATATAGTTCTTTAATAGGAATAGGTATGGTTTTAGGAATGTTTTCTCCAAAAATATGCCTATTAAGGGCTTGTGTTTTAAGAACTTAAATTTGTTATTCAATATATTTAAACCTATCTTAAACAACTTTATTCATAGGATTATTTATAAATTTCTTCATAAAATTATTCATAATATTCTTTTTACAGTTGTTCAATAACATGATGTTCATATGGAGAAGTAATAGGATGATCATATGGTTGACATGGATCATAGGACTAATAACCACTTTGATAGGGTTGTTGAGGAATATAGCATGGGTCATAAAAATGTTTATAGGGAGGTTCATAGTAGGGATTCTCAACATAACCATCAATATAAAATTCATGAGTCAAATTAAATACAAGAATTGATCAAAATAGTCTATAATATATACTTGGGTTGCTTATAACTAGATGATGAATTTAGAGTCATCATTGGTGCTTGATTGAATGCTTCCAAAATTTGATAGTAGGAAAAACACATGAGTAAATCTTTTACTCTTTTATACCTTGGTCCCACTGGGCATGCCAAAACTATTTTCACTAAATATTTCACCCTATATATGGCTATTCAAGCCTACTCTAGATTGAGTGAAACATTGAATTACCTCTAGGCCTACGTGCTGCCTATAGAAGAGGAAACCTCTAGGTTAAAGGGCTATCTCCCTTGATTTTTATTTTAATCTCACATACTAGAATATAATAGTAACTTAGGGGGTGAAAATTGAAGAATAAAATATAATGTAAACCTATACTCATGAGGTTATACACCAAAATATTAATCCATAAACAAACTTTTATATTCACTAAGGATAAATACTACCAAAACTAACTTTAACTCTATGGCCTTATATCATTAGTATTTCTCAGAGATGAAAATTTCTATGCACATATATAGGTGGGTGAAAACAAGGTCTAATACTAGACATTATTATTCCCTTACACTCAATAAACACATACACTTTATGAGACCTGTTAAAAGAGATATCCATCACACAAAACATGTAAGGGCATCGTGAAATAAAGGAGAACATATTCATCACTTAACATCTAAGTAAACCAGTTAAAAAAATTAGGCAAGAGATTTTAGATATCAAGTCAACTTAAAATTTATTATTCAAAATCAAAAGGTGTAAAATAAATAGGGCTTCACCATACTAGGTGTGTCCTCCATATAATTTTCAAAAATGGATTGCATTTATAAAGTAAGGAGAAGAGGGAGAATAAGATAAGTTAAATATTCACAAGTCCAAGTGTTAAGATATGGAAAATAGTTACAATGTGAGATATTGAGGTGGATAATATACCATGAAGTGGTCTTAGACAATTTTCCATCACAAGTATGACGTCTTCTTTCAATTTGGCATATAGAATCTTGATGTCTCCTTTAAAACTACCCTTCCTAGTGTAGATTCCACTTGAAATTAAAAAATGGTTATATAAATAATTAACACATATGTATGACCTAAGGATGTGAAATAAATATTGATGTTAGTCATCAAATCCCTTCAATTGATACCTTTCTCCTTGACATTTATTATTCACTTCTTGTGACTACTCACAAATCCTTTTAGACATATTCTCACACTTGTCATCAGAATGACCTAAAGTTTCAAAAATAAATCTATGGAATATGTATTAGACACATGTAAAATATATTTTTTTCATTTTATCAATCATTTATACCTCAAATATTTAGTATCTTACTTCTCACTCTCAAACTTGGATAATCACCCTACCTTCTCACCATCTCATTCAGACTACCTATACTAAAAAGGTTATAAAAAGAGTTTATATGCTCAAATAAAGTTATAATGGGATATTATGAGTTATAAAACATTACTCAACACCTTCTATAATGATTTTCATTCAAAAAATCCCCTTTTGCACATGTATAACCAATCAAATCCTGGAAGAAATAGAGAAATGGTTCTATCCTTAGAAGAGATGTTACAAACCAAATGGGTGGCAAGGAGCTTGGAATAATGATAAACATGTTTCAAAAAATTTCAAGTCCAAATTATCCCTTTTTTATGCATATTCCTTCATGTTTTCTCCATCAAGTCTAAACTAGGGTTTTGAGAGGGGTTTTGGGGGTTTAGAATGTTATAAATATTTCATAAAATCCTAACGTATAAATTCAAAAAAAAATCATTTATTTTGATATATATACCCACTTAAAATATCCATAACTCCTTTATTCACCATACAATCCATCCATATAGGTGTGAGTGAATGAAACTAACCTTCAAGCTCTTATAGTGCATTCTAGGTAGGTTTGTCATAGAATTGGGTCAAAATAACTAACATGGTGAAATTTGAAAATAAATGGTTCCTAATATTATTTTAATCTCTCATAAGGTTATAAAATGGTTTGTATATTTCATGTAGTCATCTAATTTATGTTATAAGTCATTAGCGTATAGAACTAGTTCTAGGCCTAATAGGCCTAACTATGCATTTTGAGTATTTGATCACCTATAGGTAGTCCTAATGTCTATAAGTGTTTTTACACACTTTTTTTTACCTTGAAAAAAAATTCATTTACCATCCTAAAAACAATTAAATCTTTCCATCGCATTGCTTCAATATCCACCTCTTAAACCTATAGACTATGTTGCTCATGGAGTACCCTCTATCTGAGACAAAATAGAGGACATATCCCCTATTCATGTGACTTGAAAGAGACCATTAAGAGATATATTATGTAATGATGACCATATTCAAAAATTATCATATCATTTTCATGCTCTTAAATCTTTATACACATCAAAATCCTCAAGATTGGTCTTTGGGTATGTACACTACAAGTAGAACTCTGTTTCGTTGGGTGTGGGGTTAGAACCCTATATGATTAACCTTGTTATATTTCCTATATTTATGGGTATTATTATAATTTGTTTCATATGATATTTATTTTAAAATATTACATACATATATTTTCCAACCAACTTGCATCTTTTTTTCTCAAACTGGTTCACTATATGTCCTGACTATGTCACCTGTAAGTGGCAATTAGGGAAGGATTGGAGAGATTCATGTAGGTGTTAATTCTATCTAAGAATTATTTTTTAACACCTAAATATTTTATTGAGTTAAATTAGGATCATTTAACATTTTTATGTACCTTTCTATACTTCAAAATCATTAATTATTCCCCACACTATTAATGCATTATAGGTCTATAGATTTCATTTCAAATGCAGGTGTACTTTGAGGAAGTTATGAGACATGTAGGCTCTTGTTTCACACCTAGGTACTATTTACACCCTTAACTATTTATATAATAATTTTTTATTTTAAATTAATCACTTATTATTTAGGATATGCCTTCATCTCCACACCATCAATTCATTAGAAGGCTACAAGTTATAGGCTTCTTCGAGCATAAAATTTCTATGTATCATTGAATATCTTTAGTCAAAACTTGACTAAGTTGAGACCATTAAATCATCACTCTCCTTGACTTTTAAATCATCCTCCCATTTAAATATTTGTAATTTATGTCTAGGATACGAAATATACACCATTGGGACTATCTATAACTCAAGACACTTCACTATAAGATTACATGTTATATGAACAAAACCTTATTTAGAGAGGTTAAGGTAATTGTTCCCATTAGCAAGATTTCTAACTCTAACTAGAAAAAAATAATGTGATAGCTATAAGATCACCACCATGAATCTTATGTGACTTTATAAACTCTTTCAAGTCATGAAATTTAACATCCCATGTGTCTTAAGTTTTGGATGGATCCTCCATGTTTCATAAATGCCTATAAATGACTATAGGTGACTATGTATGTTGAAGATCTGCTCGATCTTTGCTTATGGTATTAATAAAATCACATAAAATAAGTTCCCATTCCTTCAATGCCATGATACTATGGATTAATTGACTTCCATGATTTTGGAGGTGAAACACAAGTACATTAACCTTGATTTGAAGTCACTGATAGAGAATAGAACATTGTAGTTAATGAAACCATGTAATAAAAACAAAATATTGCACTTCTAACATAAAAATAATGATATTTCATATCAAAACATGTTTCACACATGAAAAACATTTGGAAAAAAAAATTAATATGAAGAACATGTTCTGATAAAACACATACACTAGTTATAAATATCAGATCATGCAAACAAGTGAGAAAATATGTAGGTGTTGGAATGTGAAGATAGATTTTGAGTCACTATAATTATTAAAGATGGCTCATGAATATAAATCAAATAGTTTTAAAAATAATTACATTTAATTAGATTAAAAATAGAGTAATTTCATCCATAAAATGCCTTTCCCTCAACTCTACCTAACATGTTTGTACCAGTTGTAAACTGATTAGCTTGTTTGACCTGCCAAAGGGAGTAAGGAGAGATACAAAAGATTTTTCTACATTTTTGGACCTGTAAAGTAACTATAATCATGTATATGACTTGTGGTAAGTTGAAGAGACATTATTGAATCCTCCACATGTGCCAAACTTGTCTTACATTTTGTACAACTTTATAAACTCTCCTTTTTGTAGTTAAAATCCTTTTATGTTGAAACCTATAGTTTTTTAGTTCAAAATAGTTTATATTACATATAAATAACACATGGTACATTATACATCTTTTTGACACATTTGAATTAAGAAGGAGATCATACAATCTATGAGAATTACCCAAAAGGTGGTCATAAGGGAAATATTAAGACATGACATAAATGACCAAGATGTGAAACATGTTAAAAGACTTTTACAACCATGTTATGAATTAAAAATACCATATATTAAGTTTTATTATATAGGTGGGTTGAATTATTTTACTAGGGGGTCAAATTATTCAATAGATCTCATTCATCATAACCCATGGGTGGACTGCTAGATAAATGTACATAATGTTGGAGGACTTCCTAGGAAGGAAGATTAGAAGTGCATGTAATCTTGTGTTGATAGGACATGGTTGGTTTAGTTTGGATACAAATTGGTGGATTGTATTCATAATATGGGGTAGTTGATTTAACTTTATCTTGTAATATATTCTAAGAAGTAATATTACAAGGATAAATTATTGTAATTAATGGGAAGAGATGTTGGGGAAATTTTAGAAATGGTATGAGAGGTGTTATCCAATGAAAATTAGAATATATTATTCATAAGAGATGAGGTCTTCTTACCCCAATGTTTTTAGGTGAGTTGAGGAAGAATCTTGGATAACACAAAAAGTTTGGGATGGTTGGTGTGTGTGTAGGATTAAAATTAATTAAAGTAAATACCATTCACATATTAGAAATATTTATGATGTTATTTTTGGGAATTTGGTCTATAATACTTTCAAGGTTATTGGTGGAAGGAGTAGGATTTTCATTATTATCTTGATGGTTAAAAACAGGGTGTTTGTAGATGGCCAAATGAGCATTAGCCTAGTTCAAAGATTGATTTTTATTTTTTGCTTTGTGAGCTTTGAAGGCAATGTCATAGTCTTGTTAATGTTTATGAATGAGGTAATCATGGTAAAAATTAGGACCAAAGATGATATCCATAGTTAATTTACATAATTGACTACAAGTCTCATGATAGTGAACTCAACAAGGATGAAACCAAAAGAAATTATTTGGAGCATACCATGATTTCATAAGGCAAGTGGGGTCAATCTCTCATGGAAGAGGCCCTAGTAGATGATTTTGGATCTCCATTGAGTATAATGGCTTATGAACATTGATGTTTTTTATTTGAGAACATTGAGGATTAAGGGTGTGGTTTAAAGGGGAAGCTTACTCTAGATTAGGGTTCAAAGTAATAGCTTGAATATTATGAATGGTATCAAAAGAATTAGTGACACCATCATTGGTTGCATGATGATTTTTATTTTTTATGAGAATTTGAGTGCCCATGGGAGGTTGAGATGGCTCAAACTGATGTATGAGAAAAGCTTCACACTTGTCTTGGTCAAGGGCCTCTTCTAGATTTCATGGAGAGACAATTCTAACCTAAAATTGCAACTTAAGATAGATATAAATAGTGTATAGATGAAATATATTATCATCTACCATGTTATTATCACATTTTTTAGACAAGGTATTCCACCATTTGATGAAATCTTTTTAGGTTTTGGTTTTAAGTTACTTGTAATTGATAAAATGAGCCAAGGTATTTTTCAAGAAGCACTAGTTTGAAATTCTTGTATAGGGGAATTAACTATATCTTCCAAACTAGTGATATAATGGGGTTTGAGTTGATTGTACCAATCTAAAGTGTCTTTAGAGAGGGTTTTTTATAAGAACTTGGTAGTGGAAAAATTATTTAATTTGACCCAATCTTTGTATCTATTGCCAAATATTTTTAAATGTAAGGTATAATCAGTTGGCCCATTATAACTAATGGTAGGGGTGATACATCCTATGTATATATTATAAATTTTTGGCATAAGAGGTTCATTCTGAAGATGTTTAATAATTTTGTTAACAAGAGGTGGTTGGGTAATAAGATTTCCATGGGAATACCTAAGGGGTGGGTGGGGGGACATTTTGATTTTGCACTCTGCATGGAACCTATTGAGGTTGATTTTTTAGGTGAATAAGGTGATTCTACATTTGCATCATTTGATTGGCATTACTAGCTTGGAAAGTGTTAATTTGGTTAAGAATTTGTAATAATATTTGATGGGTTTTATTGGTGTTTTGATTATTTTTCATGAGATGTGAAGAATTAAAATTGATATTAGTGGCTTGGGTACCACTGTAAGTATTAGCATGCATGAAACTAGTGGCTTGAGAGGTGTTGGTAGAAAAGGAGGCACTAGTAGCATGATTAGAATGTGTAGCAAAACATGCACTTTTATAAAGATTAGAAGATAAATAATTAATAGTGGCATTGTTACCATTGGTATAAAATGATGGACTAGTGGAGTGATTGAGAAGGGTGGGTCCTAGAAAAGGCCCACTATATGTTGAATTTGTCATGTTAGTAGAGATACTTGGCATAGAGTTGTAAGAAATCAAGGAAGAAGAGGTCATAGTATGAGGAATGAGAATAGAAGGGATAGGTTGAGAATAAAAAAAGTATTTCCCTTGAATCCAAGAGAGAATGTGTGAGAAGGAAAAAGGGGTTTAATTCTTCTTGACCACTTATCATAAGGGTGTAAATAGTGTAAGGGTCTTTTCCTAGATGTTAAGGAAACTCATTAACAGAGAAAATAATTTATGGATTACATTCTAATTTAGGTTGATCTTCTAATTATAAAATAGGGTTACAAACTAAATATGCATGTGGAGGATTCCCATAATTATAAGTACGAGTGTCGACATGCACATTACTTTCATCTAAAGTAGAAAACACAAGTTGTTTATGGGGAAACCTATTAGGATTGGTAAATCTCATCGTATCTGATAATTATAACTCTATGTTGTCCTAAAATAAGAATTTTATGATGAAAGATAAAGGTTAAAAAGGATGATGATGAAAAAAAACTAGAAAATAGGGTACAAGTTCAAACTTGTTGACTATGTTCTATAACCCAAGGAACTAAACATAAAGATAAGGATACATAGTCATTTAGGTTGACTATGTATGGTAGAAAACAAGGATAAATAGGTTGATAAGGATACATAGACATTCAAGTCAATTATGTACTACTAAATAAAGAACTGAACAAAGGGATAAGAAGACATAGTTGTGCAGGTTGATTATGTACTACTGGTAAGAAGAAATAGAAGTCTATAAGAGACTATATCAGATAAGATGATAGTGTACTAAAATAGGGGAAAAATTTTCAAGGTAATTTTAATCAAGAATGAAAATAAAACACACAAACAATTAGATAAATGTGACTGATCTAGTTAGTGCACATGACACAAACCTTGTACCAATGTTGGCCAATTCAAGTTTTGAAATAAAATGAGAATGATAAAAGATAAAGAAAAAACTAAAAATTTAATTCTAAATAACTGGTAACCTTAAGTTTTATTATATTATAATAAAGTGTAATTTTAGTGTGATAATAAAGTTGGCCTATTAAAAAGCAATCGAAGGTTGGTTTCCATATGTTTAGACTGAAATGGATCTATATTTTCAATGGTAATAGCTTGGTATTAGGGCCTACCCCCTTAATTAATAATACCATAGTGATAAGGGTGTCAAGTGTCTTGAAAATATATATGATTAACCACATATTTATAGTTATCCAGAAAACTAAGTCGGCTTCCCCCTTGCTGATGAAATCCAAGTAGGTAAGCCTTGGGAAGACAAATGTTTAATGATTTTTGAATGTAAATTTTTCTAGTAGTGTCTTAAAAAGAGTAAAATATTGTAACTAAAACAATAATTTGAAAAACCACCTATTTAGATAATGGGAGTTACTCTAAGCATGCAAATAACTAAAAAAGAAATGTGAGTTAATTACTAGAAAAAAGATGTTAATTCCTTGATTGATAATAGTAAAGAGTTGGTTCAAGAAAAATTATATGAAAATAGTAAAAAATAGAGTTGAATGGTCACTATTATTCTATAGAAGTAATATTTTTAAGAAAAAAGTCAAACAGGTCGACTATGTCTCTCAGACTAAAGATAAACTATAGAACTAGGTCAATCAGGTCAACCTAGTTTATGGTAGGATTATAGTTCCAAGTTGTGAAGAACAAAACTAAAAGAATAAATAAAATTACAGAGAGGGAAAAAAAGGGAACCTTGGTGGGCTTGAATATGATTTATATTGCAAATTTTTAAGTTATAGTGCTTAATTTTTGCTTTCAAATTATATGAACTGGGTTGACTAGTTTAACCAAGTTTGTAAAACCTTGTGTGCTAAGGAAGAAATAAAGAATAGAATCAAGAAATTTAATATTTTTTTAACTTGTATGTTGACATAAGAAGATAGCATATAGATTTGAATTTTTTGACTATGTATGTTAATTTAGAACTATAGAAGAAGAATATGTCAAATTATTTGATCTAGTAACCTATAATTGATGAAGACTTACACAAATATAATAGAGTAATTTTGAGTTGACTATGTGTTAAAACTATGAATAAAATGTTATAATTATAATGATTAGATCAATATAGTATTGAAAATATATAAAAATATAATGTAATGATAAAAAGTATGGCATGAAAAAAAACCTACAAGGGTTATATTCATGTCAAGTTCACTAAAATGTATGCAAAGGGAAATGCAACTAATCTGTAATTCCATCCTAACTCAAAGAAGATAAATCCTACTAACACTTCTAATTATTGATACATTATATTTTTAGGGTCATACCAAGATGGATCTACTACACCTAGGAAGAGGATCTCTTACCACAATAAAATCATTAGGGAGGGTTTCAAATCCTCCATTGAAGAAAAACTATACAATAACCCTAACTAGGTCCTACATTTTCATATTCACTAGGTATAAATGACGAAGTTAAAGTAAAAGTATAATATAGTGCTGACCAAATATTGTGGCACAAAGTGGGGGTAATAATCATTAAAAATTAAACATGCATATAAGACATATACTCATGTCAATGTATATAAAATCTTAATGCATGGGAGAGATGTGAAATGCATATCTATCTACTCTTACAAAGGAGGAACAAAGTTAGGAATAATTTCCTTTAAATATGAACCTATCAAGCCTCAATCTCTCCATTGGCCAAGGTTATTAGTAAAAGGTTGTTTTGATATGTAAGGATGACAAGGATAAATCAACTGTAGGATACACAACCTATCTATGCATCCAAAAGACTTATCCAAAATATAAGATCCATATCTCCAAAGAAAGCATGAAACCCTAAGATATGCTACTCAAGTATATTGGTTGATAAGCATATGTTCAATATATTTCTCTTTTTCTTCTCTTCCTAATAGATAATGAAATGGATGTGTATATAATTGAATCTAACCCTAATCCTTTTTAAAAATTTAGTTGACATGGTTGGAGAAATCAACTTTGTATTGTATTGAAAAAAGTAAATTAGGTCTTGGTCTAGGTTGGCCAATGGATGACCTAGACCCTAAATTAGTTTCCTTAATTAGAGTACAAGGTCAGTGGGGTTGACAATGTATTGTAAACTATTGTAAAGGGTTTTAGGCAAGGGAAGGGTTAATGAAGGCAAAAAATGACTAGAGGAGGGTGAAAGATAGGAGTCAAAGCATAGGGTAATGTTTTTTATAGATGGTTGTGTAGATATCAAGTGGTAGTAGAGGTAAAACAATATTTTGAAGCATCAATGGCCTACCCATCCTTTTCGTAGTGCACCCCTTAAGGCATGAAGTTAGAGATATTAAGACTCAATGGGTTCTTGGAAGAGAGAAAGCATCAGTAATTGATAGAGTTTGAAAATATTATGTTTATACAAGCCCCACTCACTTACCTATGCATTCCTATTTCTAGTAGGAAAGTAATGTCAATGGCATGAAATACTCTATTGGAAAGATTTAAAAAAAAATTGGTTGGCTACAAACGTAAACTTTTATCACAAGTTATAAAGCTTACTTTAATTAAAATTACTCTTAAAATTTTATTAGTATATTTTATGTCAATACTTAATATGACCAAATCTATCAATGATAAATTAGAAAAAAGGCAAATAAGATCCCTTTGGGTAGGTACTGATGCTTGGGATTTTCTTAATTTTCTAGAGGTGGTTCAGTCTGTTAATGGTTCATGTTTATGTATTTTTCTATTGACTAGTAGAGAATTCATATATAATGGTTGCATATGGAAAGTGGGTGAAATGAAGGTTTTGGGAGGATAAATGGATCTTAGACCAGCCTTTTAAAATGGTCAAACCATGGAATCAATTCTATATTTTTTATGAATTGGAATTTGGGAGTAGAGTACAGGATCTCATAGAGGTCACAAATAGACTAAGTATGGAGGTATCTGAGAAGTTACAATATAGGAGAGGAACAAATGTTATCATAAGGTATCTTTCAAATTTGATTAGTTCTTACCATATCCATAATTTGGTAAAGGAAGACAAACTAATATGTAAGGACTCATTTGATGGAAATTACTTGGTGAAATCAATATATAAATTGATCATCAACCTTCCTAGGTAAGAGATACCTTGGGGAAAGATGTGGGACAAAGGTCTCATACCAAAGGTTAATATTTTTTTATGGTTAGTTATGTAGAATAAGATTTATACCATGGACAACCTAATAAAAAGAGCCATGAATATAGTTAGCATGTGCCCATTATGTGAAAATGAGAATGATATGGTTTCCTATTTAATGATAGGATGTTCTTACACTAATGAAAATTGGAGCTTGTTTTTGGAGAAATTATAGATCAATTGGGTCCAATCCAATTAGGCTGTAGACTTATGGATGACCTAATCTCCTCCATTTGAAAATGTTTATATACAAATATTATGGAAATTGTCCTTATCACATATTCTATGGGGATCTAGATAGAGAAATAATATTTTTTTTAGAAATAATAATCTAGGTATTTTGATGGTGACTCATAGGATTTGTGAAATAATCAAGAAGAATTTCGAATTTTACTTAAAAAATAAACATTCAAGATTGAATGAAGTGGAGAATAGGATATAAAAAAACTTCCATTTTGAAATTCAAAATAGGACTAGTAATAACCCAAGATCCAAATCAATAAGGTTGGTTAAGGGGATGATAACATCTCTAGGTTGGGTAAAACTCAACTTTGATAAAGCATCAAAAGGGAAACTAGGCACCTCAGGTGGGGAGGTATTTTGAGGTATGACAAGGGTATGTTGCTAGAAACTATGTAAGAGGGATGGGATTTCAAACTAACCATTTGGATTAAGTAATTATATTTATTTAAGGGCTTATATTAGAAAAAAAATTAGGGATAAATAGGATAGTGATAGAAGGAGATTCTTTAAATATCATAAATTACTTATCTATAAATAACTCAAGTAGTTAGACCATAAGGAATGTTATAGAATAAGATCTTGTGATTATTAAATATTTTAGGATAGTTATCCTTCAACATATATATAAATAAGGGAATAATGTGATAGATTGGTTTGATAATACATGGGTGGATTTTACAAGCTTGAGAAGGTGGCTCAATATGGAGGATTTGTTGGGTCTTATTCTTCAAAAATTTGAATTAGAAGCTTAAATAATATTTTAAGGTGGGTTTTGGTCATGTTTAGAGATAATTTTTTGTTTTATATATTTATTATCATGTGGTGAAAAAAATTATGAGATAGACTGTATTTATGGGATACATAATGTGATGATTAATAATAACATAGAAGTCACCTTTAGAAAGGATTCCCCAAGTTGGAAATAGAGCATCAACATTGCCTTAAGGATTGTAACTAATGTGAAATATGAGAGAAAGTTTATACATTAGATAATTATGGATCCTTCTTCCTATAATAGTTTTAATAATTGTGATGACATGGGTTGTGATCTAGTGAGGGTGGAGTTGATTATCAATGGCTACTTGAAAGATGATATGGAAGTCTAGGAAGATCTTGAAATGAGTGGCATGGTAACATTAATGAAAAGAGTGGAAGGATTTGATGAGCATATTTGTAAATATTTATTTAAGATTTGGAATAATAGAATCATAAACATTAATGGGGTGATGGTGGAAATCATACAAAACTTAATTGTTGAGGTGACAAGTTTCACATTGGAAGATAATAGGTTCTACAAAATAGGTAGATATTTAAAGGAAGAGAGGGAGAATTTATTGATAAAATATAAAATATCATCCCTACTCATAATGGATTATTATTTGATCATATACCTCACTTGTATGATAATATTTCCAAGCAGGTAATTTTATACATTACTTTGGAAGGAAGACAATGTTGTACACTATTCACATTTCATATTCCCTTATTATTTTAAACACACAATACCCTTGAGTATACCCTTTTACAGTCTTATTTATCTTTAGAGGTTATCTATGATAGTTATGTGGGGGATAAGAAGTAACCTATTCACTAGGTAGTTATACTATTGATACATAAATACATTAAAGGAATGAATAAAGGCCCTGATTTCTTTCTATTATTAAGTAAGTAGACTTTTGGCAATAACAATTGAAAAATAAAATTGATAAGTTTACTTGAAAGAAATGATCGGGTAATAGGGGAAGAATATAGAGTATATATGAAGGACAACATTAAATACAATCCTTTGGAGGATAGGGAGGTTATGTAAACTAAAGGCATATCTATTCTAAAGGATGTGTCCTTCATGAAAGCCATGAAGGATAATGAGAATATGGACTATATCTTCAAATAGGAAATATTGAGAAGGGTAAAGTATATGTCTAAGTCGAAGGCACTCAAGTATTTAGTAGCAACCCAAATGATGGATTTAATCCCATAGTGAAGTCTTTAAGGAGACAAAGAAAGAAAATTTAAATTATTTAAGAGATAGAGCTACAAAAGTCCATCCTTATATGGCTTATGCATGAGAAATCTATTTTGAAGAATTAGGTGAATATTTTAGAGTAGAAAATCATTAAAGTTCTGAGCAGGTCTCACCATAATGACTTGGATAATCAAGTAAAAATACTTATAGATAGAGTCTTTACTCTTGAAAATAATAATAATGAATTAAAGGATAATATCAAGATATTAGTGTCAGTTATCAAGACATCCATGAAAGATAACCTTACCGCTATAGATTTTCTTAGGATATTGTTAGGGGGTAGGATAAAAAGTGGAAAACAATAAAAATATTAAGTGTAGTGAATGTGGTAAATATGTGTAACAAATGTCACTTGTTTATTATAGGATGGATTTGGAGCTTAAAAAAATGTTAAGAAATTAGGATAAGGCATTCAAAGGACATAATACTTAGTTTTTTTCTTGTTACTTATATTCTATTTTTTGGTAGTTTTTTTAAATTAATGAGATTTTGTAGACTATGACTCGATTGAATATCTAAGAATTAATTCCTTGTCTATTTTGATTATTATATAGGTTCGGGTCCATAATTAAAAAAAAACATGTTTTTACCCTTAATAAAAAAAAGTTACAAAAATATTAAAACACTTTCAAAAACCTTCCATATGACTAACCCATTTATCACAAAACAAACAATAAATGTATGGAATAAATAAAAAGAACATGTTTACAAATTATTTCCCATAATTAGACCACATACCACTACCAAATGATAACCTCTTCAATTTTATTACTGAAAAGATATACCACATAATATATTTCAAACTTTGTTGGATAAAAAATGATAACACTCACTAATAATTCATATTATCCACCACACCAATTTGAAAATGAAAAAAGACACCACTTTCACATTTACCATGGAATTAACAAACATCGAGATAATTTTTTCTTTGCTCTTGAGCAAAAGCTTATATACTTAGCCGATCATGGGATCATTGCATATAAAATAGACATATCTAGCACTATTCCAAATATTTATCTTATAGGGTCATATAAGAGGGTAGAGACATCACATGATGCTCCTTGTGAGGAACACATGGTCCATCATCCTTCACGAAAGACCACTAGTAGAATTCCTCTTACTGTACTCTCTCCTAGGACTAATTTTTCCCACATTGATCCTATCAAGGAATCATTGGTAAATTAGGTCCTTCATAAAGAGACACAAGGAGAAGGTAAAACTATATAAAAGATATGTGTACCTAAATATATACATATAGATTCATAATACATTTATACATAAACTTTAGAGATGATTATACAAGCATAATTTATAGTCCCATTACCACATGATCTTTATAGTCAAACTTTCTTATTTTCTTCTAGATTTCATTTTATATGATTATTTATTTATTGTTAATATAGTACATGCATTTATAAAATCAAAAAAATTGTTACATCATTTACAAAATCTTAGCATAAACCACATAAATAAATGCAATTAAAAACTATATATATATATATATATTTAATACATTTTTTATATAAATAATCACACAAATAATATGTTTTGGGAATATCCCTAGGGGTGTAATCCTCATCTCAATCAACATATACAAATCTAATACCTCTTTATTTAGATGCACCAGGATCTAACTGGGGCTCATGTGAACATGATAACATATATACTCTATCTTTGAAATAACCTAATGGTTTCACTATATCCTCATGATCCCATAAAAAAATATCATAATAGTTAATAAGAGTCTACAAAATATAAATGAAACTCTATTGTGGGATGTCACCCTAATCTAGATCAACACATAGCTCCTCACACTTAATGGTTGCATTATGGCATACCACTAAAAATATTGAAATAGGATTAAATAAAGGTGCATGGGCACCTATAATGTTAATGAACCTATAAATAAATCCATCTCTAACCACATACATTGGAATACTACATGTGAGGGCCTATATTATTTGATCTACTGTCATTTCCCACTCTAGGTTACCTAAAATCATTAAAGATATGGTACACATTAACTATGTATATAACATAAAATACTTTACTTAATATTATAACCAAATCAAAGATAAAAATTAAAAATTATGGTACTCACATGTGTCCTTAATAACCTCCTCATCCACTAGTGCTACTCATGTAGGAACACAATTGCCTAATGTTGATGCCTAAAACTTTTATTCTCAGAAAACAACCTCCTATTGGAAGATTTATAGATGTGGGAATGAAAATTTATATATATAAAGTGACCTCTTATATTTTAGAATATATTTCTTTGGATAATTAGGGATGAAAATGGGAAGAAGGAAATGTGAAGAAAAATAAATCTATCTAAGGTGATGTGCCAGAATTCTTAATGTATCCACTCCTAATATTGCATAATATATTTTTAAACCTTTAAAAAATAAAAGAAAATATAAAAGAGGCTATGCATGGTTAAAATATGAAATATAAACAAAATCCAATAATATAGAATAAAATAATATAAATAACTAACAACAATTGATTCCACATAATTTAACATAAAACACTATGTCCTCTTCATTATTAGGTAGAGAAAAAAGCCTAAAGGAATAATATACACTATTCGATCCTTCCCATGAGGGGCACCTACTAAGATCTTAAAATGAAAAACAATAACTATTGCTATTTCTATTCAAAATTAAAACTATTATAATGGATGATCTCTAGTATTAATCATGAAAACAACCCACTATTAACTAGCTACAAAACCACCCTTACAAAAGAAAGAAACCTTGAATATATAGTCATTGTGGCTTAGCTTGGTAGAGTTTTTAAGATAAAAGGAATTGACATCTGAATCCTAGAACTTGCATTCATTATGAATCCATTATAACTAAAAGGGGAGCTTCAACTCATAAGTGCAGATGGCCCTCAAATATTAGATATGGTGAAACCTTAATGCCTTATTAATCCCTTGAAGGTAAGAGCAATCATTGTAGTGATGCATATCTCTCTCTCTAAACTAATTTCTGATTTATTACTATAAATGGGGCCCATTTCCCTTGTCCAATGGCACAGTTTAAACATATGATATAAAGAATCATGTCTTAGATAAGAACTATGATGAATCATGGCACAAACTAATGCCTTTCAAAGATAGAGTTTCCAATGGATCACATTAATTTAAAAAGCCAATGTCACACCTTTTTCATATAAATGAACTACCCTCACTCTTTGAGGAGCACTGTGACATCATGTGGTGAGTTGGCACTACTCTTGGGGGAGTTGAGAACTCTTTTATGAAGGATGAGCATGGGAGTGCAACAATGCACTAATGAAAGGACATAAGACTTAGATAAAAATTAAAAGGGGAACCCAGGGGAAAAGAAGACTCTGATAATTAATTTGTCAAACTCTTCTATCATGACCAGATAAAAAGTTAATTTCCAAAAATCTTTGAAAACATGGATTTGATCCATAGTTCTAGTAACTTATAGGGTAATCTACTTGTAGATGGAAGAACCCAAAATCTATGGTGACATAGATTATTCAAAGCAAAACTACCAAAAATAAGGCCCATAAAATTTATAACTTCTAAAGATTGGTGGTCAAAGGCATCCACTCTCCTACTAGAGGTTGGGATTTCTTTCTTAGAGCCTTAAAAGCTCTATCCAGATCAATTGTATCCTTAAAGGTTATGTTTTTCAGACCCTATACAACTGCTTACATCTGAAATTCAAGTTAGGCAAGGGGTAGAAGAATAGTCTCTACTTCAAAGACATTTGGTGCCTAACCTAGGGCCATAAACATGGTCTAGTCATTCTAATTCACATCCAACATCATTTTTATCTTTTCTTCTATAAATACCATGTTATCTATGAGGAATGGGGAGGGGAGTCTTAACCAAACCAACTATTTAATTTGTTCCTTCAAGTCATGAACCACTTACTCTAAGTCATCCAAATATGCCTTGCATGTTGATTTGGACATATTATAACTCAATAATTCATTGACCTTGATCACTTCCTACCTTATATCAACCACCCTTGCTACCTAGAACATCTCATCCATTGCACTATATATCTTCTAGACTAGCATCTATGAATCTTAAACCTTGGGGATATGAAGGTGAGGACCTGATCCATAGATGCACTTACTTTTGCACTTAACTACTATGAGTCTAAAATAAACCCAAGTACTCACATCAAGTGTGAGGCTATATTATTTATCTTCTCCCAATATGAAATTTATAATTACTATATTAGTGGGAGGATGTATATGGTCTAGGAATGAGCATCAAGGTCATTCTTTAACTATTGGATCTCCTGATCCTTAGCCTAGGATTCTTATTGTATTTGATGATTCTTCTATTTTTGTATATTTGTAGAGTTTAAGAGACACTTCTAAGCCTTCACAAGTTCTATTTCCTTTTTCTATATCTTATTCTCTATGGCCTCTTTTTCCATTTTAAGGACATCCACCTCAAACTTCATCTCCACTAATTAGATTTGCAACTAGGCCCTTTGGTGAGCTTCCAATTGAATACTCTCAGATGTGATGCATCTTTATAAGTCATATCTCATCTTCATGAGCATCGTGTCTTTAACTTTGGCCTTTGTGTTTAGGTGGTTGATAGTGGCTTTAACTCTTGAGAAGTCTTGTTCTTTTTTCTCCAATCAAAGGCCTACCTTGAGGTAGTCCATTGTTACATAATTATGGGCCTCCTCTATTAGCTTAACCCTATCATTTGGCCTTTCCTAGATGAGGTTTAGGCTAATGACATGGATAGATTAATCTCCTAGTTACATCTACTCTTGGAGCTTGATTATTATTGGCATCATGTGTATAATCATCAAAGATTATTATGTGGGGTCAAAGAATGACCATATATGTGGTACTACTAGGGCCTTATCCATTTTTCTTGTTATTTTTTCTACCAAGGCTTCTCAAGATTTCCTCATAGTCTCTAACTACTAGTGGAACTACTCATATGATTTAATTATTTCTGTCATAAATGGGTATCCCTATGGCAATCTAAAGGGAATGGTCACTTGTTATATTGAAGCAACATATGTTATTCCCTTGAGGATGATTGGGTGAATGGTCAATGTGGAAGGTGAGAAGGGTGAGAGGAAATAAAGAGGGATGGAAATTGATTGCACCATGATGGATATAATTGTGGTGGATGAAGGCATAGAAGTGAAAAGTGTCACAATTATGGTAGATGGCTAAGTGGTAACCAAGGTGGAAATAGTGGAAGTAAAATGGGAAGTAAATAATGAAGAAAAATTAGAAAGGAGAGGGTTATTAAAATGCACCTTATTATACTTGGGCTTATGAAGAGAGCTGAACACTTATACCTTAGAGTGAGGCTAAGATACCCTTGTTTTAGGTTACCCTAGAATGGCCATTTCCTTTTATTTGGATATCACATATATAAGAGGAGGCTAAGACTTAGGCATCTTAATTATGAATAGTTCATCCTCTTCTCCTAAGGAGGAATCCTCTTCTCCTAAGGGGGAATCCTCTTCTCTTACAAAAATATCTTCTTATACCCAAGCATCCTCTTCATGATACTCATCCTAAATATATTCAAATTTCTCATCAATCCCCAAATCCTCAAAATTGAGTTCCCTCTAGCTGATTTCATACCTATATTTCCAATGGGATTCCATTTTTTCCTTGCTCTAGCTACTTTGGATGAGCTGTGATCTTAAACCTTTGGTCATGATCTTTGTGGGATCAAACTCCCAAACCAATTTGTATAAATATTCCCATGGTTGGTAGGTGTCTGAGGGGATGTTTTATAGATCAATATATTAATTAATTTAATCTTCCATCAATAACTTCCACTCTTCAAAGTATGATTAAGGTTCACGATCGAAGGGGGTGGTAGTCTTAAGAGTAGTTATGTGATTGACTGGTTCATAACTCTATTAATCATTAATTTGATTTAGTTTAAGTTCTACTAATTTGAGCATAATCAAATTATCCTATGACCTCTTCATAAATATAATTCCCCCTCTTGATAAGGGGATGTCATATAGAGCCCTCTTCTTTTAGCTTGTACCATATACTAAATCTATCATGTTGAGTTGGTGGGCCAACTCCAAGGCCAAGGTCCTATTTGTGAGCATGTGTGGGAGCCAGAATGGATCCTCCTTGAATCCATCAACCTTGATGAAGGTGTAGTAGTATATGAAGATCCATTCACATGGAATTTTATATCCAGTGAGCTAATCTCTCTATCAATTTATCATCTGAATGGTAATGACTTCCTTATTAAGGTCAATTAGGACTAGAGATAGGAAGCATTCTACAAAATCATGGTAATCTTATGTGGAAAATATTATATGTGTCCACATAGATATGGGTATAATGATATAGGTATATGTTCTCAGCTCAATTGAGTTAATGGTAAAGTATGGCAAAAAAACTTGGTAATTTAGTAAAGGATCATGTGGAAAAAGAATGAATACCTAAAGGTATTTTGAGCTGAAAAATTCACTAGATGACTATGAATGGCATCTACAAATTACATTTTGTATTCCTTTCTCACTATATTCAAGTAAAACACTACACCCAATTGGAAATAATAGACATTGGTGTCTGAGTCTAGTTTAAAGATGAGCACCAACATAGAGAGGGCATATTTCATATCTTGCACCACAAATATTTAGAGAGCAATGGGTAAGGGTGGTGCTTCTATGTAGTTACTATAAAGGTATGAGTTCAATAACTTTAGATTCTATACATGAGTGTCTATATGGTCTACAAGCTCTTAAAATCATAGATTTTTGTAGTGGGATTGTTAGGGACCTAGAGCATATCCCTCACTTATCTAGCACTAATATCGGCATTCAAGTGGTGGCCTATGATAATGCCAATTTTGACACTATGCCTTTTTATGTATAGATAAATAATATCTTGGCATGGGTGCATGAAAGTCACCATTTATTATGCTAAGGTGGATCTCCATATTCTAAATCTCAACAACTCAAAGTCATTGTTTCAAACTTTTGCAAGCATGTGGGCATGAGTGCCATCCTTTAGATTCTTCATTTTTTTTATTAATTTGGGATCCAAGATTCCATCTATGAAGTCAAGGACATATTTAGGGTCCATTAAATACCCATTTGAGACATTATTCACATTTGGTGTTATGGGCTTAGGTTGTGTAGGGGTGGAAGCATATGATTTGCTTCCTAAAAATTGAGGGGGAAGCTCTCTCGACCACCTAAATAGCAAGATGTTTGATTTCTAGGATGTTCACCACTAGATGAGGACCCAAAAGGTTCTATCTTGTAATTATTCTAAAATAATCCTCTCTTTTATTTTGTAAAACACTAGATACTAGATTTTTCTCACAATTCCACACTCAATTCTTTGCTAAAGACTCTCCACTTAGCTCAATACTCTCTAAAATGTTTAGGGTGTTTAAATATTTTGTTCAATCATAAGATGGTTATTTATTGGTGATAAATCATAACATAATCATCATGTATATTTTTTATTTTGGTACCCTTAAATGAAGAAGGGTGGTACACATGGTTGAGGAAAGTATTTATGATGATTCTTATGAGAGATCGCACAATGGGGGCGCTGAACATTAATTATAGGGGTAGTGGGGTAGATTAACATATATCATAGAAGATGTAAAATGAGGAGATCCAAGGCATGGACACTTGGTGATGGGACATAATCAAATTATTCCAATGACACTTACTAGCAAATGGAAATAGTATTTTAAATGGAAACTACCTAACTTTGTACAGAACAAAGTTGATCAATCAGTTAAAGTGCTTCAAGTGGATTTCATTAATTAGAATCTCTAAGGAATTTCCTTCTTCAATCAATAATACCTATTATATATGATGTAAAAAGGTCCTCTCTATAGGGAATCAAACTTTGCATGTTGACATGGATTCATGACCCTTTAATCATATTTCATAACTAAGTCTCCTACATTAAAGCTTGGGTTAGATGCTCTTTCACCAAACCACCTTTTAATCACCTACTATTAATTGATCATAGTTCTACTAGCTTGTTCTCTTACTTCCCAAATACTAAGTATTTTAGCTAACCTAAACTCCATTACCCCATTTTACACTATTTTAAAAGCTTTAAACGACTAGAAAGATAGAATCTCCATTGAAATGGGCATGACCACTTCCTTCCCATATACTAATTCATATAGGGATGTTTTTAGAATATGTTTAGGAGTGATTTAGTTAGCCAACAAATCTATTTTTAGATGTCTATTCCATTCCCTCTATTGGTCAACAATAATTATCTTAATTAACCCTATGAGGTTCTTATTGGTTGATTTGACCAACCAATTCCCTTATGGGTAGTAATTAGATGAAGTCTTAAGGAAAATTCCATTCTTTAGTGAAAATTCCATAAAAATTTAACAAAGGAAGGGATTTACATTGTTAGGTATGATTATTTAAGGAGGGTCAAACCTTATTACCAGTTCTTCCAAGAACTCAAGGATCACAATCTCAGTTTCTTCTTTCAAAGGAGCTACTTTGGTCCACCTTGTGAAGTAGTCCATGGCCATGAGTATCCAATTATGACATACACTAGACATGTAATTGATCATCCCAATCAAATCCAAGTCCCATTATGTGAAAGGATCATCAATCACAATCAGGTTTAATGGCATGGTTGAATTTATTTGCTTGCCTATGAAAAACTCACATTATTGGAATTTTTTCACCACTTGATAGTAATCTAAAAATAGGGTTGACCAATAGTATCCATCTCGCATGGTTTTAATTTCATACATATTTACTAAGAAATGTATCTTTAGAGGGATAAAATGCATATATTCTAGGGGTTTTTTACCTTGGTGGTTGTCAACACATCTAAGTATTACCCTATCAAAGCTCATTTTGAAAAGGACTCCCTAGACTAGTGTGTAACTAGCTCCTTAAAACCTATAAAACCTCATTTTATGCATGGGGAGGGCATCTAAATATTGGTTAGTTTCCATAATGTGGGTTCTATTATCAACCCAAGACTCGGTAGTTTTATACTAATTCACTAAAAGTATTTCTGGTATATCTTGCTCATATGTTGAGGTGCCAATGCATTGGGCCAAATACTCACAAAGCCCTCTCTGTCATATCATCTTAATTATTCTAACTTCCACTTTATATTCTAGGATCTTAGTGATCCAATTAGATCTCTTCTCAGTGATTTCTCCCTCCATGATGTATTCTATGATGCTAGAATGTGCCACATATATCATTACTTTGATTCCCACCACTAGGTGTCTAAATTTCTTGAGACCTTTAATGATGTCAAAATATTGTTTCTGAATAAAATTATACTTAATCTCATATCCTTGTAGGGTTATTAAATATAATGTAATAGGATTCTCATCTTTCTCTTCATCTTATTTCTAAGTTAACATGGCTACCAAGATATGTTCACTCCCATAAACAAACATTACAAAATATTTAGATAAGTCAGGATTGATTAACATGGGAATGATGGATATTGCCTCCATGATCATGTCAAATGTTATTTTTCCTTCAAAAATCCATTTTAAATCCATTTATTTCTTCAACATTAATGTAATTGGCTTTATTATCCCCATGATGTTAGATATAAATTAGCTAATGAAGTGGATCATCCCTAGGAAAGGTTGGACTCCCTTCTTATTAACTAGTAAGGTTAAGTCTTTAATGGCTTTCACTCTATTCAAATTAATAGAGATGTTTTTTTTAGATATCCTATATCCTAGGAGCTTTCCTTGTGGGATGTTAAAGATGCATTTTTTGGGGTTGAGGGATAACCCAAACTCTTGAAACCTTCAAACAATCTTCTTTAGATGATCAAAATGATCCTATTTTTTCTTGTATAACATTGCAAGATAATACAAATAGATGAGGATGATTTTGTTAATCAAGCCTTTAAAATCTATATCCATGTCCCACTAGAAAATATCTCCTATGTTAGAGAAGCCAAAAGGCATTTTCTCATATGTGAAGGTTCCCCATTTTATACTGAAAGTGGTTTTATATTGGTCTTCTTCATTAACCCATAACTAGGTATAACCTAAAAAACTCATCCAATAGAGAGAAAATTTCTATGCCCACTAATGTTTGGAGGATCTATACCATTAAAATAATGGGGTAATGATCTTTTAGATATTCTTTGTATAAGTCTTTGAAATCTATGCATAGTCTAATTTCTCCATTTTTATTTCTTATTAGAAGGAGGTTGGATACCCAAGTTGAATGCTTTATTGGGTATCTAATCCTTGAGTTGATTAATTTCCTCAGTTCCTAAGCCATGAGAGACTCAATTTTTGGTTTTATAAGAATTTGCTTTTGACAGATTGGCTTGAATCCTCCAATTAGATCTATGGTGTGATATATTACCTCATAGTCATACCCCTTTAGGTTATCATAGGTTTAGGCCATAACCCCTTCATAATTGTTGTATAAGGATACCAATCAATCATTATATTTTTGGAAAACTTCTTTTCCCACCTTTAATTTTCTTTCATCCCCCACATCAAGCTCAGAGTAGTCACTTTTGTTTGTGATAAAATTCCTTTTGTCATTTCTAGTATCACTGAAATAAAATAGATTTTATATAGTGATCTATCACTGTGGAAGTTTATTAGACTTTAGTTATATTATTTGATCCATGTAGGCTTATATTTTTGGTTGCAACTTCTCTATAAACTCACATGATTTCTAAAGAAACATGTAAATTTGGGTACCACTCTCAAATACCTACCATTTATAATCATTATCTAGAATAACATGCTTAATAATCACTCATAATACTTGTTCATTGGTCAATAAAATAGTTATTGGATCAAACTGGGAGCCAATTACTCCCATTCTATTTGCTTCTACATTCATGGACCTATGAATGATTTGAATATTAAATGATTCAAACACTTTAATTAAATCCCATATTCAATGATGATAAAACCTCATATAGATATGATTTGTAGCTATAACTCCTCTTACTTGCTTTACAACTAATTAAAAGTCTCTAAATACCTTTAACTACTTCATACCCATGCACTCAGGAAGGTTGAGGCCATGGACTAGGGCTTTATATTCAAATTCATTATTTATGTAGATAAATTGGAAGTGGAAGGATCTAAGGGTCACTTTTCCAGATGGAGACATTAATTAGATACTAGCTCTAGATCCAGTTTTCCATTTTGTATCATCAAAATGTAAAGTCCAAAAACTAGACTCATTCTCAGGTTCTTTGCCTTGATCCTCCCTTTTTTTTCATGACTTAGAGGATGCACTAATTTCCATCATGGATTAAATAACTTAAAAGGCCAATGGCATCAAAGTTTGTGAGAAAATAATTATTGATAAATTCATTAATGCCTCCTCCTTTGGGATCTTATTATTTACCACTCTTTCCTCAAGCATTTCTATACAACTCATTGCTTTCTTTGAGAAATAAGTGTGTGTCACTTCAAAATTCATTATGTGCTCAAAATGTAGTGAATCAGATAATTCCTTCATCTTTGATCCATATTTGGTCCTCTAGATAAAGTGAGACCAATCCAAAGATAAGTACCCACCTATTTTGACTATGAAATCTCTTGACAAACATAACCCAAAGATGAAGGAATGTCTATCACCATAACTTCTTAAGGGACTGTAATACTAGGACAAGAATACAATGTTAGGGGAAGAACTTTGACAATACCTATGGTTGTAAATTTCTTCCCATCTAACTGCATTACCCCTTTATCTAAAGGTTTGTATTGAATTTTTAGTGCATCTGCAATCTATTTGGGCATCATTATAGTGCTGGTGTTAGGATCAACCATACAATTATGAAACAACTTGTTCCCCATAATGAGAGTTTAATAAAATGGGGTGGGTTTTTTTTTACTTGCTGCTACTTTGGAGTTGATGAACATAGATGGTACATGGGTTTACATATTCTTGTTGGCTTCTCTTCCCTTGGTTTGTGTTATATTTATATATAGGTTACTTTTCATAGGTTTCTCTTAGTCTTCCAACACCTCTTATACTAGATACATTGGTTGGGGCCTTGTTTAGTTGATCTACCACATTTGATGATCCTTGAGGTTGGAATTTGAGGTCCTTTATCCTATTATGTGCTATATCACCCCACTTTTGATATGTCATTAGTGATGGTTGGGGTCCCAATTTTTATTTGAAAGTCACTTTAGGCCTTGTGAAAGCTTCTTGGACCTCAACCATTTTTTTTCTTAGATCTAATGTAGTAGTATGATTGGACTTGAAAGGTTTTAAACATGTAGATATCATTTGCATAAACTACATCTTCACCTTTCACCCAAGATAAAAGTAAATGTTTTGAGGCTATCTCCTCTTGTTTCTCCAAGGACATTGTTTAAATTTGAGCTATCAAGACAACATTTTCAATGCATGGGGATTGGTATCCATAAGGACCTAAATCAGGTACACTCCCTTATCTTCATTTCTTGGTAACTTTCTATTATAGATTACCACTTGGGTAATTTTAGGGCATATGTGCATCATTACATAGAAAGCACTATGAATTTTAGTCATCCACCAAATTATTTTATCTAGAGACCAATTCTCTTTATGATTTTGGCAAGACCATTTAAAAAGGAGTAGAAATTGTGATGATTTAATTTAAAATTTATGCCTAATGATTCAACCTATGCCCTCCCTAGTATTGGTTATGTTGATACGGTGTTCCTACACTTTGGTAATTTTATAAAGGGGGATTTAGGGGCATAGATTTCTACCTCTTGAGGTTTATGATGTCATTTTAGAAGTTCTACAGGATGATCTTCATGTGATTCATCTCCAAAACTAGTGTGGGTGAAGTAGATGTACTCATTTGAGCAACAATATATACATACATGGGAGGAGATGCTTGTGAGTTTCTTGGGAATTCCTCTTGAAGTTACATTGATAATTCTAGAAACATGGGAATAAATGGTTATGTGGAGAGTTTGCTATCATTTATGAAAATATTCTCCACTCTAATGGATAATTCATATGTATCTGGTAGCATCTAGCCTCCAAGGGATTGAACCATAACATCTATGTTTGAGTTGAAGTCTTTAAAGTAAAATATGATAGCCATACTTAAGGGTGATCAAGCTACTACTAGGATTCTTTACCAGGTCTTATGGAATGTTCATATTATTAAAATTGATGATAGCCTCTTGTGGGGTTCTTTTAATAGTGATTAACTATTAAAAGAGATATGATTGGTCTCCTTTCTCATTGAACCAGTTAAAGAATCTATTTCCCAATTCATCCTAGGTGGTGATGGAGTTGGGTAGCAAGGATAAATACTAGTCAAGGGTTCACCCTTTGAAAGATGTAGCTAGTAGCCTAAATTCTACATTCTAATTTGTGACATGATGTATGGTATAGACATTAGAAACATGCTAAATGTGTTTCAACATGCTCTTTAAATCTTCCCCTTTAAATTTAGGGAGCTCCTTCAAAGCATTAGCAGGAATAGGATCTCACATACTCAAGACCACTGGAGGGATGAGTGGGCTATCACTATTCCATGCTACAAAGTTTCTTTGTGGTCTTTAGATTTCCATATGTTATGGTCATTGTGTTTCACTAGACCCTATAGTTATTTGGTGAGTTACATCCACCATAGGTGGTGGTAGTAAGCTTGGATTCTACACTATTATTGACATTGTGATGAGCCTTTGACTCATAAACTTTGACTTCTAGTTAGGCATTTGTGAGTAGACAAGTCCCACTGAACATGTTAAAAAAGGAAATTGTTGATGCCTGAAATTTTTTTTGTCATCAAACAACCTCGTATGGGAATCTTACGGATGTGGGACCAAAAATTACTATGAATAAAGAAACCTTTGGGATTTTAGAATTTGTATATTTAAATAATTAGGGAGGAAAAGGGGAAGAAGGAAATGTGAAGAAAAATAAATATATCTAAGATGATGCACCAAAATTCTTGAAGTATCTACTCATAATATAGTTTAAACCCTATAAAATGCTATAGCCAATATAAAAGAGCATATGTATGGTTAAAATCTATAATATAAAAAAATCCACTACTATAGAAGCAAATAACATAAATAATAGACAATAATTTATTCCACACAATTTAACACATAATACTACATCCTTTTTATTATTGGGTGGAGAATAAAATACAAAGGCCCAAAGGCACAATATAGACTATTCAATCCTTTTCATAAGGGGAACCTACTAAAGTCTTAGAATGAAAAATAATAACTACTATTATTTCTATTCAAAACTAGAATTATTACAATCTCTTATCTTTGGTAACATTCATGAAATAACCTATATTAACTAACTATCATCCCCTTAAAAATAAAGAAACCCTAAATATATAGGTATGGTGGCCTAGCTTGGTATATTTTTGAATACAATAAGAATTGACACATAGACCCTAGTACTCACATTCATGATGATTATTTTGTAACTAAAATGGGAGCTTTGGCTCATAAGTGTAAATAGTCCTTAAATCTTAGATATGGCACAACCTTAATTGCTTATGATTCCCTCAATGCTAAGAAGAAGCATTGTAGTGAAATGTGTGTCTTTCTGAATCACTTCTAGAATTCTTACTAGAAACATGGCCCATTTCCCTCATCTAATGTCATATCTCAAATCTCTGATAGAAATGACCCTATCTTAGATAAGTGCCATGATGATTCATGGTAAAAGGGAATGGTTATCAAATATATAGCTTCCCATGAGTCCTATTAATTTAAACAACCAATGGTGAACCTTTGTCTTATAAAGGAACCACCCTCTCTCTTTGAGGAGTGCTACTACACCACATGGAAAGCTAGCACTACTCCCACGGGAGCCAAGAAATATTTTATGAAGGATGAGCATGGGGTGACATGTGGCACTAGAAGAAGGAACCAAGACTTAGTAAAAAATTAAAAGTGGAACTCAGAGAAAAAGAGGAAATTGATATTTAATCTACCCAACTTTTCCAACATGTCTAGATGAAAATCCAACTACCGAAAATCTTTAAAAATGTGGATTTGATCTACACCTAACTTACCACCTATCTCTCCTCCTACACCACCTTGTTTTATAGGAATGACACCTAGAGAATATCTATAATAATAAATAATAGTGGTGACTAGGATGCATCCCACTACTACACATAGCCCTCAGCATATGATGCATCATTTCCTATAGCTATAATAACCATGGGGTGTCATTTATCAGCTAGATGTGAGGCTAGATATATAGCCATAGGTGTCAGCCTATCATACAGCTTATTACCATGCCATGTTGTATTTCAAGGATAGGGATCAAGGGAATTCCCTATTCTATCCCAAAGTATCAAAAAACCTATTTATATTAAAAAATCATAAATACCAAGAAACTAATCAACCAACTACATATTAATATGGACCCTTTGTAGCTCATGTCCATACTTAGGACACCTATAAAAAGTCCTATAAGGATGCCATACAATATAATATGGATCTGACCTATCCAAATTAATATTATACTCCATTATGGTATGAAGTTTGATATGTGAAAATACCCATCACTCTCTCTCTCCCTCTAAATGTGTGGATGGGCCCATCTAGGTAGGGGACCACCAACTAGTCATACCACTATAATATTCTCATAAACCAAAACATGTAATAAGTTTATAAATTGAATACTTCCACCATGATTCTCCAATACAAACCTATAGAGACCCCTAGATAAGTGGGATAACACATTGTGACCCCATGGATATTGAGTCTAATCATGGTCAATATGTTGAGCTACCTAGTACATCTAATATGAAATACTAATAGAACCACTCTCCACATTTATAAATGATGCTATTAAAACACAAATAAACTTCCATAATCATGAAACATCATCTTAATAATACTTTTAAAATAAATCATACTACTCATCTCTACATCAAGATCCCTATAACTAGTGAAATATACATGGGAATGTTTAATATATCCTCAACTACCATCTCCAACCACCTGGACTCTCTTACCTCTAATTAAAAGTTGAATAATCCAATACACATCCTTTAAAGTGATTCTCATCTCACTTGTGAGAAGCTAAAATGTACATGTATCTAGATTTCACCTCTTATCTAGGGATATGAAGAGGTGTTTATCATATGTAATCTATCCCAAATGGGCCATGTGACCCAACCCTACCTAATTAATAATGTCCTAGTCAATTGTATCTAGACCAAACTATGGTAAGGTAGAATAGTGTTTCTCATGCTATAACTCTTAAATTTGTCTATCCTTTTATAATCATGAAAAAAAATAAAAAAAATGTTAAAAATTATATTTTAATGAAAAAATACAAAAATAATAGTTACTTCTACACAAAATAATAGGACATTAGCATTGGATGTTAATGTCCACATAAGATAGAGGTATCATATGCTAAAATTTTTGTTAGATAAAATCATTAGATGATATCATTTAACATTAGACATTAACATTGTGTTACTAACATAATCATCTAGGCCATTGATACAAGCATCCACCATCACATCAAAAATCCTAAAATCACACAAAAAATGATAATTTTTCTAAACTTCAAAATTACAATTAAATTTAAACAAGACCTACTTATCATGTGGCTAACTAATAAAATCTAGAGCACATTAAATTGCATCATGTGAGGGTCTCTTTCATGTGTCATGGTTATTATCTAAAATTAGATCTCAAATTTCACAAATGAAATGATTTCAAAATTCTATTACATTTAATCTAATATACCACTTCTACACAAATGTAAAACATGCATATTTGGATCCTCATTTGTCCAAATTCAAAATCATAAGTTGCATTGGGATATAGATAACAAGATCTTCCGTATTGTTTCAAATTTGAAAATTCTCAAAGTTTTCCAAAATTTGCTAAAACTTTTTCTACACAAATGTTCTACTAGATTCCAAATACTACTAAAAACAATGTTATAAATTATTATCCATAATACTTTCATAAAAATATAAAGTAAATTATATTGATCACATTATTATTTTTCCATTTGTGAGGAGATGACCAATATACACTATATCACCTCATACATATTAGTAGGGTCATGTTTATAAACATGTTCTACATAGTCAATTACAATTTGTACATTCTCTAGATTTAATGGGGGTATGCTTTCTAAGCATGTTATCTATGCTTATACACCTATTCAACATCTCCAAATTATAGAGGGGGCATGTTTTGGAAACATGTCATCCACATTGGTATTTATTTAATTTTTCACATTTCTCCATATATATTAGGGGACTTATTTCGAAGCATGTTCTCCATACTTACACATTTTGCAAATTGGCAAAAATACATAATATGTGATTCAGATTCACATTTGTGGAAAAATTTTATACATTTGTACCATCTGATATGAAATGTGTGACTAATACTACAAAATCCAAATTAATTTCATATTCCAAAACTATTTTATCAATTGTTACCATGGAACATAATTTTATGTACTAATAAATGATGTACTAATACTCTAGTTAAACTTTCACAAACTATATTGAGCCTTACCTATTTATAAATATTGGTTATTAAATTTTGGTGTGATTGGAGGGATTAAATAATATATTATCAACATTTTTTTTAACTTGATTACATCACTCAACCTATACAAAGTTATACATATACATATATTCTACAATTGAGTTGTGAAGGTTCATAAATAATACTCTTGATGGTTGAAGCACCACTCTTCTTATTCTAGGTTGGGGTCATGATCACCTCCCAAATCTCCATACTCTAGGTATAGAAAAACCATGGTACAACACACTTGAACACTTGTAGGCTCACTCATCTTCCTCACCACAATATTGATGAGGTTGTTAGCCCCTTATCTACTTCTGTAGTTTCCAACACTCTAGAACCATTTACTACAACACATACATAAGTGTATTCTATCCATTCTCTTTCTATATGATACATTTTATTATTGATTACATATAGATTATATATATATATATACATGATTTAATTTTTGACATGTTATTGGTTTTAGATAATGTTCAAATGAAATATTGAAGAAAAAAAATACACATATTTATAGTCTCCTTTCATGTATATAGATTTTAAATAAGAGTTAGACAAGGTGTGTTGTCTATGCCATAGTATGCATTTTTGTATTTTCCTTTGATCTAGTAATTTTATTTTTTCTTGCATTACTAGATTAAAGGTAGGAAAATGTAGGCACCCATTTTATTACAAGTACACATATTTATAGTCTCCTAATTGTATGTATATAGATTTTAAACTAAATCAGATAAGAGTTAGAAATCTAGTAATATGGTATCTCATTAACCTCTTTGGTTCCATATTATTTCACTTGATTTGGCTACCTACCCCCTAAGACCTGTGTGCTATGTATGTTTATCTTAATCAAATGTATGCCAAAGATCCTTACCTATTGTATGCCAAGGATAAGGTCAATATCTCTATGGAATCCCTATAATGATTTATTTATCACTTTCATAGTTAAAAAATAATAATAAATAGTATATGCTCTCTTTCATGCCTTAGTTACTTGGTACTTGTATTTATTACACATGCTTAAATGAGATATATTATCAAAATATTGTATTACATTTCTAAAATATGAGCAATAATTGATTGAATTCAAACAAATTTATTGATTATATATTTGTATTATGAATCCAAAAGCATTAATTTTTTTTGTATTATTAAAATATTATATATATGAAAATCTCACATCTATTGCTATGGATGTCAATAATTCGGTCACTTGAAGAGGTATTGTTTGAATTATTGTAGTAACGTAGATCAAAATTTAATATTAAAAAAGGTAGACAAACATTTATAATATTCCTAATGATCCTATTGAAGAACAAAACTATAATAATTAATAAAGGTTACCATTTTCCAGTTGGATCAGTAGAAGATCCATCATCATATAAGGGTTAACTTATTTCAGAACTTTAGCAATGGAACCTAAAATTTATGATCAGTAGATGATCCCTCCCAAGATGGATGGGGAGGTTTTCTCCCAAGTTTCACTATTTTTTTACTCTGATAAGTTTTTATTCATTGAATCACATGAGAATACTCCTAGTGAGTGTGGTCAGTGTGAAGAATGTAGTAAATTAGCTGAAGATTAAAAAATTGTTGAAACTCTAAGATATTATCTTTGGATCCTGAATTTAAAAAATTATTTTTATAATATTACATCTATCAAAGAATCATAAATCATTCATAGTGGGAAAAGTAATCATAATAAACATAAAGTGTAACCCTATCCTTATCCTATTGTTATTGTATCATGAACTATTTTTTTATGTGTGACATATTGTTATGTTAGCCTAGTTTATGTTCATTTATTAATCTAAGATTTATTATTATATATTAAATACTATATAAAAGGTTATGGTGCCCTTTAATAACCCTTTATTTACCCTTATTTTTTTTATTATTATAATTTCAACAAAACAACAATGATTATTATTTTTTTATCTTTTTATACTACCCTTAAGTTAAAATGGGATAAAAATTACTCATATACTTATTTGTTTTGTTCTTAAATTAAAATAATTTTTTTAATATACTAGTTTTATAATGAAAAATAATTTTTTTTTATGTATTTTTTTCAAATATGCGACATACATACTTCTTCGAACAGAAAATCATCTTTCACAATGTAACAATAATGACTTTATTCTTTACTTTTAAGTCTTTTTTTATGTAAGAGTAATTATAGATAGAGATTTACCAAAACATAACTATGAAATATTTATTTCTTATAACATAAATCAGAGTATAAATAATTATCCATTCAGATAAATTGAATGGAATATAAGTAAAATCCTATAAATGAACTTTTGATAGGTATAATGAAAGTAAAATACTAAATTAAATAAAGTGAAATCAAATGAAAAAATATTAATTATGAAAATAATGGAGAACTTAGCTACTTCTATCTAAAAGATGATTGTGTGAAGGTGATAGAAAATAAAAACTAACAAACAAAAATGAACCTTGTAATTCCATAAACATCGATATTGAGAATTATGAAGGTAGGATGGGTTTGAATACCAATATTGTCATCATTTCATTAATATTTTACTCTACTAAATATTAGGATACTTAGGCCATAATAATTTTTATATCTTTATTTAGGTATGTATATGAATATTTGACCTTTATATGTGTGAAGAAGACCTAAAAATGACTTATTCAATATGAAACCCTAGTAGATTTTGCAATAGATGAAAACCTGTAAATATAAAAATGAGAAAGCATAATATCATAAGTTAGACCCAACCACCCCTATGATGACTGAACATTGCCTATGTATAAAATAATATAAAGAGGGAAATCAAACCCATGCATTTCTCCCGCTTAGAGTATTTTGTGTAATTATGTTCTTTTGACTATATGAATGCATCTGGAAGTGGATTGAAAAATTGATCATGTTTTATTTTAGATTAGACAAAACAAGCTATTGACTAGGATATGTGTTACTTCAAATATTTAGAATCATAATTGGTAAAAATAGGGATGATTTTTTTAATATGTAATAGTGTAAGTGTTCCTCTATATTGAAATTTATAAGTGGTAGAATATGTGATTTGAGTGTGCCTTTATAGAAATACAAAAGGGAAAACCTCATCTAAATATCATAAGAACACGAAACACATTACAAAGAAGGGTTAGAAATTTTTAAATGACTATTAAAAAACCAAGAATAGAAACATTCCATAAGGAACAAGAATGTTTTCCACTATTATCCCCTAGCAGATGTTTCTATCCTCTAGGCAAATGTGCAACTTTTGGGTTTAGGGATTTTTTTACAAATGCTTAGAGGGATTTTTAGTCATAGATTTTTTTTAAGTTTAAGATAGAAATTTAGAAAATTAATAGCTACACATATGTGTTTAGGATAGAGTGAGGTATCAAAATATGTCTAGACTAAGTGTTCAAGTGAATTAAAGTTAAATTGGGAAAAAACTAACATTCTGAAGTATTCATGACCAAATTTTAGTGACTACGCTTCCTCTTATATTTAAATTAAATCCAATTAGTATAGAAATTAAATTACTAGAGGTAAGTATAAATAATACCTTAGTGTGTACAACACACTTTTACATTTGGAGTAGGTCAAAATCATGCAAGGTATTCCATTAAAAATCCTACAATGATGTAAAAATATTTAAAAATCACATGTGAAATTTAAAATCAAAATGTAACTTAACATTATAAGTATTGAAATAATAAGGAAGGAGTAGACATATATGCATGAAACCAATGTATTTATTATAATGTTTCCTAGAGATTATGCTTACTTGAATCATTGGAGAATTGGTGTTTACCATGAAGTAATTAGATAAATTTATTCCTTATCTAAACTAATGGATATTTTTTGTGTGATCAAGAACCAAATTTAAATGAACTTGTATATAAAATAAATCCCATTGAAGGATGTAGAAACCTCAATTTCCATTGTTGGTATTTGTAACCCCAAGAAGTGAAACATGTTAAAATGCATAATGGATTTGTAGACATAATGATAGAGGGAATTAAACGTATAAGTTATGAATTTTAAATAAGCCAACCACTGTAGATGGTTTTTATATTTAATTTTTTTTTTCTTTTTTCCTAGATGCACAATCAAAAGATAATGGATAACATCCATGATCCTACCATGTCCATAGATAACGAGTAGTATTGAAAAGCATGGCATGAATCTATATCATGCCCCCATGAATAAAATGTATAATCTCTAATTGTATGTAGATAAAAATTGGTAAAAAAAATGAAGCTTGTGCATGAATATGTATCATGCATCGAAAATTATATGAATCCTTACTTTTTTTTCCTATAATTTGAGTGCATATGCATGGAATTTTCTCACTATAATCTTTTAAAATGATTGAAGTTTGACCATTTTAAAACTTTGAAATTGTATTTTGTAATAAAAATGATTTTATATTTCAAAGAGGAGTATATTATGTATGAAAATCCCACTTAAATACCTCTATTTTTAGGTGAGGGAATTATTTCTTGAAATTCACTCATTCAAAATACAAGGTAACTATATCATACCTAGTAATATGTAATCATTGAATAATGTAGAATTTTTGAAAATTATGTCAACATAGTAAGATATGTACCATTTAAATTATGTATGTATAATATTAGACAAGGTTTATATAAATGTATTAGTGAATCTCATAGTATTAGATATAGAAATTAGAATCATATGCATTAGATAGTACATGATATGGATCATGGTACTAATAAACTTAACAAGATCAAAAAACACACAAAAATATAACAAGCATAGTTTCACATAATAAGGCCAAGGGCCATATATAAGGGACATCTTCAAATGTCAAATAAGTAAATATTTCACATACAAGGCTAAGGTCTATACAAAAAATGACATGATCATGTTGTAAACAAAGGACATGTTCAAATGTCATAAAAATAAAGGCTAAAGGCCACCAAAAATGGACATGTTGATCTCATAGATATGTTTAATCAATTTTCACATAAGGGCCATACAAAATAGATAAGCAATATATAATCTACTCTTTATAAGTAATAGCATAAATGAAGCATATAGATATGAAGATAGTATGCATCATGTATATGTAATGTCCATGTACATAATGTAAGATAGAGATGCTGATAAGACATTTTTAAAAGTGTGTATAGCTTATAAATATAATAGTCATAGAATGATAACATCTGTAAATTTTGTAACATGTGGAAAATATGCCCCTAGTTTAGCAAGGCTATTGGGTAGATTCAATTCCAACATCTTAATCCATGTGAGATCCATATGTCATACATAACACTCATGAATACTAATGAAATTCATGTCTGATAGAAAAATGATATGCTTTTACTAATCATGAGATAAATAACACATGCCAACAATGTAAACTAGATATCTAATCATGTTTAGGTCCTAATTTTAGATTTTTATAATATTTTTAATGGTTTTACATTTTTTGAAATATTTGAAATTTTTTATATATTTTTATAATTTTTAAACTTATAAAAATAAAAAATAGAGATAGCCAAGGGTTATAAAGTAGAATAAAGGAAATATATATGAATAATATAAAACATGTGTCAATGTAAACTATGCACTAGACATGATGGCATGCCCATGATTCTCCCATTGTATACATGAGTTACAACTTTGAAATTCCTATAGGCTACTAAATAAGCATGAAAAAGGAATAGTATACATCCGCTTTTCATCAAATATACATATGAAATAATAATTTTTGCATGGATAACTATTGTTCTACATATTGTGACTGAGTAAAATATTTTAAAGTTGGCAATATAAAGGCTCTATGTTCTCATATTGTGATTTAAGTGTGAAAATTTTCATAGGATATGATTGACTAACTAAGAATAATAGTGGTAATGAGTTTTGTCCCTCACTAGTTTATTTTCTCCTTGTTAAAAAATGTAATTTTACTAGTGCAAATTATGAAAGCAGAGATATAAGTAGAAGAATGCAGAAGAATATTTCACTTTTTTGAACTGTTTAGATCTAAAAAGTGAAAAATATGATCCTAGAGGAAAAAAATTTAATAACAAACAATGGATTAGAATAATTGATCAAATCAATCTCATCTTCATGCAATAGAATAACAACATGTTGAGGCAAATAAGAAGCTATGTACAATATTTTTTTATTTTTTTTGAATTATTTGAATGTTTTTTAATTTTAATAAACAATCATCTAATAAGTCATCCTCATTGGGATTGAAACTATTATAGTTTTTAAAGTATCTAGGATATTCCTCTTCTCCTTCAATATCTTAGTCATTATTACCATTATGTGGTATGTGAATTATTATTCCTTCATATGAAAATGCTATGCATTATTGATCAATATCTATTGTAGCTTGCATTTATTGAAACCATGATCATCCTAATTTAAATGGTAGTATGTGTATGAGGCATAATTGATATCTTTGTATTAATAAAATTTGGCCTACAATAAATTGGGTATATGACATATCCAAGGGTTTCCTCCAATTTTTTATTATGATTTAAGTCACATATAGTATATCATATTTTTGGTAATCCCATAACACTAAAAATAGTTTCCTTTTTAGTAGTATGAATATGATTATGCTTTAAATATGCTCCTTTCATATATATTTTTCTAGTTAAATGTTTTTTTTAGGACATTTTTTGTGTTGTATATGTAGGTATTTTTTTGAACCCATAGATTAAGAAATGTTTATTGATTCTGTATTAATTTGATAATGCCTTCATGCTTGAACTTTTTAATCTTATTTGGTAATATATTATAATACGTTGTGTCATGTCTTATGATTATATGATAAGCACAAATGTTTTCCCATTTATATGCAACAGACATGTTGATCAATGTCTATTAGTAGGTATTGTGATAAGCTTATTATCTAATAGAATTTTCAATGTTATTGTAAGTGTATCTTGATATGGCATTATTTATAATAACTCACAAACATTTATATCTAATATTTCCACATTATTCATTGAATTGATCATAAATTCCATATGATAAATACTAGTGTAATAATTTTTCACATTATAATGTTTAGGTATACCTAGATTAAGATTAAACTTTGAATATGATTAATTTTTATCAAATAATTATGAATCATCATGGTAAACCCTTATGTAATAGGTGTGACTAAAGCATGAGATAAATATTCATCAGAAGAATTTAATTTTAACTTATTTATTTGATAATCTATCATATTTACCATGTTAGTTTTTTCATCATCACTATTTTAATAATCATAAACATTACCATGTTGTGCCTCACAATTGCCCAATAAAGGTAAATTAGAAATAGAATTTTTTGATTCTAGATTATATTTTTGTGATTTTTGTATATTTTTTAATCCATTTTTAATAGTTGTTGTTCATTTTGTAATTTTTCCGTCTCAATTTGTTGCATTTGTAACTTTTGATACTATAATTATTGTTGTAAAAGAAATTACTATGCAATATTTCTTGTTCATCAAGTAATTTTTGAAGTTGTGATTGATCAATTTCTTATGTTAATTTTCATTACTAAAGTTGTATCTTTGCTTTATGTAATTATTTTTAGACCATTAATGTATTTTATTATTATTTATATTGTTATTAGTAGTTGAATATTTTATTTCAATGTGTATTTTTTATCCCAAGGGATGACTTGAGAGGGATGAATCATGGCTGAATCATCCAATTATGATTGGGATGTTTGGATTTTGAAATATCAAAAAGGGATATCATCCATAGGAAATTCATGTTAGGACCCTTCATATATGAATTGAAAACACCTATTCATTGTAGATGGTATTGCTTCTATCATGTGCATATATGGTTACCCCAATAGTAAATTCTAATGTAACTAATTAGGCATACCATAAAATAAAGTAGGCATTGTTTTAGGTCCCAATATTACCTATATGATATCATTCCATGTAGTTATTTTTAATAAACATCAAATACTTTAATAATTTGATATTTTTATTATATTATTTCAATGTTGACACCCAATTATTATAATAAAGGACCAATAACAATATATAATCCATACCCAACATCAATGAATACTCTCTTGATTTATTTATTTTAAATTCTAACTTGGATAAAAAGTGGGAGATTTTATGTGATCACATCTTGTGTTGGAAATTATTAATCATAAAAATTAATAATATTTTCATTATCCTTAAAGGTTCTCATTATAAAAATAAAATCAATAGGTTGTGTATCAATAGTTAATAATATTATCTTGTAATGTTGAATATAAAATATCCTTATAAACTAATGTAACTTTTAGTAAATAAAAAATTGAAAAAAAATCATTGATATTTTTTAATTGATCTATGATATCATACCCTTTATATTTATTAAGCTACCTTGTGGGAGGTGGAATGGGTTGAAGAGGAACATGTTGAATACCTACTTTATGTCGTGGTCCGCTTCATTGGATATTAACAACATGGACCACAAAATCAAATCTATGCAGTGGGAAAATAATGGGAGTGGGATGGTAATTATAAATAATTTTAAGCATATGAATATAAGTAATCAAAGGATTCATACATTCCCTTTGTCATCTATTATTAATTGGTAACAATTTTGATTAAATACTAAATCATTAAGAATTGAATATCACTTAATGTTTCTTATGAATAAGGCTTATTGCATATTTAAATGTATAATTATTATTGTTCATATGTCATGTTTGACTTTACAATAAAAATAATTAATAGTGTGTGTGGTGTATTTCATTTCATTACAAAAGTGTTAATGATTTTCCTTATTAAGGGAAGGGAACATGTAATATAAACTAGAAAAGTGTGAAATAGAAAATACTCATCTAATATAGCCATATATTTATTTCAAATGAGAGTTTAAAATATTCTACAAAGGATAATTTTTGTGTATGTGAATTAGTAAGTTCCCCTTAAATCCAAGGGCAAAATAAATTTATTTTAGTGTCAGATATAAAATTTTAGGTCAAAATAAAGTGATTTCAGTGTCATAAATTAAATATGAGGTCAAAATGAAGTTATTTTGATTTAGATCCAAGGTTGAAATAAAATTATTTTAATGTCAAATGTTTATAAAATTATATAAACCCTTAGACATAAATTTTAAGTAATGTCAAAATAAAAATCAGGTTCACTAATATATTTTATCAAAATTTTGAATTAATTGATTTACTAACCCTAATTTAAATAAATTTAATGGATTATAAGTAGAATTTTATAAATGACTTTTTTATAGGTGGAATGAAATATAAATATTGAATTAAAATAATTTAAATCAAATGAATCAAGACAACTATGAACAAAATGGAAAACTTATTTTTCTATCTAAGATCTGACTATGTGAAGCTGACAAAGATCTAAAACTAACAAACAAGAATCAAACCTACAATTTTATAGACTGAGATTAATAAATATGGAGGTTAGAATCATCCAAATTTTCATGGTATCAAATACCAATATTTACTAATTTTATTGATCTTTTCCTCCATTAAAAATTAGGAAACTCATGTCACGATTCTTTGTGATAACTTCGATTAGTTTTATGTGTATCTTTTTGACCTTCATATGTGTGTATAATACCTACCAATGACTTATTCAATTTTTAAACCTTATTAAGATTTATAATGTTTAAAACCCTTAAAATAGAAAAGGGGGGAGTGTAATAGGCTCAACTGGCCCCGATCACCACTATTTATTTTATTTTAAGTTGAAATAATCAAACTAATAGATCTAAAATATTCAAATTGGTATACATTAAATATACATATATGGATGTGAAATATAGAATATAATTTAAATTTATCTAAAAATAAAAAATAAACTAATAGATAGGCAAACCTCCATTAAACCTAGTTTATGCCAACTATGCAAGCTAACTATGACTACAAACTACATAAAAATAAATGTGTATTATATTATGTCTGAAACCACAGAATTAAAGTAATGCTAGAAAAGAGTCTAGAATAGAAATATAAGGGCATAATTCAACCTTTTATATTGACTATGGTCATTTCCAAGTTGATTTTATGACATTATTCCCTACTTAAGAACTTGCTACTATCAATGAATGTTTTTTTAATTCTTTTTTTGAGCTAATTTATCATACAATAAACCCAACTAATGCATAATAAACACAATAAATATAAAATTCCAAAATTGGGAAATATGGATATGGGAATAGCTAATCTACCCTAATTTTTTAAAATATAAGTGGTACCTACATATCCAAATAGGTCTCATGCTAATGTAGTTTTCACTCCAAGGGTGAGTGTGTCACCCATGATTTTACAATTGTATGAATGAAAATATGGAATTGATTGAAATTATTAATAATGTATGACCTTAAAATATAATAAATTAAGTTAATACTTGGCCTATGACTATTACAATGTATTATAATTGAAAATGGAAGAAATAGTGCTCTTTTTCTTAGTATGAATCCAAAATGCCAAGTGATTTATAGAGATTTTTTATAAGCCTTGATGTGCTTATATAGGGGAATATTTCAATTATTTAAAGTAACCAAACTTGATAAAAATATTGGGAGGGGTTAAGTGAAACATATCTTACTTAACAAATTATTATTGGAGTGTGGGGGAAAAGGTTACACTAGTGGACAAAGCCAAAGTTCAGCAACGTTTCACCTAGTGTGGTCATGTTTCATATGTCCAAAGACTAATGGAAATGGTCTTATAGGTGTATGTAATTAGATTAGTGATGTATATTTGATGTTTTGAGAAATATTTCAAAATACTTTATAGAGTAGTGAATGCTCACACACACACACACACACACACACACACACACACACACACACACACACACACACACACACACACACACACACACACACACACACACACACACACACACACACACACAGATATTATAAATTAGTAAAATGATGAATGGGACAAATGATGTATGGAAGTCAATATTAAACATTTCAAAACACTTAATGATTAAATTTATTTGTCTACATTTTCTATATTTTTTTATAGTGATTAAATGAATTTAAATTAATCAAGTAATGTAGATGAAAACAAAAAAGTGCATATACACTTTATATTTTTATGCAAAACTTGATCATTTAAGAATCCTCAATGAAAAACCTATAAAAATTCCATTAAAAATAGTTATTGTCCATATTTTAAAGTTAAAATTATAAAACATGAAATTTGAATTTTTAAAATGAGCAAAGAAAGTATACACCTAAAAATGTAAGTAATCTAATTACCTTGTAACTTGGAAGTGAAAAATGTCCTCCCTTGTTGAGGCATTTGTAGAAATGTTGAACCTATAGTGAATTAATAGTGATTAAGGCTCAATTTGAAAGAATTTGAATGATCTTGAGTTGGAAATATTGTATGCTTCAACTCTCATTTGACTATATAGAGTACTGTTAAATTTTTGAATTTATTTGAAACTTTTAATCTTTAAAATTTTTAAACTTTGCAACTTTTTAAAAAAGATAAATTTTCAAATTTACATGGAATAACTTAAAAATGAATGAATATCATGCCACCATACTATATTTCATTTATATTGAATGCCATCAGAACTTGTAACTATTTTAAAAACTTGTAACTATTAATGTTTGAAACTTGCACCTTGTAACTGTAGGAATGAGTGCATGTGCATGTCTTATGACCCAAAATCTATAAATTATTAATCATGTTGTAATTTTTAAAATTGTATAGTCTATAAATCTTAAATTTTCTCATGAGGATTCAATTATCAAGATAATCCCATTGTGATTACCCCTATTTTATATGATAGATGTATCCTACAAGTCACTTATCTCAAAAGAGAATTATAAAATAGATGAAACTTATAATCATGTAGTAGAATGTTTACAAATTAAATTATATTACATCATGTTATTGAATATATTATTGAATTTTCATATGAATATGTATTATATTAATATATCATTGAAGCACATAATAAACATGTGCATGATATGTGTCATGGAACCAAAGTAAGCATAGTGAGCAGGAATAATTATTCACAATATGAATCATGCCACCATATTAAAAATAAATTAACATATAAGTAATGTCACATAATTTTCATATAATTTCACACATAAGGCCCAAAGGCCACATAAAAGGTATATGTGAATGTTTCATAAAAATAAAATTCCAAGGGTCACATGCAAATGGTATAATGATTTCATACAATTAAGGACATGTAAATATTTTTCACATATAAGGCCAAGGGACACAAAATAAGCATTAAATTCCTAATTTATTATACATTAAAATAATAAAGAATCATAAATCAAATGAAATCTACATCTACCATATGTATCAATGTCACTTTAGCAAATAAAATTTTCATGTAACACAATGTAAATTATGAGTGATTAGAAAAAATATTTTATGATATATAGCTCAAAAATTTATAAAGGTTGTTAATATATATATCTTTTTAAATTATTCATAGAGAACAAAGATATGCCTCCAACTTATCAAGGCTTATTAGTAATAATGGAATACAAATATCAAAGATCCATGTGAAAGTATGTCTTATATCATAATAAAATACGTTATGAAAATCAACATGTATTAAAAACTAAAATATGTTATCTACTAATATATAATAAATAACATATGTAAAGAAGTAATTTAACAAAATTTGAAAATGATTTTTAGGTCTTGATTTCAAATTTTTTGAACATATGTTTATTTTTTTTACATTTTTGACATATATGAATGTTTTTGGATTTTTTGAAATATCTAAATTTAAAAAGTATGAAAAGGATACCAAGAAGCAAGGATTTGTAAAATATATAAAAAAAAGAGAGGGTATTTGAACAGTCTTCAACAAGGTTAAAAAATATAATGTGGTAATAAGGAAGGAAAGAAATGTGACCCAAATGTATGTGTGAATGAATCATATAAATGTATCTCAAATGATTAACATATATAAGAATGTACATTTTTTAATGGGAAAAAGATAGATGTGATCATGTAAGTGCAAGGAAAGATATATACTGATAAGGATGCATAGTAAGAAATAATGAACATTGAAATCATATGTAAGATATATTTTTTAAATTAGTTTTGAAAATCAATGAGGCAAGTGCCCATAGTGAACATAAATCCAAGGTATAGAAGAATATTTGGATAAGGGATAGAAGAATTAAAAATAAAATCAAATCAAATAAGCTATTTACAAAGAGCGACTGATAGTATCTTAACCAATTATATCTATAATGAGAGGCATATATGTATATCCCATGGCATGGTATGAAGGAATGATTTATTGTGAATAATAAGTGATAACTATATATAAATTTGAATTAGAATTAGAATTAGAATAATATGTTGTTATATAACCATCTAAATCACTGTTCATATACCCATGTGAATTTATATCCATATGTGTAGTAGGATAAGATCTAACAACATACCTATGGTGAAGTTCTTTGAATAATGTGTTGTAATTTAGATGGAGATATATTTTTATGTGACAATTTTTGCTTAGGATAATGTAAAATTATCTTTATAACTATATAAATATGTTCATCTATAAATGTATCATGTTCATAAGTAGATGAAGAAACTAATTCTATTGTGTTCACATACTCACTAGAAGATGAATATTTTTTAATATGCTTTGGAATATTCTTCTGAATGTTTTTGTAGAATATTTTATTACCATGTTTCTCAATGATTTTACTAGGAATTCTAAAGGATAAGTAAACATCATTGGTTCCATAATATATTCATATTAGATTCTTAGAATTTCAACCACTTAATTATCATGAATATATGAGAGACATTTATGCATTATAGAAGGGACTATTGGGTTGATGCACAAAGTTGGGGGATAAAAAATGTGAAATATCCCAAATTTAAAATTTTTGTTTTCAAAGGTAATATGCCCTTTAAAAAAAAATTGAGGCTTAGTCTTGTGCCTAAGCCTAAAGGGCATATGCCCTTTGATGTATAAAAAGGATATACACCCTTTTCAAAGTTATAAGGGCATATAATCATTATTAATTTTTAGTTTATTATATATTTGATAAAATCCATAGCATTTTATATAGGTTTGGATGATTTTTTTTCATTTCCTTTCTCTCCATTTTCTCATATTCCATGTGCATGCTTTGGATTTGCATCCTGTCAACAAGATTTATAATTTTGGTTGTTATCTCAGGGATGTTGATTTTTAAATTTTAATTTTTTCACTTGTGTTTATGTTTATTAATTTTCATAGGGTTTTTAAATTATATTTACATTATATTATCTTTCATTGCCTAAAAAACCTATATTTCTATAATTATAGATACACAATTGAATGATGAACTTGTTGACCTTTTCAGTCACCATTATTTTTGTCATTGAGTATGTTTAAATTCATAAAGTCTTTCATCATAGTTATAATTCTTTAATTATTTAAAATATTCTTAGTGAAGTATATTAAAGTCATATTGAGATTTTCCTTCAGTCTATGAGGTTAATTACAAGAAGTAAGCATTTATTGTGCCCTCTTAGTATGTTTTAAGATTATTTTATTAAAATTAAACTATTTTTAATAAAATTAAGGTTATTTTTCTCTCATATATCCTATTAATGTAATACATAGAGAGTATTATTTAATTTTTTGTCTTCATAACCACTTATCAGTTGACCATCTCAAGCTTTTAAAACATGTCAAGGCATGGGTGAAGGAAATTAAAGGAAAATTTACAAAAAAAAAAGGATGGGACATATTTTTAGGTGAGTAATAATTATAAAGACTTATATAAAGTATTTTAAGAATACATGTATGAATATAAAGTATTTTTGAATATCTTTTGGTGCTCCAACTCATATGCAAGGATATAGGGGTAGTTTTCATGTATTTTCAAAGGCAAAAGATTAGACTTTTATTAATTTCTAGGTGGTGAAAATATTATTAAATAATTTATAAACTTCATGGATGATTATATAAAATTTTAAATTGGTTAGGAACTCAAAATATGATTGAATTATGTTAAGATAGTTCAAATCTCATTCAAAATTGATTTTGAAGCTTAAAATTTCCCCAAAACCAACATAATATCTTGGTGGAGATGTTTCATGGATCATAATGGTTTTTATGAGTGTTTAATATGGTATTTTAATCCCATAGTATGGTTTTTATTATAATAAATAAGTATTTATCTTTATAAATAATTTTTAATAATAAAGATTGCTTTAAAACCCTTCAAAACCCTATCTAAAGAACATGAACTTTGGAAATTTGATGTTTTTGAAGTGTTTTTAAGAATTATAAATAATTATGAATGGTTTTTATGACCTATAAATTATGTAAAAACACATTATACAAAGTTATAATAATTAAAAAATGTTTTATATTTTGAAAATGGATGTAGATGACAAGCATGCATGAGAAATGAGCACTTACAAGCCTACAAACTTAAAAGTGAGTTTTTGGAATGTTTTTGGAATGTTTTTGAAATTTAACATGAAATTTAAATTATTTTCAGATGTATAATGGGTAAATATATTAATTTAAAAAAATATATCTATTTATACCATGTATAGCTCAAACTATTAAAAAAATACCAAACTGGCATGCTTATTGCCCTTGGAGAACCTAGAAACACAAAAAAGAGCATAACATGAATTATACTAATAAAAAACCTATTAAATTTCAACTAAAAGATAATTTTTAAATAATTAAAATATTTTAGTTTTTTTATCACGCTTTTAATAGACCTTAGAAGAGATAAAAGTCAAAATTATAGGCTTATGCATGCAAAAATGTTGAAAACTAGTTCTCAAGAAAGCTAAAAGTGTAGAAACTCGAGTTTTATTGATCCAAATACCTTAAAACTATATATTTAGGTGTTAAAATGTTTTATAAATTAAAAAAAGTTATTTTAAATATTTTTAAATCATTCATTAAGGAATTGAAGAAGAGAGATCTCTCTCTCAAGAGCTTCTCAAGCATTAATGGAGCTCACACCTATAAGTTTGAACTAAGTCATCATCAAGAGCCATGAATGGAATTATGAGAGGCCTAAAATTCAATAATATCAGGTATATTATTCATTATATAACCTTTATTTGATGTTTTTTATGTCTTGAATCATGTTTGTATAAGTTTTAATGAAAAATAAGAATGTGAACATGGTAAAAAAGTCATCAAATGAGGAGTTGAAGTTTTCCATCATCAATGCACCATCATAATTTACATAAAAAATAATAACTAGAAAACCTAAATAATATAATACATTCACTCTAAACCAAAACAAATGAGATTAAATCAAATCAAATAAGGACTTCTCAAGGTGGAGTTTCATCATGCAAGATTCTAGGAGTCAGTTGAAGATAAAGTGGAGTTTCATCATAAAACTTGATCTTCAAAAAAATAAAGCATTAAAAAAAGACTTACACACCTACCTAAATTTTTTTAGATTTAAAATAAAGTAATGATATGTTGGATAATGAAGAATATGTCAATTTAAAGTTAACTTTAGCTATGTTTCAATTTTAAGCCTTAATGTGGAAGGGGATATCAATTGAAAGTTAACTTCAGATATGTTTTAGTTTTAAGCCTTAACAATGGCATTGATGACAATAATTCATGATTTTAACCTCAATAAAAAATATTTTCATTATATTTACTTGTTTTTTTAAAGTAAATATAAACACCTCTAGCTAGTGGTGGCTTAGCCTTGCCAAGTTGAAAACTTAGAAACACCTTCTGAAACAATAAAAAAATTGATTTACCTTCTCATATGTTGGTTAATATGTGAAATTAATTGTTGATGTACTATTGTGATAATTACATCCTATCCCTAATGTGCATTTTTATGTGTCAAAATTGATCTTGTACATATTTTAGTTTATGTCTCTAATAGTTTATGAAATTCATACTTGTGATGAATGTTAATTGAGCAACCTATAACAAGTGGTCATCCTTTTAATTAATGTTATTATCTAAATAATTTGTAAAAAACACTTATTCCCAAGATTCATTAGTGAGTTATGAGTTATGTACATATAAATTCTCTTTGATCTCATTCCATGTGTGTCTAAAAAGGTTTAGGTATTCAATTTTGGTGCATCACCCCATAGTTAGTCATATAAGTATAAAAATATATCTCTATATTTTTTAATTTTCAATAATTAGTGTAGGTCAGGATCAAGGTGATTCATCAAGGGAACCAAATCTCTATGTAGGTTTACTTACATTATAATAAACCCAAAACCTATAAGTGATCTTGTTATGTTACTTAGGTGAGGAAGCCTAAAGACCTTACTCAAGGGTGAAAGCTCAATTTGATAATAGTTTTTGGCATGCCTTGTGGGACCATGGCTCAAAATATTGTTAAATATTGGTTCTAGTTTTAATAATTAGTATCATATACATTACTCAGGTACTTAGCATCTGACTAATGCATAAGCATATAGACATCTTGATGGCAGATTAGTGTAATTTTCATTTCAAAAGTCACAACAAGATAAACTATAAAATGTATTAATTTTTATTTTATTGAATTACCTTTAAATTCATCAAAAATAAATATGTTATTCAAATCCAGTCCATACACATAATATCCCTCTACCTCAATACATTAGAACTTACCTCAAAATAGCCTTATATCAAGACTAAATTTTAACATGGAAGTCCATGAATACCAAGTTTTTATACCTTTTGATGGTGTAATCCATTTTAATCTTTCCCAATATAATGATATTATAGCCTTAACATTGAAAAATTTGTCTTTCTTCACTAGAGAAGATCAAACCACCCCTATAGATCACATTAGAGATATGGCTAACTATGTTTTATGTATCATGTAATGCAAGAAAATGTATCTATTAGGTGCATTATTACATATTTCAAGGGAAAGGATATAAATTGGTATAGGCACCTTATTTTTAATTCCATTACAACATGGGATGTGTTAGGAGTAGCCCTTTGTAAATAATTTGAATACAAACTAGCCCACCTCTCTCTAGTTGAATAATTAACTACCATAACAGAGATCCCTATGAATTCATGGCTAATTTCAACCTTATATTCCAAAATAAGTGGGTTAGGATCTTGTAGACACTCAAAATCTACATTGTTTTATATGTAAAAACACCTAGAACCCTTGCTTAACCTTAAGCTAGTTGACTAGCTAGTTGACTTAGCCTATTTATTAATTTACTAGATTAAATTTTTAAATAATCCATTTTTAACCCATTTTACTCTAGACCTTGATTTTAAATGGTTACCTTAACCATCGATGATTATCCTGACCATCAATGGTTAGGTCTCCAAGCGTGCTTGAAATTTTTTAAAGCATTTCCAGTTGTACGAGATAAGCATGGAATATTTAGCAACTTTCATTTCATAATGAAAACTAGATTTAAAGCATCATAATTAGAAACTTTCTCCTCTATCTAGTTAGTCATTTCCTCCTACACATTTAGCAACTTCATCCTATTAAAGGATAGAAGCAAGAGAAGAAATGGATCTAGTAATTTGTGTCCAAGCTATCTTGTGTATAGGTATCCAACATCCCTTCAACAAATAAATACCATCAACAGAGACCCAAAGGACAAATTAATGTCAATCTAGCCAAATTGATTCAACCTTCCACAACCAAGTTACATGTTACTCCTTCCAAGATAAAGAGGAGTTCCCATCATCATCTGGATCATGCCCACAATTTTACCAGGTATTCATCTACACACCCTATTACTAGTTTTATTACTTGGTTCTAAATTAAGAAATTAGTAAAAATTAATTGAAAACACTTTGGCACAATCAGTGAGACCTAGTATCCCTTTTTATTTCTTTAATATATTCTCACCAAATGACATTTGAAATTTCTTTTTGGGCTTAAAATAAACCTTTTTGCATACATTGATTGCTTACTTGTCTTAGTTCATGTAGTAACTTAAAAACAAAGTAATTAATCATAGTATTCACTCTTATTGTCACACACTTATCCAAACCAGATTACCAATCAACACATCAAAACATACCTGAGACAAGGCCTAACTAGGATTTCATCACCTAGCAGTAAACCTTACCCTTTTTCAGCAATCTTACTTGGAGGTAATTACCAAGGGGAGAACCAACTTAGCTCTCTATTTAAGTATAAACTCTTTGAATTTTTTATATTTTGGCTAAGCACCAAACACCCCTATCACTATAGTGTGTGAAGTGAGGGGGTAGGCCCCAACATCAATACATATACTAAAGATCAATATATATTTCTCTCTTGAGCACCTAAACATAGCCTAAAACCAACCTTAGATTTCCTCTTTAGTATCGAATCTACAAACTAAATTTCCCCTTCACACTTTCTAAGGCATAAGACAAAAGTGATTTAATAATAAACCTAGGTTGTTAAATACACTTTAGTGTATGTTTAATTTCTTTGAGTTCTTTTCTTTTGCTTGCTCTTTATTTGAGGTGTGAGTTTTATCATTTTATCTCCCATTTCCTCTCATGGTCTTTATTATATAGTAGTTGAGGAATCAAAACAACCAACAAACACCTTCTTCTTATTCTTCCATGGAGTATACCTTTGATGTTGTGGGTTACCCTCATTTTTCTCCCCCTACAACTAGACCACTAATTATTGCTAAGAGAGATCTAGATTCCACTACCTTCCTTGATAACAACCCCATGGTTATTCAACATTACCTAAATACCTTATCTAGTCATACCCATTTTTCTTTGGTTACTCATATGGATCCTCCCTATGGTATGCCTCCCCATCTTCTAGTGGGTACCACCTTAAACAAACATATGATCACCTAAGCCTCTTCTTCATCTAATATCCCACCTACTACCACTCCCCAAACTCCATCTAACATCCCAACCAATAACCAAACACCTACTACCCTAACCAATACCTCCAATATTAGGTCAGCCTTACCTCTTATCACCTATACTCCCTCCACCATTGGGGTATCCTCTACCCCTATTTTTACCATTCCCCTTAGTTCAACCAACCCACCAACTTCTACCCCACTTTACTATTTATTACTTTTTATACCTCAAACCCTCCCACCTATTATCACTACAGTTACCAACCATCAATAACCAACTAGCATTTTTATACCCCCAACTCAATATACATCCATACCACCATCCACAAACCTAGACATACCTATATAATAGCCCATATCAGCCCCCCAAAATACACCCATGACATATTACCCTTATGTGTCTAATACACAAGGATACATAGCACCTTTCACCCAACCATTTTTGCCAATCAACCCTTATGTATCACTATCCCAACCTCTTATCACTACTTACCAATATATGGATTCTTCAATACCCTCTCACTTATCCATAAATTGTTGCCACCCAACTACAACAAGGATTACCACATAATTATGTAGCTTCCCAACCATAAATTGATTTGTTCTAGATGTTAATGGATAAAATGACCAACCTAGAATCATCTATCTTTGTGACTCATAACCTTTTTCCTATGATCAAATCTATAATGAGCCCATTCATCCATCCATCCCTATCCATGTGTATCCTCCTAAATGGGAATTGCCTATGTTTTCCAAATTCTAAGGCAAGGAGGATCCCCAACAACATTTGAGAGCATTTCATCACTCTATTTATTTGATTGCATATGATGGTGCTCTCCTCCTTTGTACCTTCCCCTTGTCTTTATCAAGACCAACCTTTGACTGGTATAGGTCCCTCACCAAGAACTCCATCTTTTCATTCTCCCAACTTGTAAAAATATTTTAAGATCATTTCTCAGTAAATATATATATAAATGTTTCTATTATCAACCTATATTCTATTAGGCAATTTGATGATGACTCAAGTGCCAATTTCATATCAAGATGGAGAGGTCTCATTAACTAGCTTATTTTTTCCCTACCCTAACCTGAGTTGGTTGAGCTCTTATATCATGGTTGTGTCAAACATATTGCCCCCACTCTTCAAGCTCAAACATTTATAAATTTTGATAAGGCATTCACCATGACACATAAACTTGAAAATTTAGCCATTGATGAAGGGAAATTGAAACTGCAAAATAAGAATTCTTGCTTTAAATCTAATGATCCTTCCTCCAAAACTACTAACCAATCCAACCATCCCAATACCAAATCACAAGCATTGACATATTCAGTTATCCTAAAAAATTCTCCACCACCAACTATCAACCAACCCCATCAAACTAATTCTTCCAACCCTACCGACCAACAAAATTGAAACCAAAACCAAACTCCACAAAAATAATATACCCCCATAGGGGAGTCTTATGCTTCAATTTTGGACAAATTAATCAAAGGTAACCTCATCAAACTTCCACCTATCAAACTATCTCAATAATTTGATGATTCTTGTCCCATGCTTGGTTGGTATAATGAGAATGATCATTGTACATTTTACCAAGTTATTGGACATGACATCACTAGGTGTAATACCTTCAAAAGTTTGGTCCCCATCTTAATTGATAGTGGGGAAATTACAAGTGATAATCCCAAAGCACCTCTTAATAATTCCCTCAACATCTTCTGTAAACCTTTTCATAATCATGATCCTTCTACCCATCACCATGATAAAAAACTAGAATCATCTCACTCTCATGAGGCACACATGATCAATGTTATTATTAGTGAGCCCATTATTAAAGAGACCACTATTAAGACTACTTCTTCCTCAATTTCACTTATGGAAATAGTGGACTCACCTTTTATTCCTTTGAATAACCAAATCAATGAATCAACCACCTCTCTCTATTCACCTAATGAGACCTTAGATTTATCTACCTCTCCTTTGATGGAAACACCAAAGGAGGCAGCGTTTGTATTAACCACTTCTTCTTCCACTCCACCCATTAAAGTGGTAGAATTTCACTCAATTCATTTGGATACCTAAATAAATGAAGTAAACATGTCTATTCCTTCACTTGAGGACACTACATCTACCTCCCCCATCATAGAACTATCCATTCCCTCTTTGAAAACCATCCCACAAGAGAAGGTTACCTAATCCACCAAATACAAATTTTAGAACCTCCTATCAAGAAAAAGGATGAAGGATGCATTCCCTCTTCTCAACATAGGGGCTTAATTTTTGGAACAAATGAACAAGGAACCAAACCCATCTACAAGCCCTTTTATAGATTAGTTAAAATTCTAGAGCTCACTTCTCAACCCAACTTTCATAGAGCCACCTTTTGGAATTGTCTTAGTCTCCAATACTAAAACAAATTCAAATCCTCAACCTCAATTTAATCTACCCTTAAATCCATTGTTACATCTCCATTAAATACCTATTATTCTAAAACCATAGGTGAACCATCACAACTATCAACATCAAACATTACCAAATTACCTTATGCCTTTCTCACCAAGCCTATCAAGAATCTACGAATTTTTCCCATACCTAGTCAAACTCGCCCCTCTTTAAATTTGGATTTAACTTGACCTAATCCACTAAAGAAACCCACAAAAAAACTAATTAAATAGATAGAGTTGCCTAAACCTTAACCCTAAACTAGACCCATATCACCTCCTTCCCAATTTCCTTATATTTTAAGACCCCATCCTTCTACCATCCCAATTACTCATTCTTCTTCTAGTAAGTTATACCCATTTCCTTTACCTAAATTGATGCCCACTAAATCATCTAGTTCCCTATCATTATTAACCAACTTATCAACCTCTACACTTCCACCTATATCCAATGCCTCATCATCTAAATATTCCACTTTCAAATCATTTACCTTGAATTTAACCATAATTAATCAATCCCAACCACCAACCAAAACCATTCCACCACTTATAACTTCTAAGGTGAAAATTACTTCTATGAAGGCTCCCATCCATAAACCTATAAACCCATCACCTCCAACATATTTGAATGAATCCTATTCAACTATCCTACAAAGGTTATTTCATACTTATTCCATTATATTACCACCTATCAAACCATTTTATCCATCGAATAACAAACCCTCTTGGTTTAATGATAACTTGACATATGAATACCATAGGGCACTCAGACATGACATAAATAACTATAAATATCTACAAGTACTTGTTCATAGCCTATATGATGAGGATGATTTGTTATTTGATGATCTTATCTTACCTTCATTACCAATCCTACCATTAACTCAACCTACCCAACCTTTGCCTACTCCCCCACTCTCATCCAAGAGTTATGATGAAGAACTAAAGCAACCACCACACCCATCAAATCCACCCATTCACACTATTTATATGCTTACCCACTCATGGTCCTAATAAAAGGATAAGGGAAAAGACAAAGTCTCCATTTCTTGGACATATCCTTCAACTCCATAAACTTTTGACCAACCCCAAACACCTACACCTTCACCTATTACACCAACAAATCCCAAAGTATCCATTTTGAGACCCTCTCCCTCCAACCCATCTAAATCCATCCATCATATCATGTTAAAACAAATTTACTAGAAACCAGTGGAAATGAGCCTTTATGAACTAATCATCACCTCACCCCACCATCATCAGTCATTGATAGAGGCTTTATAGTATATAGAGGTTCAATCAAATGATCCACAACCTCTTTCAACCTTTGTTGGATCCCTCCAAATTTCTTCCCTCATCACCTTTTAGGATTTTGAAATACCTCGTATTAATTTTGAGGATTTCAATCCTCCCCTCTTTATCACTACATACATCAATCACACCCATGTCAAAAGGGTGGTGATTAATGGAGGATATATTATCAACATTATCTCTTCCCATACTTATGACCAAATTCATCTACCCAAGAACATCATGTTAGAAATCATAGTGGTTCTTTGCTCCTTTAATGATACCATGGCCACAACCTTAGGGACAATTGTCTTTCATATCTGTTCAGGACCCATACCATTCTCAAATTATTTTATGTTATAGAGGGAGAGTTATAATATAATGTGTTATTTTAATTCCCTTAGATACATGCCATGAGTTATGTACCTTCCACCTTGCATTGATGTGTTAAATTTGAACATGAGGATCAAGTTATTACCATCAAAGATAACCCTAGTCCTTTTACCACTTGCAATATGACATATAAGCCTAAAAAAAAATTTATCCCTCCACCATTAACTAATAACAACACTAAATTACCACCAACTAAAATCCATAGCACTCCCACCCTCAATAGTGATGAAGCTTCCACTAGATCATCAATTCCTTCTTTCCAAATACATGTAGAGGACCCTTTAAAATCCATGTTCTAATGTCTCTTACTTAGGGAGTATCATCTTTTAGCCTTGGATTATTTCCCTACTCTGAAAGAGTATTGGAACCTTAAACACAACCCTTACTATGATCCAAACATTAAAACCATCATCCCTTTTCGGCTCCCCAAGCATCAAACAAATCTCTTTTATGGGGGACTTGATCAGCCACTTATTATACTTGCCACTGCCTCATCCATCCAACCATTTACCTCTAACTACTCTTATCTTAAAAAATTATCCTTTACCAAATCCTACCTCTATAAATGTGATTGGAAAGGATTCAATCTTGGCCTTTATAAATGGGGACCTCATCAGTTATCCATAATCAAAAATCAAAAACCTTGTGAGTTATTTGGCCTTGGGTTTGTACCACTAGAAGAACCCACCTCACCAAAACCCATTAATACCATTGAAGAGGATTTCCCTTCCTCACCAACCCCAACTTACTCAAAATTTGAGGACCTTGATATCATCCCATTTATCTTTTTTTATCAATATCATTAGTGTGGCCCCCCTAACCTATCAAAAGGGTAGTGAAACTAAAACCCTTCCTCTCATCCATCCTAAAATGATCAAGTGTGATTCCCCTATCATCAACATAATCCAACATTAGGATGATGATTCCATTCTCACCTACCTTGGTGTGAGGTATTATTCTATCCAAAAATCCATTCCTCTTGAGAACTAAACCATGTTGAATGAATCCACCATTGATGTCAACTTGGGTACTTAGGATAACCCCCATATCATCAAAATTGGCCAATACTTAAATTTTGTAGAGCAATAAGATTACCCTTATTTCCTTCATGACCATAGAATATCCTTCACTTTGTCTTATCAAGATATGCCCCAAATTGATTCTTTTATTACCCTTAACAAATTGTACCCATCCTGAGGTTAAGCTAATGTAGTAAAAGCTTTATAGGATACATCCTCGTATCACCTTTCTTGTCAAAGAACTTCAACATATTTTATTCATGGAATTCATCCAACCCATTGATTATCCACAATGGGTTTATAGAATCATTCCCATTACCAAACACATAGGGGGACTTTACCTCTATATCAACTATCATGAGCTTAACCTCACTTTCCCAAAGGATGACTTCCCTTTGCCAAACATCAACCAACTTGTTGATCTTACAGCTGGCCATGAAATGTTATCTCTCATGGAAAGTTTCTCAAAATATAATTAGATCTTGATTTCCCTTAAAGATCAACATAAAACTTCCTTTATCACCCCATGGGTGACCTTATGCTATAGGGTCATGCCTTTTGGTCTAAAGAATTCTAGAGCAACATAAAACATTCCATGACCTATATTTTTCATGATCTCATCCATAAAATTATAGAGGACAATGTGGATGATCTCCTTGGGAAATTAAAACATTAGAAATATCACATAGCCATTCTTGCAATCATCTTTGATTGACTAATCCATTATTGCATCAAGATCAATCTCAAGAAATGCATTTTTGGGGTTTTATCTTGTAACTTTTGGGATTTATAATCTCCATTTGAGGAATCAAAATAGACCTTGCTAAAGTCTAATAAATTTTAGAGATGTATCCTCATACTAACCTTAAGCAAATCAAGATCATGTAAGGGAAGCTCCAGTGCATTTATTGCTTTATCTCCTACTTATTAGACAGATATCAACTCTTTCACCATCTCCTCAAGAAATAGACTTCTTTTAAGCAAACTAAGGACTATAAATAAGCTTTTGATTAAATCAGGGAGTAACTTATTTCTCCACCTATTCTTATTCTTCCTAAATAAGATAACTTTTCTATCTTTATATATCTACCATGAACCATTCCCTAGGGGTAATTCTCACTCATCAAGATGAACAAAACAAAGAGCAAGCCATCTACTACATTAGTTACACACTTATATAATATGAGACTTGGTATACCCATCCTAAGAAAATTTACCTCACCTTAGTATTTATGGCTTCAAAACTTTGTCATTACCTTCTTAATCACAAAACCTATGTCATCAGTAACACTGACCCACTCAAGTATATGTACTCTAAACCATACCAAAACTAGTAGATGGATAAGTGGTTCATGATCTTAGCTAAAATTGATCTTGAGTTCCTTTAGAAAAATTAAATTAAATGGAAAGTGATCATTGACCATTTTATTAAATTTCCTCTACCAGACAATTAACCATTTCCCCTTTCATTTTTTGACAAGCCCATTACAACTTTTTCTCAAGAGGAACCCACCTACCAAATGACCACATTTTTTTAATGGCTCAAAATGCTAATGTGGTGGGGGTAATAGAGTCATTATCACTCCCCTTAATGATGAAACTCTTCCCCTTTCCTTTAAACTTTATTTTGAATGCACCAACAATGTGGGTAAGTACAAATCCCTGGTTATAGCTCTCCAAACAACTCTATCTTTAGGAATCAAAATAATTAGTATCTTTGGTGATTCTTAACTTATCATCAACTAATTAAATGGATGTTATAAATGTAAAAATGATGGTATATTGAAGTATAGATAACTTTTATATGTACTCTTAAAATCATTTGATCATTACTTTATCTAGTTAGTTCCTCGACATACCAACAAGTTCACAGATATAATGTCTTCCCTTGCTTACCAAATCCCATCTCAACCTACCAAATCCAACATATTTGTCACCATCCATATATTTATCACACCTTCATATATCATTTTTGACATTCCCACTATTTGTAGTGTGGAAGCATCTCCTTCCAACCTTTGGTATGACCAAACTTTTAACTACCTTAACCTTGACATTGTTCCTCCCAACCTTTCAAACAATGCCCAAAGAGATTTTATTAAGAGCACCTCTTGTCAAACCATACTATGGGTAATCCTTTAAAAACATGGATTTTATGGTCTCCTTCTCCATTATCTTCATAGTGATAAATTTTCCCATGTTATCAAGGAAATACATGATATAATATATGGGGGACATTTTAGTGGCCTAGCCATCACTAAATGTATCCTTCACCTTGGCTAGTATTATCCTAATATCAATCAAGATTGTTTTGATTATGTAAATAATTGTGTCAAATGTCAAAAACATACTAATTTACATCATGCACTAGCACATGGCCTTCATGTGTCCAAAGACTGTTAGCCATTCTCACAATGGGGTCTCAATCTTATTGGGGAAATCAATCCTCATTCTTCATGATGGCACCAATCCATCATTACTGATGCTAAATATTTCACCAAGTGGGTTGAGTTCATTCCTCTTATCTCTAAAAAAGCTTAAAAAATTATCAACTTCATCACTCACCACATCATCTTCTACTTCAACGTTTATCATAAGATCATCATTGATAATGAAAAATCCTTTAAAAAAAGAAAGTCCAAGGTATATGTGATGCTTTTGGAATCAAGTTAATATTTTCCTTGCCTTATCATCCATAAGTAAATGGATAGGTAAAACCCTCTAACAAAATCCTCAACAAACTGATGACCAAATTATTAAGTGTTTCAGGTCAAGATTGACACTTGCACATCCCCTTCACTTTATGGGCCTATTGCACTAGAATTCAAACCTCTATGGGTGATACCCATTTCTCTCCCATATTTGAAGTAGAGGAGGGCTTGCCTCTCAAAATATAGATTCCTTCTCTTTTCATATCTTTGTACGAAATCCTTTCTAATAGAGATTATCATTAGGAATGCCTCACACATCTTGAGCTCCTTGAAAAACATTTCCTTGCAGCCCTTAATCATCTTCATGTTTATCATGAATGAATCAATTTCATGTATAACAAACACATGAAAGAGAAAGAATTCAATATTAGAGACCTCATCCTTAAGGAAAACCAACATGTAACTAATATGGAGAAAATCAAAAGAGGCAAATTTGATTTCAATTGGATTAGACCCTACATCATAGCCCATAATTATGGATGAAGAGATTATTATTTGTCCTATCTTGAAGGAAAATTGTAACCTAAGCCTCTAAATGACTTGCATCTATGTACTTTCTATTGTTAAAATAAGGATCAAACTCACCTTTATGTCTAACTTAAATTCGTCCCTTGGTTTATGATATTTTCACTTCCCTTTACCTAACTATCCCTATTTCTTTTAGGGACAATGGATTACAACATAGGACCATGTGACTATCCATCATAGTTATATCCTAATCTTAAGCATGGATTCCATATCTCTACCTATGGCATGGTTCTCATGGATACTTTTTTATATCTAATTAGATGAAATCCCATGATTAGTTGTCCTTTTAACCACTTTTTCTCATCCATAATTAGCCTTTGTGCTCATATTCTTGCCTCTATAAATGTAGACCTATAATCCTAAAGAAACTTTTCCATGTCTAAAAATAACATTCAAAATAAAATTGGGATACAAAAATATCACTTGGGTCCATAACTCTAGCATTACAGATCACTCCCTTGAAGGATGGTTGTCTAATAGCTAAATTTCCTAAAGATAGACTACTCCCTTGAAGGAAAGCTATAAAAATCCAAATTTAGACCACTCTATTGAAGGATGGATAACTCAAATTTATCACACTAATCGTTTGAAGCTTCCCATATCAATTATTTTCACCCTTTTTTCCAAAATAACAAAAGATGAAAAAAGGGAGGCCCTATATCAAAATCAAAGTGAGTTATCCCAAAAGGGCCACAATCAACCTTTCATATATATTTAGTAGACTTCCCACATCAATTAGTCTACACTTTGTATGAAGACATAAACTTGTCTATTATGATTCTTAGGTCACTTATAGAAGGGGAAAACTAACCCATGTCAAGTTCTTGTATCATCCCTTTCCCTTTTATATTACCTCTCACCTATTTTCACCTTTATACCCTCTAAACATCATGAGATTCTAAGCTTACTTGACATAATGTGATCAAGATATCATCTTTTCACTCAAATCATGCTAATGTGAAGCATTAGATAGGATTATTTTCTTTAAGCCAATCAAACTTTGATTTTGTTAGGATCTTGTCAATGAACACATCATGACTTTTTCTTACCCTCCATTCATTAATTCATGTGGACTTATGTCTCATTAATCTCCTCTATTTTATACATTTTGTGTATCATCTACACCTACTATATGTGATTTCATTATACCCATTTCATAAACATTCAACACACCATTTTAATCACAATAATATGAACTATATCCCATCTATGCACCCAAACATAATACCTATCATAAGGCACATCATCTAAATAAACAATAAATACCATTTTATCTATCTCCATGAATAAACACATTATCCCTCATATATACACAAAACATTACCTACAACCACCAACAACTATCAACATATTAAATTCAAATATCTACTCACACAATGCATTTTAATTCCTTCATCTCATCCTCCATAATCTCTACCTATCATAAAATCATACCTATCCAAACATAAGACATAATATATTATCCATTTCATATTTCCTCATATATACACATCTTGTATCATAAATCATGGGGAAAAACACATAATACACATTCATAAATATCAAAACAAATGAAATAATCATAAACCATATATTCATAATTATATCAATCACATCATGTTGACAAACCTCAAAAGTGATGTCATCATACCATTTACCATATACAATATAGGCAAACCCCATCATAATCATGAAATAGCCATGTCATATCTATAAACATTGTCATCATTCTATCAACATCTCTACATCAAATAATCTATCACAAACATGAAGTCACCATGATCATGTATACCTAAAAACATCTATCTCATATCTATAAATCATATAATGAACAAAATAATTCTATCACCACACTCAATATCCATCTTTGATCATATTTATATCATATATATCCATTGAAAAAAGCATATACATCTATGGACAAAATACCAAATAGCATAATTAAATCAATTATCTACATATCTAAAATCATACATCACTAGGTTAATGTCATAATTTATAAACCTTGTTATCACAACATCATGATCATAAATTCATGCATGAAATCCATCATCATAATACACAATATCCATCACATGAATAAATCATGAAAAATAACACTCAACCTACATATCCTTTCATAAGCAAGATTCCTCATAATAAAACAATACATAAACATCATGGACATCATAAACATTAATATAATAAAATGTTATCAACACAAATTTCATAATCACCAAATAATCATCATATACATCAATAAGTAAATACATTAAATTATATATATATATATATATATATATATATATATATATATATCACTCATATACATTCATGACATTAGCACATAGGTCAGAATCAAAACAATATCCATCTATGACAATAAAACTCAAGCCCCTAAGGCACCACTCCCACTCACTTCATCAGCATGTGCACATGAAACAATTTTATTCCCAACTTAAAACCCTTAAAATTTTATTCCCAACTCCTCAAATCCACATTCTAAAACCAACAACATAATTCACCTCACTATCTAATTTAAGACATAACCTACCTCATTATATGATCACTGACATGCTTGGATCCCTCTTCCCATTTCTTAGCCATGCCCTCATCCACACTCCATTTGGTCAAACCTTTAACTTTACCACACACTATCTACCAATCAATCAACTCTACATCAGTAAGAAAATGCAAGAAGATAAAATGCACTGATCACTTAGATCACCATGTACCAAAAAGTCAAATGGTAAACATGAATTACCATTTTACTTTTGATCTTCTAAATTTTTAAGTTTTTTATAACCATTAATATTTAGGGTTACCATCGATGGTTTACCCTAGGGATAACCCTAACCATTGATTGTTGGGATCCCACATTATTTTTCTAATCTTTTTTCACAACACCTAGGTGCTGCCCTTTTAGGAGATTACCTTCTCTCCCCAAAACTAACCACTTGACCTCTTAAAACTTGCCCTTATTTGATTGACCTATTTGACCATGTCCACCTCAATGTTGGCCATTTCTAACCCAAGTATTTTCACATTTTGTGAAAACCTTACCTTGATCACTTGATCACACTAACCAACCTTGCCAAGGTTGAAACTTTGAACTTTGCACTAGCTTATGCATGACCAAACCATTTGTGTTATTTCCTAGGAGTAATTCCTATCCTAGATACATGTGCATAATGTTAACCCTATCTAGATGACTTGATAAGCATGACCCAATCAATTATGACTGACACTATAAACTGATCACACTATCTTATGTCTACATATAACTTGACCTTATTTTTAATGAATTTGTCAACTTTTGTCTCTACACATTCTCATTTATCGCACTAAGTCATATTTTGTGCACATGTTTACATTTCAAATGGCCAACCTATTTTGTGTCACCCACTTTGTGCCTACCAATTTATAGTTTATCAAACCTTGATCTAATTTTACTTTCACCTCATCGACTCCCAATTTGAGGGGGACTACCTCCTCCCATACTTGGGGCAACCAGACCATGACAAGAAACCTATCTATATCTATTTTCTAGATTGTTAATTCAAAGTCACATAACAAAAAGGGGAAAAATATAGACACTAAAAATCTGTTGAAACACCTTGAACCCTTGCTTGACCCTAAATCTAGTTGACCACCTAGTTGACTTAGCCTATTTATTAATCTACTAGCTTAAATTTTTACATAACCCCTTTTAAACCCATTTTCCTCTAGACCTCAACCATTGATAGTCAGCATAACTATTGATAATTAGCCTGATCATTGATGGTCAGGTGTCTAAGCCTACTTTAAAATATTTAAAGCATTACTAGTTGTATGAGATAATCATGACACATTAAGCAACTTCCATTTTATGATGCAAACCAACTATAAAGCATAGTAGTTAGCAACTTTCTCCTCTATATAATTAGTCACTTCTTCCTACACATTTAGTAACTTTATCTTATAAAAGGAGAGAATAAAAATAAGAAAGGGATCCAAAAATCTAATTATTTGCATCTAAGCTATCTTATGTCTAGGTGTCCAACATCCTTTCAGTAAGCAAGCAAGATCAATGGAGACATAAACCTCTATTGGTATCACTTTCAAAGGCCAAAATATTATCACTCTAGCTAAATTGATTCATCCTTCCACCACCAAGTTACAAGTTATTCCTTCTAATCCAAAAAGGAGTTCCCATCATTATCTGCATTATACGTGCACTTTTACTAGGTATTCATCTACACACCATATTACTAGTTTCATTACTTACTTCCAAATTACCAAATGTGTGGAAATTAATTTAAATATATCCCTCCTATGATTATACAATCTCTTGAATATGCATATTTGTATTTTTTGAGAGATCTAAATAGTGATATATTGGTGATAATATAATCAATGAGAAGGATACTACCAAATGTATTTGAGGTGGCCTTAAGGGGAAAAAATAGACTTATACAATGTGTAAAATTTATAGTAAGGCCTATTATGCCCATTTTTATATAATTTCATCATATTACACCTTTTTAATTTCCCACATTAGCCCCAATTCTAGATCTGTCTAATCAAGTTGTAGCTCTTCCTAGCCAATTTAGTGAGTTGAGTGAACTAAAGGGTCTTATACAATCATTTTGGAATGAAATTGTGGCCATAAAGAGGTAATTATCTAAACCTAATAGATCATATTATCTCCTTATCAACATCGGTATCATCCTAATAGGCTTCTTTTTCAAAACTACCATTCAAATGAACTTCCCTACTAAGGACAAGGAGTCATTACACAATATAGGCCATATACCATTATTGATCTAAGTACTCCCTACTATTTAAAATATATTATTCCTACTCAAAATAACCTCATAAAAGATAAATAATGGTGTACTCCATGTAATTTTCCTCATAGTGAATCCTCTTGCATAAATGAAGTATTGAATCAAGTTCTAGTTGTGCAAGGTATGGCAATGCCTTAACTATCACAAACTAAAATTCCACCTAAAAGAGAGCTACATAATGGTCAAGGATAAGTTGATGATACATTTTTGAATTGGAAATAAGGATATAATTTTACCATGAAGAAAAAATGGATACAAATAAGGTGATTATCCCAATAGCAATTGTCACAAGAGCTAAGAGGTGAGAAATATATGATGCACAAGAGGTAGAAGAAATTTTTTATTTCTCTTATTCATCTTATAAAAATACTAATGAGTCTTTTTCATCCCAAAAAGTATAGTAAAATTATAAAAATCATTGTATTAGAGGTAATGTAATATCTCAAACTTCTCATGTTCAAGAGAGCATTATTTTTCTAAAGGGATAGCAAAGGGTTAGTGGTACTCCTCTTAACATAATATACCAAATTAATAAGGAACATGTGAGCATCTAAATATGGGGCATTTTAAATATTATGGGATAAAATTGTTTTCTCCAAAAAGTATTAGAGGTAAAATCACTAAGAAGGGAGGGTGAATTAGTGATGCAAGATAATCCAATTCAATTCCTAACTATTTAAACATCCATATTACGTCAACATGATCAAGAAACATAGACATGAAATCACATACATCCAAAGCGTACATAAGAACATACATCACATGAACACATCATATATGTGGGAAACCATCTTGGGGGTTAAAATCCATTGAACCCTTAAATATTGAATACAATCTTATAGTAACAAGATCTATCATTTATACTAGCACAAAATAATCAAAGAACACCCATCCCTTAGTTTAGTGAAACACCAATCTCACAAGGAACTACTTCCCCTATCTAGATGAGTACCCACAACAATTAGACATTTATCAAGATTTACCTTATAAGGATGAACTAACCCCCTAGGCAATCAAGCATCCACTTAAGTACCTAAAATATCAAATTTAATAGTTATTTCTACTCTTCAATTGATGATGACCAACTTCATTTACATTGTTCACCTCTAATCTCTCTCAGGTTGCCTCTAGGGCTAACTTACTCAAACTACCTCTTCTAGGTTCATTAGGTCTACTTACCTATGTATCCACCTAAATTATCTTTATCAGATAAACATGACTAATATTATTTACTATCTAATGTTCCTTAGTTACTTATACTTTCTCTTTTAAAGGTTCTCTTCTTTGCTTGAATCCACACATGCACACAACTAGCACAATTAGTCCAATTAGACCTTGTACTTATACCAATCTCTTTTTTTAACCCATCATGTTCAGATAATATTCTTGGATGAATACTTAATAAATATAACCTACTAACACATATCACAATACTAGCTTCATAGACTGGATATATCATATATGGGTCACACTTAAGCAACTACACCTTTCAAATAGGCCTTAGTAGCCCTTATAGGTCACATGGAGACCTATTACCTTTTTAACACTCCATTAAACAAAAGAATAAAATTATATAAACTTAAAATACATGGGTATAATATATATAATAAGGAATACATCTTCAAATAAATACTTCCACCAAAACACTCTTTTGCTAAAGCACAATTTTCTTAAACAATATTCTATACACAGTAACACCATGAACAAACAAATGGTCAACTTTAAATAAAATTTTCACTCTAAATATGGATTTTTAAAAATTAAAAAAATCACATAAATATTATTAATGTAATATAAAACACTCTTCAATAGTTATATCATCTTGAAACATCAAAATACTATCAAGAACAACTCAAATATCCTTCTTGGGTAACTTGCACAACATGGTCAAATACACAATCAAATTTGGAGCTCAATATATTTAAATATATAAAAATTAAGATATTATAACTCACTTATATATACATTATCATTAAATTACTATTCAAATTTTATTTTTACATCACCTTAAAATTCATCCTAGATCAAAAGATATAAGCAAAATACTGAGCACTAGTTTTTCCTTTGTTAAATTCAAATGTCAATGGTCAATGATAAACTTTAGACAATTTGAACTCATATCTTGCTTCTAAAAACTTTTAAAAAATACACACCATTTATATGTTTGTAATTATCCTAAAATGTATCTTGCAATGCTCACCATTGATCTTCGATCCAAGCTCCCATAATTATGCCACTTGGCAGCTCTACATGCCTTCTACACACCCTGTACCATTCAATCAATTTGCTTGTGCCACTTGGTATTTATGAATGATATATTATAATTATTTTAATTCTCAACTTAAAATTTAAAATTTATATATAGCTACATGATCATATTCTCACTTTTTATCTACTATCAAAGCTTCACATATTGTGACACTTGTCACCAATGCATGCCTTCTGAGCATATTGACTATTTGAATCAATGAGCTTCTGCCACTTGGCAGCCCCACATGAAATATTGAATATTTTAATTAATATGATTTATTGGATAAATTTTTGGTCATATTAAACTCTCACTATTATATATATGATCCAATTAAATTTTCATTGTAGATCTCTTGTAAATTTGGCTAAGTATGGGAACTTAGTAAAACTCTGCTTGGAAGGCCAACTTTGAACCTTAATAACTTTTCAAATACTCAAATTCATGACATATATTTTGAACCATATGATATAACCACATAGGGTAATATAACCATTTATCAATTTTTTCATAAAAACTTCACACATGTGAAATATAATATCATTAATCTTCTTAGTTAACTTTATCTGTCAAGATGACTGCTTGATCTTAGACATTCATATAACTCATATAATGAATTCCATTAAGTTCCAAACTATTTATAAGCACTAATAGCACATTATATGGTATATAAAACATTTATATATCATAAATATCATCCATAAATTTCCTTAAAAAGTTAAACACTGAAGAACCATGTAGGAACACTAAAGTACATTGAAGCACACTTTGTCATTGTTAATGTATCAGACATGACACCTCATCAACAACCTTGGTCACCTTGAGACATCATTATATATATATATATATATATATATATATATATCCCCTTTTTTCATTGATGTCAACACCAATATATATCTTATACATATACTCTATCTCTCTCCTCAAGAACTTTCTCCCCCTTTGACATAATGACAAAGTGGGCTCAACTCCTGATCTTGTAAACATGAAAAGACTTCAAATAAAAATAATAGGAAATAATTACTTATGAGAGATGATACATACTCCCAATAAAATTTCTCATACCTTATTTTACCTTGACATTCTTCAAACATGCTCCACGATCACATTCTTCTTTGATCATGCATGGATTTTATGATGATAAAACATACATGATCATCATCAACTACATGAACTGACCTTTAAAACATTAAGAGGGACTCCCCCTAAGTCACTTGAGTTTAGTCACCCTTTTTATAATCTTCAAACCATTTCCAACAAAGATAAATCAACATAATTTCCTTTATACCTTCTCTCTCAAATTTTACTACACAATCCTCTAATCTTAGGACCTAACCATTTTAAAAGCTCCCCTTTTGTTTATGCATTAGGATTTAATACGTTGACAAAAATTATGACTTGGTTTTATTAGGTCATCATATCAATATTATTGTATTCAAAACTATAATATACTTCTTCATATCTCCATCATGATTGGAACATCTCACATATGCTCTCCCTCACATATGCTCTCCCTCACATCATACACAACTCTTCAAGTCTTTCAAACTATCTAAGTTAGCTCCTTCTAACTCCATGCTTCAACTAGATCATGACATCTTCAATAATTATTCTCAACCAAATAGGTCATACTTGAATATACACTTGGAAACTTCCATTCCCTACTTGAACCAACATCTTCATTCTTCATGATTTGACCAACTAGACCAACCTTCAGATTGGATCAAAATTTTGTCTTTAGGATCACTATTTTTGAAAATATCTTATGATGTCTTTTGAAAGTAAACCAACACATATTCTTATGACATTTATTTTATTTTAACATCAACCAAAGCTCAATTGACATCCACCATAATTCATATACTAATCAAATGTCTCCTTGAAACCTAGATAGAGACATGCTAACCCACAATGTCCTAGAATAATGTGAAACCAAGATTTTCCCATAACTCCTCATATTCCTTCTCCTCCTTGGTCATCTGATATGAATAGTTCTTATTTTTCTTAGGTTTAATAGAATAAAAATGTTCATCCACTATAATATTCTCCTTTTCTTTTAAGAATGAATTGATAATACATGAAGACAACAAATATTAATGACATAACTTTTTCATCTAAAGAAATAACCTCATCTCTAGGTATTAACAACTAATTTTATTTACATGAAACTTGTTCAATAATATTAGGATGTTTTCTTTTAACCATACACACCTTAGAACTAGTCTAAGTATCACCTTAGTCTTCTCATTGAGCTTAACTTAAAATGACTTTTGATTCTCCTTTTCTATCTAGATATATGATACATTATCTTGGAATTATTGAACCTTATTCATATTTTATTCCTCTTTTGAGTTAATAAGCATTATACCATGATCTTTCAGCTCAACCAAATTACTTTTCTTGGTCTTCACTTCTTTATGATTCCATACCAAGGATGGACCTTTCTTGAGCACACTAGGATGTCCATGCTCCTTCTTATGATTTGAGAGATTTATTTTAAAATATCTTGTAATATGAAAAGCTTTTTGATAATAAAAACAAATAATATCATTCATACCTTTTTCTCGATGAATATTATGAATCTCATCAAACATATCATATTGTCTCTAAAGTTCATTATGCTCAAGCTTGACTGTTTTAGGTCTCCATACCTAGGTTAGTATTTTTCCATGCATTCTAGGGTATAATATAAAAATATGTCCCATGTCATGACAATTATATCAAACTACATTATCCATACATCTAACTGATTAGTTTCTCTTCCTTATATAATTTCTTTCCCTGTGACCAAACCTGTGACAAGTATAATAATGACCATTAGAAGACATTTCATACCTCATGGCACTTGGCTATCTGATGGGTATTTTATTTATTGATCTTGGTGATATCATCCTTATTATCCTAAGATGACCTATTTTGATCTTTCTTAGTCTTATTTACCTAGACGACAAATTTCTCATGCTCATCCTTCAATGAAACTAGCTTGGTCTTTAATTAAACACTCTCATCCTCTTTAGCTCTCATACTTGAACTTACAACTGCTAACTAAATTATGAGATTTTGAATGGTCTCCTTATCCTTATTATATTTTTTAGTCATGTCATCTTTTAATAGACATTATTGATCTTTAATAATCTTCATATAATCAAGATTGGATTTTAACTCATCATGTTCACCTTGCTTTGAATTCAACTTGGCATTTGTCTCTTCTAATTGAGTCTTGAGATGTCTACATTCTTTCTCTTTTGAAATTAGATTTGTCTTTGTAACCCTTAATTTATCCTCAAGAATGTTGATCTTCTCTTTATAATCTTTTGATCTTGAACTTGCTTTCAAGGATTCTTGCTCCTTATTTATATTGAATCACTCATATATATTAGCCTTAAATTTTGAGGCCATGATCTTATTCTAAGATTCTTCTTGGTCATACTCTTTCATCTTACCTCTATACTTATAAAATAGTTTCTTGAGATGATTGCACTTTTAATCAATTGATTTTAGACATTCATAAGTAACCTCTACTTGAGCCTTTAATTACTAATTCTCTTTCTTCAATTTCATAGCCATATTGTACCTTGGATCACCTTCAAATGGTTAAACTTGCAAAGAAAGTCCTACTCTGATACCAATTATTAGAGGTATAATGAATGAGAATAGGGTGAATCAGTGATATAAGATAATCCAATTTAATTACCAACTCTTTAAACATACATCATATATCAACATGATAAAAAAAATAAACATGAAATCACAAACATCCAAAGCATACATAAGAACATACATCACATGAACACATCATATATTTGGGAAACCCTCTTGGGAGATAAAACCTAATAAAACCTAAAAGATGTAATATAGTCCTATAATAATGATATCCATCATTGAAAATGGTATCAAATAATCAATTAACACATATCCCTTAGTTTAGTGAGACACTAATCCCATAAAGAGCTATTGCCCCTGTCTAACTGAGCACCCATACCAATTAGACCTTTAGCTAGATTTACCTTTCAAAGAGGAACTAACCCCATATAAAACCAAGAACCCACTCAACTACCTAAATATATAACATTAAACACTTATTTATACTCTTCAAGTGATGATGACCACCTTTGTCTACACTCTTCACCTCCAATCTCTCCCAAGATTCCTCTAGGGCTAACTTGCTCAAATTACCTCTTCAAGGCTCATTAAGTCTAATGAACTATGTATCCATGTGCATTAGCTTCATCAAATAAAAATCACTAATCTTCTTTTCTTTCTAATGGTTCTAACTTGTACCTTCTCTTTTAAAGGTTCTCTCCTTCACTTGAATTCACACATGCACACAACTAGCACAATTAGTCTAATTAGACCTTGTAATTATACTACTCTCTTTCTTCAACACATATTTGGAATCCATTATGTTTGAATTAATCCTTAATAAATATAAAATTCTAACACATAGTTCAATACCATCCTCATATTTCATCCATGGGTCAGACTTAAGTAGTTACACCTTTCAAATATTCCTTAGTAGCCCTTATAGGTCACATGAAGACCTATTACCATTTTATCACTCCATCTAGAAAAAAAATAACACAACATCACTTTTAAATACATGTTTCCACTCTATATAACCTCTAATACATCTTCAAATGAATACTCCCACCAAAGAACTCTTATTTTAAAGCACAAATTACTTAAATAATATTTTATACACAATAACACCATGAAAAAATAAATGGTCAACTTTGAAGAAATTGTTCACAATAAATATGGATTAGTAAAACCTATAAAATTCACATATATATTATTTATGTAGTATAAAAAACTATCCAATAGTTATATCATATTGAAACATCAAAATACCATCAAGAAAAACTCAATTATCCTTCTTGGGTCACTTGTAAAACATGGTCAAATACATAGGCAACTATGGAGATCAATATATTTTAACTTTAAAACCATTAATATCTTATAAATCAATTCTCCATATGTTACTTGAATTCTTATTCAACTTTTATTTTTTACATCACCTTCAAAATAATCCTATTTCAAAAGATATAAGCAAAATATTGAGCACTAGTTTTTCCGTTGTTAAATTCAAATGTCAATGGTCACTATTAAACTTTGGACACTTTGACCTCATCTCATGCTTACTATAAAATTTAAAAAAATACAAATCATTTATATCCTTGGAATTAGCCTCATCTTTATCTTAAAATTCTCACCATTGATCTTTGATCCAAGCTCTCACGATTATGCCACTTGGTAGCTCTGTGTGCCTTCTACACACCCTGTACCATTCAATCAATGTGCTTGTGCTACTTGGTAATTTTCATGAAATCTAAGAATACTTTGAATTATTGACTTAACTCACACAAAATATCTCTAACTTAATGATCATATTCTCACCATTGATCTTCTATCAAAACTTTAAAGATTGTGACACTTATTACCAACACGTGCCTTTTTAGCATATTGACTATTTGACTCTAATAATTTTCCACCATTTGATATCCCCACATGCAATATTTATTGTTTGAATTAATATGCTCCATTAGATCATTATCTATTTAGATTAAATGTTTTCCATTAGATCTATGATCTGATTAAATACTTACTGAATATCTCTTCTTACAAATTTGGCTAAGTATGGGAACTTAGTAAGACTCTACTTGGAAGGCCAACTTTGCACTTTAATAAATTTTTATATACTAAACATCATGACCTAAAATTTTAAATATATGATCTCCTCACATAAATGAAATCTATCCATATATCAATATTCTCTTGAAACCTTCTACATGTGAAATATAATCATTAATTTTATCGCTTAGCTTTATTTATCAAGATGATTGTTTGATCTTATACATTCATATGACTATTTAGATTAATTATCTTCACTTAAAAAATCATTATGATCACTCATAACACCTTATAGGGTCTCTAAAACATGTCCATACCATCAATTGCCTTACAAAGTCAAGCATTAAAGAACCATGTAGGAACACCGAAGCACATTGAAGCACACTTTATACTTATAAATATAACACACATGACACCTCATAAATAACCTAGGTCACCTTGGAGACATCATAAACAAACCTCCAAAAAAAAGATCTCTTTAACCTCTATATCTTAGTTAGATCAACAAGGAATGAAAGTGTGGTTCTCACTAGTTCTAAACAACCTATTAAGCAAGAGGTAAAACCTATTAAAGGTAAGTTAAAACCATTAAATGTTGAATTAAAACCAATGTATAGATGATAAACCTCCTCCCTTATACATTTATTTGATCATTGGTGATAATCTAGTTCATAAATGTATGGTTGATAGTGGTACTAGTAGCATAATTATTCCAAAGTAAATAACTGATAATCTTGGATTAAAAAATGAACTAAATAAAAAATTACTATTTTAGTTAGATGGTACATCTACCAAGATAGTGGGAGTAATTAAATGTTCCCATTTGACTTTGTATTCTTACGTAGGACTTTTTATTCCTCAAGATGTTGTGGTAGCTAATTTTCCACTAGATTTTGCATTATGCTTATCAAGAAACTTCATAGCAGAGATTAGAGGGTACCTATCTTCAGAGTGGTCATATTTGTTTTCTAGAACAAGGTATCGTACTAAGGCTAATATATAATTATAACATATTTCCAAATTTCATATATAACCTTGCATGCCAAGAATTACCAATATGAATTGTATAATACTTGATGAGAAGGAACATCCAATTGATCAATATCCAACCACTCCTATTGAAATAATTCCTAATATTTTTCTTGATGAGTGGGAAAGTTAAAATCATGAGTAATACCCTTAAAATATTATTGAAGAAGAAGGTCTAGGAATTTATTTTTTTCATGAAGAAGGAACATCTATACCAACTCTTTCCAAACCAAGTGAGTCTAATGAAGGATTATATAAGCTATTATTTGATGGATTAAGTAATAAGAATGGAGAAATGGGTGTAATTATGTTGTTTTATACGTAAATGTAAAGGTATTAATCTTCATTCATATTTTAGTCTAGTTATACTTGCAATTTAGTTGAGTATGAGTCACTCATACATGGTCTCCAATGGGAATTAAAAGTAGGATAAAAAATTCTACAAGTGTTTGGTGATAACGAGTTAGTTATACATTAGGTTATATGTTATAATTTGGATAAAATATTTCTCTCAAATTCATATAAATAGAGGGTGTCATATTTCATAGAGGACTTTGATGATTTTATCATACAGGCTTTCCCAAGAGAGTAAAATAAGCATGTTGATCGATTGACATCAATAGGAGCTTAATTTGACATTCCTAATGATATAAACAATGAGAAATGTCAATCTTATATAAAGGTAGTGGTAAGGCCATAAATCCCATATAATGTTTTGAGTTGTAAATTATTTGAAGAAGATAAATAAATAACATGTTTTTTAAGAAGAAATTGAATTCTCTTCTAGAAACTTGCAACATTAGTATGAAGATCAGATTGTGCAATCGAAGACAAATAATTTATCTCAAGGACTTGTAACACTTGAAAGTGAAGTTAATAGTGATGAAAAAATGAGGAAATATAAATTGAAGATGTCTAAAAAGGAAGAAAACTATGACGGCATTTTCATATTCAAGGATAAGCTTCTAAACATGGAAAGGTATGTTCAAAACATGAAAAAAAACCATTTGTTGAGTTGTTCCAAGAGTTTATTGATGTTTATGCTTAGGAATACAATGAACTCAAGGGGTTTTATCAAATCTTGGATCAACATACTATATATATGGAATATAATTATAAACATGTAATACAAAGGCAAAGGCCTATTAATCCAAATATGGAATCCTTGATGAGAAAGGAGTTGACTAAGTTGATTGAGTCAAGAATCATCTTTCCTATCAAGAAACCCTAATGGGTTGACAATATTTTTCCTATGAGGAAAAATAATAGATAAATAAGGTTGTGTTTGGATTTAATATATTTAACAAGGATTACTTGAAGGTTCAGTACCCTTTGCCATCCATCGAGCAAATTCTACAAATGGCAGCAAGTTTTGAGTGATTTTTTCTTCTTGATGGCTATAGTGGGTATAATTATATTTTGGTAAGTGAGGAAGGCCAAGTAAAAATATCATTCAACACTAAATTTGGAATATTTGATTATAGGATAATTCCCTTTAAATTAGGAGAATGCCCTTATAATTGAGAAATGCAGGTGCCACATTTCAAAGAGCTGTGAACATGGCCTTTTAAGGTTTGCTAAATGAAATAGTTCTAGCATATCTAGATTTAAAATAATGTTAATTATAATTTAAGTCATATTAGGAATATTTTTGAAATGTTTAGGAAATTTGGGGTCCATCTCAACCCAGATAAATGTGTTTTTTTAGTCCATTAAGGCAAGCTCTTGGGACATGTTATTTCAAAGCAAGGATTGACAATTGATTCAAAAAGGGTAAACTCCATTCTATCCTTATCTTTGATTCAAAAAAATAAGGGAATACAAATATTTTTAGGTAAAATGATATTTTTAATAAGGTTCATTTATTATTTTTTAATTTTATCTAAGCCACTAACAACCATGTTGAAGAAAAATTAGAATTTTAGTTGGACAAAGGAAGGGAAGAATAACTTTGAGGCCATCAAGCAAGACATTGTCCAAGAACCTCCACTTTAAAATCATGATTTATCAAAATATTTTATATTTTATGCATTTTTAAGCTTAGAAATTATTTTAGCTATGTTAACCCAATGGAATGATAAAAAGTTAGAGTAACCAATTGCATTCATCAAGGGGATACATGAATACTTAGATTCAAATTTATAATAAAATAATGAGGCTATCATATAAATCCCCACATGAATTTGAATATTATCTCCTATAATTTAGACATAATAAATGATCCATTACTTTCATACCAGTATGTTCCCTCAAGGTTTAGATAGGATAAAAATAAGGTATTTTAGAATTCAATATATTTCCTTAGTCCTTATTTATGGTGTGTTATTTAAAAGAGACATTAATGGTGTTCTTATAAGGTGTCTAGATGAAAATCATATTGATAAATTAATATAAGAGATATATGATGGTTTTTTAGGAGGTCATTATGCTCCAAGAACTACAACTCTCAAACTCATGAAAGGGGGAAACTATTGGCCTAGTATCTTCATGTATTTCTATGAATGGGTCAAGATGTGTAAGAATTGTGCCTTATTTTTGGTAAAATATAAAATTTCAGCCCTCTACACTCCATTTTAGTTGAGCAACCATTTATGTAGTGGGCATTGGATTTCATAGGGGCAATTAATCCATCATAAAATTTGGGACACAAATGGATACTAAGTACAACAAATTACTTTACCATGTGGACTAAAGTAATTTCTTTGAAAGAATAAAATGAGGCCAATATTATTGACTTTTATGAAGGGATTATAACCAATTTTGGAGTCCATTATACCATCATATTAGATAATACCTTGGCATTTATTGACACCAAAATAACTAAATGGGTTATAAGAAATGGAATTCACTTGATTACATATTCAAATTACTACCCTCAAGGAAATGGACTTACCGAATATAAAAAAAATTACCTTATAAAATTCATCAAAATAAATATGGAGGAGAATCAAAGGGTATGGCACAAAAAGTTTAAATTAGCCTTATGGACTAATAGGGTTACTCCCAAAAGGTCTGTTTATAATTTACCTTACAGGATTGTCTATGATTAAGAGGAAAGATTACTAATATCCATGAGTTACCAATCATAGAGATTATAAACTAGATTTATATGGTGGAATATGGATCTAGGAAAGATATACATATATGATGGAGCTAGATGAGCTAAGAGACCAAGCCATACATATAATGGAAATTCATATGGCACAAGTAAAAAGGTATTTTGACAAGAAAGCAATGGCAAGAAATTTTCAATATGGATAACTTATCCTAAAATGGGATGAGCATAGAGAAAAAATAGGTAATCGTCCCAAATTTGACACAATATGGAGTGGTCCTTATGTCATTTCTAGCTACAAACCACATAATGCATTTTTAGTTGTCAAAATTGAATCGAGATGATCTTTTAATCCCAATCAATGGGATATTTCTCAAGAAATGTTATTTAGGTGAAATATCATCTTTTACATATTATTTTTATATTTATATTATAATTTTGTATTTCACCCTTGAGGCAAATGAGTTTCATATGTACCTCTTCTAATTGATACAATGGAATCACCTCTAGGTATGGGTGACCTAATGGATGAGGTGAGTCTCTAGTTTTGGGGCTAGCTCCCATGATGCATAAACTAAGTTAAAATATTAAGTCTACTTATTTTTTTAATTAAAATGTATAGGATAAATACATGAAATCAAACCTAAGCTATAGTATGTGATTCACCAATATTTTGTGTCTCCTATACATGACCCTTCAATAACACTTTATGAACAAGACAAAAACTAGTTACTAACACACTCTCTTTGAGGGAATATTACACATGAGTACTTAAAATATAGGTTATTATAATGAATATGACTTGAGCATAATTAGTGATATCTATTATATAATTCACTATCAATCAATCTTCACTGTAAACACAATCATTGGTTCCTTCACACACCATGTAACTTGCATAAGAAAAATTCACTAACATCTAGGTGAGAGACAAGGACCTAAAAAGGGATAAAAAGTATCAATGACTTATGAAAATAAAAAACCAAGAAACACACAATAGACTAGTACAAATGAGTATGAATAAATATTTTCATTAGCTCAAAGTCTATAAGATACAAATGGGTAGAACTTTCTCATACCTAGTAAAGGGATCCTCACAATGGATTTCTAATACCAATTTATGGAACAAGATGAGAGAGAGAGGGAAAATAGAGAACTAAATATCATAAATGCTATAATACACTTCCATTTTTAGTTTTAAATTAGAAATGTATTCCATAAAACACCACTTTTTATCCCTCTTTAATGCATTAGTCATGCTTGGTTGATGGTCTTCATGGAGGTTTAAAATATAAAATGGTGTATTGGAGACTAATAAAATCATTTATATGACATTTTAAAATCATGGGCATGATAAAATTTACCAACCACCTCCTTATCAATTACAATAGTGTAATTATGGTCTAATTGACCTCTATGAAGCATTAAACAACCTACCTCTCTATTTTGCATGTTGACCAGCCCTAAAACTACATCATTTTCCATAATGACTATGAAATGTACATTATTTCGCTAGTATATTAGTTAAAAGGTAATTTATGGTTCTCCATTCACCCTCTTATTAGACCTCTATGCTAAGAAACATCTTCCTTAGCTAGCCAAATAGGCCTAGTAGGCAACTAGGCTTAGTCACTTGGTACTAGTCACTTGGATGGCCATGAAACTTGAATATAACCTTGATAATTGGATATTTATAATTATTTAAGGATAAATAAATTTATTACACCATGATTTATCCCTTTAAGGTAGTGTACACCATAAATCCTTGCTTATATAAGTGACTAGGTTATCCTTCTATTAGTACCTCTAGTCTACCTCTCTAGTCCAAGCCTGCAAAAGAATTTATAGGGATAATTGAGTATATTTTATGGATTAATATGGTATAATACATACCATATCACCCTATTTAATTATTTTTAATTTCTCATATGTCTTTGCACCTTAAATTCACCATGAAAACTTGAAAAAATAAAGTTTTTGTTACATCTTTATAGGTTTGCATACAAACCAATGGCATCAATTATGACTTCTCAAAGATTAATATGTGTTTCAAGTGTTTTCAATTATATTCCAATTAATTTTTATGTATTTCCCTTAGGTTATCCTCCATCGAGTTCCTACCAAGGTCTAACAAGTGTTTTAGGTGCCTTTATCTCTTAAGGATCATAATGAACAAATACATTATCTCCTTTATAATGACATAAGATTTTAGTTGATATACCCTTCCATATCATCCAAAATCATTTTTAAATCATTAAAAATTTTACGAAATATATCAACAAAATTTGGTGGTCTCTTGGGCTCAAGTATGCATTCTGGGAGTGCTTTATGATCTTAATGATTACTCATATAGGTCAGGGACCTAAAAAAAATCTAAATTCCACTATAATTTAGTATTTATACCTAATTTAAACCTCTAAAATCCATTAATGTCCATTTAAAAATACATGGTCACACCGAGCACAAGAAGACCTATCTTAGGTTGTAGTTTTGTAGTTAGAAAGGCTTAAGAAGGTCTTTTGGCCAAAATAGTACTTTATTTATATTTATGTGCTTATTTATACATTATTATGGTATATTTTATCATTATAAAACTTCTAAATACATCTAAACTCTAATTTAATCCCCATTAGACCATATTACACATGACTATGTATATATAATTATGTTCTGATCTTAAGTTCTACATGCCTAAACAATCCCTATCAACATTATTACCATTAATTATTGATTGTGGGAACTTAATATAGATTTTAATATCATTATAATAATCATTAAAATATTATATAGTTCCTCTTAATGACCAATTTTTCTTCAAATTTCATAAGCACCTCTCATGCACATGTCTAGAGTTTATGAACAATCATGGCATTCTGACCCTAACAATGCTTATATATTTCCTTTTATCCACTCCATGTTAGGTTATAGTTTTCATATATATATTTTAATAGGCTATCCCAACTCTCTAATATACTTTACACTACAAAATCACCTTAAACTAGTGCAAGATCTTCATGGTCAAAGTTTAGACATGTGTATGCCCATTTAGGCCTACTAGGCCTAATTGGCCTCCCAAGGCTTATCCTTCATTAATTTGACCATAACCATTAAAATTAGATAATGATAAATATTTATATTAAATTTATAATGTATATTTTATACTTATTCACCTCTCCTCCATGCATGGTTCAAATCACTTCCTCCATCCTTCTCTAAGCCCTATTGATAGGATCCTAATAGGTCTACCTACATGAAGTATGAATATCACCATTTGATTAGAAATTGATTATTATCACTAATTTTAACATGATATATAGTATTTTAAAAGTGTTTTAAAACCTTTTATACCCTTATTCATTTAGCATATACCTCTTTTCTTCATCCTTGCATGACAAAATTACAGGAACTAGCTTAGGGTCTACTTGGGCTATAAGTGTGTACCTTTTCTTCTAGTTAACTCCTTGATACATCAATAAGTAATTTAAACATAATGTATATGGTCCTTTTAATTTATTAAAACCATCTATTCTTCCATCCAAACCATCTTCCACTCAGCTTTGTAATCATAGCTCTGCCTTTTCATGATTAGCCTATTAATAAATTTGGGTCCACTCAATATGCTTGATAATCATATGATTACAATGTTAAATTTAGATATATTTGAGTATATTATTTTTTTATAATTCTCTCATATTCATCCTTAGGTATCCTTTATACTATTTAGGATTAAAATGGTTAAAGGGCTAATTATCTACATATAGGTGTGATTTCGAATCTTAGACATTGGGTCTAAAGGAATGCTTTTATAAAAATACTTAAACATATTATATGTTTGAACCTTGAACTTAAAATTAACTTTAAACCTTCAAAATAACTCACCTTAATTCATTTTTTACAATTCCATACCAAATTTAGACTTATAGGTCTATAGACCTGTAGGTCTACATTTCCATGCTCTTAGGCCTCTTTTATTGCAAACAAGATCCCTCAAGTACGAAATCATCCTTCCTTATCTCTTTAAATTCAACAAAAATTTTACTCTCCTTTTGATAATTCACTATAAAACCATCTTAAATCACCTTCAAATAAGTATTTTGTGTTTAGTTCAATTAGTAAGGAGTATGAACATTATTTAAATGATTGTGTGTGGAGTAACTAGGTGGTTAAATATCATTGAATAGATATTAATATAAGAATCCAATTCACAAAAATTTAGATTCATTAACCTTAAATAATATTAAAAATACAAAGTTAACAATACATGACTCTTAATATACCAACTAATTTACAAAACCTTTTTTATTCTCTCTCAATGTTGCACGTTCCCCTATTGGTAGATGAAAGTGAAATATGTATGTTAAGACCTCTAAGGTTCATTATAAAACACTCTCATGTTTCAAAAAGTTCATTTTTTCAAGAAGGATTACACAAAATTGAGTCACTAGGGTTTTATAGGGCTTAAAACCAACTAGGAGTCTTAGTGATTGTTCATAAATCCTAAGGATTTTATATATAGACCAATGCTACTAATTGTAAGCCTACTAGGGACTCCATATTTGGATAAGAGCTTGGGATTTTATTCCTTTTGTAAAAACTATACCATTTACCTCAAACTATCCCTTATAACTTGTTAAGAGCTTGATGGAGATCTTGCTACCATTGCTACCTTTATTTTCACATTAGAGACATAGATTCATTTCCATGAGGCCAATAAGGGATCCCACATTATATGATTGACCTCCTCTAACTCTACCTTGACCATACAAGTTTGTAAAAGTCTTGGAAACACTTGTAAAACCTCATTTTATACATTTTTTAGGTTTTAGATATTAAAAAACCATTGGGTGCCATAAGGAGGAAATGATAAGTCAAATAATATTTTAAACTAGGTGGTATAGATGGAATTAATTTAAAAGGTCACTTTTCAAGTGTGTGGGGACCTCTTATGTGCATGAAGGATATTTAACACTTTAAAAGATCCATTTATTACATATAAGACTAAATCATAATGATATGTAATGGCTATGAGACATTTTAAAAATCCTAAACTCAATTTTAATCACCAGACACACCTTATTCAAAGGGTTATAATATCAAGTTTAACCTATATGACATGTTTGAAAGGCATTTTATGACATTAGGGGCTCATTAGAGATTGAAACACTTTTGACAAAAAGAATAGAAAAGATAACCTTATATATACCACTAGGCCTCTTTTCAATACTCAAACATGACTTAGAAGCCTTCCACATATTGCTAACAAATTCCCCCCTCAATAAGTGGAAAAATAAAGTAGAAATACAATAAGAACAAGAAACCTCAATGTCTCCAAGTACATTAATTTCTATTAAAGTAACTTAACTTTATCAAATGAGACATAGGCCACCTTATAGAATTTAAAAGACACTTGAAACCCTTCCCCTCATCCAAGGAAAACCTATAATTACCTTGTACATCACCCAATGACTCACAAGATGATATAACATATGATCCCTCAAGAAACCCCTAGTGCATACAATGGAACCTTAAACAATGTTAACAAGGTTTTTAATGAGACCAAATGAGGATATCACAAGGCATGTACAAGACCATGAAAGGTATGAAATCATTGAGAGGAAATTTGTTTATATATGGGTTGAAATTTTGACCTTGGTGGTAAAAATTAGTCAACAATTTTACTTTCCTCCAAGTGTTGTTTTACACATGTTCAGTTGGTAGTTGTAGTAGTTTTCAATCCCCTAAGTGATCTTGCACATGTATTTTTGTGGATTTGAGGACTAATTGTTTAATTTTAGTTTTTTATGAGGAATTTATAGTAGTGTTATCATGTTCAAATAATATTTGGTGATGATTTTCAATACTTCATGCCCAACTAACTTCTTAAGTTTGTTGGTATGTTGCTTAGCAGGCAAGCAAATTTGTAAAGGTCACCAAGAATGTTGACCTTTTTAGCCACCATTGTTTAAATCATCAAGTATGTTTAAGATAATAATGTATTTCATCATAATTTTCATCCTTTAATTATTTATAATATGCTTATTTATTTCATATTTAATTCATATTGAGTTCATATTGAGATTTTCCCTTTGTCTATAAGGCCAATTGCAAGAATTAAGCATTCATTGTGCCCTCATAGTATGATTTAAGACTCTTGTAAAAAAATTAAGGTATTTTTTTACAAAATTAAGGTTAATTTTGTTTTAATTTATCTTATTAATATAATCTATAGAGAGTCTTGGTTAACTTTTGGTCTTCATAACCACTTCTTGGTTAACCATCTCAATCTTGTAAAGCATGTTAAGGTATGGGTGAAGGAAATCAAAGGAAAAATTGAAACTTAAATAAGGATGGAACATATGTTGAGGTGATTAATAATTTTAAAACCCTAAATAAAGGATTTTAAGATGCCATGTATGAAACTGTAGTAGTTGTGAAGATCTTTTGGTGCTCTAACTCATATGCAAGGATGTAGGGGCAATTTTCATGTATTTTCAAAGGCAAAAGGTTGGATTTTTTTTTTTATATGTAGGTAAAGGATTATTCATGGATTTATAAACTTTAATAATTTTTATTATACATTTTATAGTGATTAATAACTCAAACTATGTTTGAATTATGCTAAGATAACTAAAATCTCTTTCAAAATTGATTTTCAAGCTTAAAATTACTCCAAAACGAACATAATATCTTGGTGGAGATGTTGTGTGGGACAAAATGGTTTATATGATGGTTGAATATGGTTTTTAATCCCATGTCATGCTTTTTATTATCATAAATAATTCTATATATTTATGAATGATTGTTAAGAAGCAAGATTGCTCCAACACCCTTCAAGACCCTATCTAGAGAATATGAACTTTTAAAATTTGATATTTTGAAGTATTTTTAATATTTATAAATCATAATGAAATATATTTATTACCTATACATGATATAAAAACACCTTATACAAATTTAAAATCATTAAAAATGTTTATATCCTTGAAAATGGACTTAGATGACAAACATGCATGAGAAATGAGAATCTACATGCCCATAAACGTAAAATTACATTTTTGGAGTGTTTTTGAAATTAAACATGAAATTTAAATGATTATAAGATGTATATGGGGTGAATTAATTAATTTTAAAATAATAATAATGAGATCTTTAGACCATGTATAAATTAAAATATAAAACAATTTACCAAATTAACATGCTTGCTACCCTAAGAGAACCTAGAAACACAAAAAGAGCATACCTTAAGTTATATTAATAAAAAACCTATTAAATTTGAACTTAAATTTTATGGAAATATTTAATAACATATTTGGTGCTATAATGTTATTATTATACCTGATGAGAGATAAAATTCAAAATTATAAACCTATGCATGCAAAAATGTTAAAAACTAGTTCTTAATAAAGCTAAAAGTGCAAAAATTCAAGTTATATTGATTAAAATTCGTTTAAAATTTATATCTAGATGTTATTAGATTTTATAAATGAAAATATATTCTAAATAAATAATGGATATCAAACCTACAATTTTGATCTAAATCATCATCAAGATCCTTGAAGGAAATTATGAGTCTTCAAAATCAGTAATATCAGGTATATATTTCATTATTTAAACTTTAATTGAAGTATATTAAGTCTCTAAGCATGATCATATGGATTTTAATTCAAAATAAGAATGTTAAAATGGTCAAAAAAATTTCAAATGAGGCATTTAAGTTGTGCATCATCAATGCAACATCATAATTTGCATAAAAAATAATGCCTCAAAAACCTTAATAATATCATATCTTCCATGTACACCAAAATCAAGGATAATAATTCAAATCAAATAAGGACTTATCAAAGTGGAGTTTTTTTCATGCAATTATCTAGGATTTGGTTAAATATAAAGTGGAGTTTCATCATGCAATTTGATCTTCAACATCCTTAAGCCTCCAACAAGGACTTACACACCCCCCTCAGAATTTGGAGAATTGAAATCAAGTAATGATACATTGGATAAGGAAGAATATGTAAATTTAAATTCAAATTCAAATGTGTTTTAGTTTTAAGTGTTAATTAGGAAGGACATTTCAATTGAAATTTAACTTTAGCTATGTTTCAATTTTAAGCCTTAATGAGGGCATTGGTGACAAGTTCAAATGTTTTTCCCCTCACTAAGGACTATTTTCATTGAATGTAATTGTTTTTTCAAGTAATTATATATACCTCTAGCTAGTGGTGGCTTAGCCTTTCCAAATTTTATACTTGTAAACACCTTCTTGAGTAATAAATAAAATGATTTTACCTTCTCATATGCGAGTTATTATGTGAAATTATTAAATTATTGATGTAAGCTTATGATAATTACATCTTATCCCTAATTCATGTCTATTTTTTTTCACCTCTATGCAACAAACCTGATTTTGTATAGGTTGTAGTTTGTGTCTTTAAAAGTGTATGCAATTAATAGTTGTGATCAATGTTATTTGAGCTTCCTAAGACAAAAGGTCATCCTTCTAATTACTTTTATACATTTAATCCTTTCTAGAAAACACTTATGGCCAAGATTTATTGGTGAGTTGTGTGTTTTGTATGTGTGAGTACTCTTTGAGATCATTTTAAGTGTGGCCAATCAATTTGAGGTATTCAATTTTGGTGTATCACCATATAATTAGTCATATAAGTATAATAATTTCTCTCACTTTTCATTGTCAAAAAGTAGTTTAGGTGAGGATCAAGTTGATTCATCAAGGTAAACAACCATCTATGGAGGTTTACTTCTATTATAGGACCCTCATAACCTAGAAGTGATACCATTGTGTCAATTAGGTGAGGAAGCCTGAAGACCTTCCTCAAGGTTACAAGCTCAATTCTAAAATATAACCTATTTAATGAATAAAATGTAGAACAAGACCCTAAACAATTTATTTTTTCATAATAAGAAGTTGAATTGTAAGAAAAATACAATGTATAACATCAATAATTACAAATTATCATCAATGGTTTGTAGCACTCCTCAGATGATAGTGCATTTAATTCTCTTTTCAATACACTAGAGATTATTTTTAATGAAGATGGAAATTTAACTTTACAACTTGATTCAATGTTGCATCAAAAATAGTTCCTAAAATAATTTTATTTTGATAAACTATCATATGAAGATGTTAAGAAAAAAATAATAGAATAAGATGTGTGTACTTTGTTTGTTAATCTTGGAACCAACTAACCACCACTGATAAATTGAAAATATATTAGTATTTATTGGTGTATTCATGAGGGGACAAAAGATAACATTTGGGATAGGTGGTGGATGGTTTTTGATGAGCCTCCATGAAATAATAATGAGGACCTATTGTAATTTTTGAGAAAACACTATTGTGAGTTTGTGTTGCTATAAATTCTAAATTATTTGGTTATGGACTAGTAAATTAGTGAAGATGGTTCTTAATTTGATAGACCTAGTGCCATGTAAGATTAAAAACATCCTAATTATGTTCAAATAAATAGAAGGATGATAACACATGCTTCTATCCCTAAAATTTTACATTGTACCATTTAAATGGATGCCCTTTAGGTAGTTACAAGTTTGACACAAGTTATGATTAACCATGGCATGCATGAATTAAATATTTTTACTCATCCTATATGTGGTGAGACATCTATTAGTTGTATTGGTGATTGTGTTAGTGACATTAGTTATATTAGTGGTGGTGGAAATTATAATATTTAATTTGGTGGTATTTGTATTGGTGCCAATGTTGATCCTCTTACTCATGCTATAGTTCATATGCATCATTGCACATAATGTGGGAGGAGGTGTATGGGACCTCTTGTCTAGGTGTGACATACACAGACTACATCTATGGATACTATACCTACCTTTATGTAACATACTAGTACCCAATAGTTTATGTCATATATAGTTGCTTCAACATCTTAGGACACAAGTACTTCTCATTATATTCCATATATATTTTTTTAGTATCTCAAGAAACTAGGTTTCCTAAGTGTATTCCACTTTTAGTTGGTTTATGATGTTAGGAGACTATCATGCTAGAGTATACATCACCTATAGATGATTCAATAGTACATGATGGTAGCATGCCAGACACTGCCATTTTTGATAGCCTCACCAGCTCCTCTTAGGACATGTCAACCTATTTTATATGATTTATCTACTTCACCATATGTATTTGATACAAATTCTTAATTTTTTTTATAGTTTGTAAAATAATATTAAGTTTATTTTCTATTATTTGTTTACTTAATTGACTAATTTATTTATCTAAAAAATTCATTTGTTGCTTGTATAAATGATTAATGATATTTTGGATAGATCAATAGGGCTTAAATATATTTTATAGTTTTAAATTGGCACTAGTTTACCCTATACTCAGGTTTGAAAACATTAAAATTACATATTTATTCATGTATATTTATTTTATCTTGAACAAATTACTATGTTTTACAATATATTATAGTCATAGATTACTTATAATGCTCATTGGATTCACACATTATTATTTTATTGGTTTTATATATGATGAGGGATTCTATCGTCACCCCTCAAGGATGATAAGAAGGTTTGACTGATGTTGTGGTTACATATGAGGATCCACTATCTCCATAGGAGGCCATGATTCAGGGATGGATAGTGGTGAGAACACATCATAAAATTGTATTTTATCTTCATGAAATGATATTTTATACAATATTAACATAAATGTATGCACATCTAGATCTAATGATATATGTATGCTCCATAATATTCTCCATCTTAGGTGTATACATAGTATAAAAATGTTAGATAAACATTGAGATGGAATATGGTGAGTCTAGAATCTTTTTGAATTTTTTTTCTTTATCAATTTATCATTTTTAATATATGATTTTAATGCATTAAATTTTATATTTCATATGTTGTGTAGAAAATATAATTTTCAAAGGCTATGGATCAAATATTTGATGCTTCACATGTTGATTGGAGAGTCTCTCCTCATATCGAGGAATCCAACATCCCTGACTCTACATCTATTATAAGAAAGCTTAATTTATTTGGACGCAATGAGGAATAGGAGAGATAGTTATTGTGATAGGGGTCTAGTTGCAAGCACAATCAATTTTGTATGTCAATATATCCCACATTATATGCCTAAAGGGTGAATTTTATTATGCACATGTTATGGTATACATGTTTTCTTCATATATGTCCCATTTTTTATGTTGAATTATGACATAGAACTTTGAAATACCCATATATACTATTTGACAAATAAGCTTCCTTTACCTATGCATATTTTATATTTTGATCATTTATGTTTACACATATTATAGGTTAATTATCATTATTATTTCATATGTGGATTTAAAAAAATCCACATTTTTCTCTAATTTAAGTGCTTCATCATTGTGTATATTTTACATTAACATGTGATTGTTTTAACCTTTTAGGACTTAGTGGTATGTAAGTCATATGTTATTTAAGGGATGAGTATAGTAAATATGGGTATAAATATGCAATAAATACAACCACTGATCTATTATAGAATTTTCTAGTTTTGACCTTTCCAAAAATAGTAATAAATAATGTAAATGAGAATTTGACTATAAAATGACTAAGATAGATGACCTGGAGGATAAAAACTAAGGTTAAGTCTAGTTTAAGTATTATAAATAGGATTTAGATATCAAAACCCATTTCAAAAAAAGGTTCCCTAATTATATATTAGTGACATGTAGCATTAGTGTCCCTATTTTGGTGCTAGTGTCCTCTATAAATACTATTTTGAGCTTCTATGTGTAATTGTGTTTGGGTATTACAATCTTGTTGCTACATGCACTAGTTCTGTAACCCTATAGATGATTTATTTTGAATAATTTTATGATCAAACCCTAATCTTCTATATTTATAAGGCATTTGGTTGATACAAGTAACAAATGTGTTTTTTAGTGGGTTAGGATGGACATCCTCAACACCCTAATGTGATGAGAGTTGCCTACATACCAATACTCCAAAGAGGGATCAAAATTGATGTAGTTCTCCCTATTAAGTGTTAGTGAAAGTACAAGTGAAACTAGTATGATTATAGACATAAGTTCTTTGAATGTACATTAGACTAAAAGTCTAATTAATCTAATCTTTAGAATGTTATAGATGGTATTATGTATAAGTAGGGTAGAATAGGGATTGATAAACATAATTGTGCATAACTTATTTTGAGTTTACATGTGTAATTTTCATCTTATTTCCATCTAGTAGTTAGAGTGATAAAAGTCATGTATATATATTATTTTGGTGCTTTTGTTGGTGCTAAAAGAGGTCTATGCCAACCCCAGTTGGTCTAATATTTGAAAATATTTATATTTATGGAAGAAAGAGGGAAAGGAATATGGCACCAAAATTTGGACACTAGTGTCATATGGTGATATTGTCCCTATTATGGTGTTACTATCCAAGTGGAATAACCTAAGGCATTAAGGGCTAGGATGTAAAAATGAGGGTCTAAAACTACTTTAGGGATGTCTATGGACACTTGTGGCTCACACAAAGACTAGATAAGTGTGAAAATAGGACCTAAGATAATTTTAGGGCTAAGCTATGGATATGTGGTCTCAAATAACACTCTTATCACTCAATTGTAATTTTTAGGTGATTAAATTTGTCCCCCCTTATTTAATAAATACAAAAAAGTGAAATGAGTAGGATAAAGGAAAAATAAGCCTACTTTGCATTACCTAAAAATTGAATCTTGTGAATCTAGATATAGGTATGTGAATCATGCTCCATTACATGTCTTGCAAATGAAATATACATAAATCAATCATTAATATATATCATAAACATGGACAATTCTAGGTAAAGAGATAAAAATAATTAAAGAGATAAAATTGAGTAAAGGTATAAGGGAGAGGAAAGGAATGAATAAACCTCATTGGTTATGCAAACCAATGCATAAAACTAGTGATAACTTATGTGTGTGCATGTATATAGTGATAAATTAGTAAATATCTTAGACTAAGCTGATGGCTTGCTCAATCCCCATGCATGGGTGGATCAATAACTCAATTTGGTTTTAACTCCATCTTTACCCACCCCTACTTACTAGATCAAGACCTATGAATAGATTGGAGAAGATTGATGGTGTGTCCAAACCTCTCATGTAGGTGGCTCAAGGACTCAAGTATAATATAAATCCATTATTACCTACCCATGTGTATTATATGAATTTGAAACCAAAACTATGTAATGTAATTATAAATGTCTAATTAGAGATGGTAGCTCTATGTCCACTTGGATCTATTAGGAAATTGTAGGCCACTCAAGAATGGACTAAGGCATGAATTTATTGTGTAACTTGGAACATGGTGTCTAATGTCTATAATGTAGATAATGACATGGATTTTATCATTCATATAATCAACTAGTGTATAAGTGAGCATATGTAAATAATGTGCCACATTTATGCCCCCAAATTTGGTATCTAAGGATGTGGATTATGGAATGAGTTGTAATAATATGTATCTAAGTATATGAACTAAAAATGGAAATGGTCATTTCATGAATGATTCCCCCAATATGAGTGAATTGGTATGAATTTGATCTAAATTGAACCAAAACTATTAAATCTATAACTGAACCTATGTAAACTTGGACTGTACCTAATGTAATTTTCTAGACAATATATAATTTTTTGAAACTAAGGATAGTAGATAGTATTTATATATCTTAAATAGTATTGGCATGTGGTGATAGTTTCCCAATTTGGGTGCTAATGTTTAATTTTTCTAAATTCTTTACAACTATAATTGATCTATGTGTCACTACTTCCCACTATGTTTACCTGAGTCTAATTTTTCTAATATGAGATTGTGTGCTTAAAATTATAATTTAAATGCATCATAACTTGATCTCTATGATAAACCCGTGTGAGTTCTCCCTCTTTTTAGGGGAGTTGTCAAACCTGTGTAAGAACTATCCTTAAAATAACAAGTTTTATATACTATGTATTAGCCAAAACATATATGATAACTATTATATAATATGACATAATGTCCCAAAATATCATAAAAATGTAATAAAATCTATGTAAAAGTATGTAATGTAAGACATATGCTATGTATAGGAGTTATATGGCTATCAAGATGGATATAAAAATGCATGTAGCAACAAATATATGTAATAACTGACTAGCTATCTAGAGGGATGGGGAATGATGTCCATCATAGAACCCAAATAGGAAGGGGAAATGAATGAGGTGTCTCATGGCATCTAAAACTAGAGTGTGTTATAATCAATAGACAAGTGTCATGGCATTGCCACATACAATAAATCACACATACAACACACATGAGGCATGCAAATTATAAAAAGGGGCCACAATAAAAGGGACATAGATACATATCACTAAATCTGAGAAATCAAGACATATAAAGACATATTAAAATGTCCACATATGAAAACAAAAAGCAAGTTAGCTAAAAGTCACTTAGAAGGACATGTTCAAATGTCTACATACACAATCAAGAAAGCACACATAAGGACGTGGACACACGTTCAAAGCATACATACAATGAAAAGAAGTGGAATATAACCATAGAGAAATGGAATATTCAAATTCAATTGAATATAATAATCATAGATACATAATCAAGTCTAAACTATGAAATCTAGAAATGAAAATGTGTATGATCATGTAATACATATATGTGTAAGAGCCAAGATGTACATATGATGAGTCTAAAGTAGTAGTAGCTAGTAAAATATCTAAGGAAGTATAGTAGTATTAATATCAAGATATCATAATGCTAATGTTATGATATAGAGTATAGAAAAATGTAACTTGGTAATCAAAATTGTGTATAGGGTGCCCCTAAATGGGTGAATATGTCAAATGAATAACCCTTGTATCTATGTATATGCCCCAAGTGGGTAGATAATAGCAAATTTAAATTAGTGTACTGGACATAAGTCATGAAAGAATCTAAAAATACTTGACATGATTAAGTGAAACATGTATGCATGATAAAACCATCTATACTAAGAGAGTTATCATATGTAGTGTCTAGAAAATATAAGAAATGCAAACATGGTCATGCATATAATCTATAATTTTATGTATTCTATGCGTAAATATTTGAATTTTTTTGTGTTTTTTAAATATTATATTGATTTTTTATTTTATGGATATAATCTATGTATAAGAAACAAGAAAATGAAACTATATACAAGGAGTTAGAAATAAGGAAAGTATGTACAAGAAGGGGGAATAATACTAACTGGTGAGTCTCATGGTAGACTCACTATCAATGTTTCTTATGTCAAATAAAGGAACAATGATCATGCATGTTATATTATAAGGTAAATTTGGTCCCAAAACTTATTTTACTAAGTGATATATAGCTTACACTACCTATGAAGTGGTACTAGGAATCCATGAAACTGATTATTATGTCGTATGAACTTTAGGGGTCATAGGGACCCATATGGTAGAATATGTTGTAGATTGAATAGGTGCACTATGATGAGAAACCTAATAAGTCAATAATACTAATTTCAAAATAAAATGAGTAGAGGGACTCCTTATAGAATTTACAATATATCTCTGATGCAGGGCTATCTCTAATAATGGAATCCATGGGAGAGTATGTGTATGTGGTAACATTGTTGATGTAGACCTCACCTAAATTTGTGGATCCAATAAAATATATGGTGTATTGATAGGAAATATGATCAAAGATATAAATATTAATTTAGATGCAACTATTAACTAAGTTATAACTAGTGATATGGTATAACTGCCTATGGGATAGTTAGAGGATACTCATATGAAAGACCCTCAACTATAATCACTTGATTTTCATCTATATATTTCTAGAATCTATACATGGTAGATTATATGGATTATAAAATTTGTATCCATGTTCTACCCAATAACATGTCAAATATGCTTTCACTACGTACAACTAAGAACCTAATGGCCACATGTGTTGGTCCAAGCTATAGTGGAAGTATAATATCCTTGATGGAGCTCTATACATGGCCATTAAGACTATGAATAACTATTTTTATAGGAGATATATCCTACTCTGAATACTCAAAATGATTTATAAGTGTGATAGTGCACATGTTAATACTTGACCCATTATCAACCATAACACTCTGAATAAGATGATGTTCTATGTGGGCTCATATAAAGAGTACATATAAATCTGAATCATCATCAATAATATCTTACTTTTAGATAGTGATGATTAGTCAATCTAGTATTGTAGTATGGCACACACCAATGATATTGTGTAGGGGTGTGAATCCTCCATAGTGTGATATGATTTTAGTGGTGAATGTGCCTGATACATGTAGTAAACACCTAAAGTTCCCCTACCTCATTTTTTGTATGTTTTAGAAATAGATTTGAGAATACTTTAAATTATTTATCTTTGATTTATTTAACTTTGGGTTCCTTTGTGGGTGTAACCACATTAATTATATTATCCTCTATCAAATCTATTATATTATGTTTTAATGTGATGCATCAATTTATTGTATATCCTGGTGCCTTTTTATATTAGTGAAATGCATTGGAATCATATATTTTTTGAATAGGTCATGTCATATCAACATTTTTGATGGGATGGAGAGATATGACATTGTAATCTAGGAGTTGTTGTAAAGTGCATACTATCAATTTTGGAAGGTTGGTGAAAACTCTCCATGGAGGAGATAATAAATATAGGCAAGGAGATGGATATTAAGCTATGTTAACTATGGTATTTGGATCACTACTATTTTTAGTGGACCTTAACTTATATGGAGGCTTACTATAACTCTTAGTGTTGATTATGATCTACTTGTATATTTTATTTTACCCATAGTGAGAAGTTTGACTTATCTTTATTTCACTATGTGGCATTAAGTTTTGAAGGTTAGAAAATTATTAAACAATATAGCTTCATGTATGTCTTGGATCTCTTTATTTATTATCAACTTAGTCAACTTGGCCAATTTAGTCTTATATCACAAGACATTTTCTATAATATGCTCATTAGATTTTTGATTCAATTATGATACTTGATCATATGAGATCTTATCACTTATGTTTATTAAGAAGTATGGTAAAAACATATATGCAAATAGATTGTATGTAGTGATATACTAATTTGATAGATCATATAACCACTATAATGCATAATCCTTTAGACTGTATGGGAACAACTTATTGTTGACCCAATCATTAGATATGTATTCTAATCATACTACATTGAGAGATCAGCTATGGCGCTTTGGGTCACCTTGACCATCATACAACATAAGCTTAGGCACCACAAATTTGGATGGGAAAAGATTTTCCACTATGTGATGTGCCAAAGTTGTATGTAAAATAACATGAGAATCCAAGGCATGTGGTGGTATAATAGCTTCCTAATCAAGAAATAACATATTTGCCTATAAATAATGAAACTTTTACATAAGGGATTATACATATGGAGAATAAGAACTAGGCATAGGAGCTATAGCTTCCATTGAAGGTTGTCGATTTAAAACTAGTTATTTTACAAGTTAATTTGGCCCCAAAATAGGTGTAAATATATTTTTATTTATGGGGGTAGAATATTGAGCATTATTTGATTTATTATTTATTCCCATTATGTCTTGTAAAATATGTGCATGATCATGGGGTTGTTCTTGAAGTCTATCTCTGAAGCTTTGTAAAATATCATCCTTATTGATAATTATATTTTCTTTGTTATGTGTGGAGAAAGTCCCCTGATTCCCATCTTGTTTATCATACTGATCTTAATTGAATTTATCATATTCAAAAGCATTATCATTAAATTCTACATGATAAGGATGTGAAGGATCAATCATGGGAGTTGTAACTAGTCCATTTCCCAAGGTATAATCTCAAATAAAAATACTCTAAGTATGTTCAATAGGATTTCCTAAGCTTAGAACTTATTCTTAAGAGAAGGGAGATAACTTTTTTAGATGTCATATAGTAAACATAGTGAAATAAGGATACTAAAATATAATGTATGAAATGTGAAAATCTTAACATAGCCAATGAAAATAAGAAAAACAAAGATACAAAACCTAATCACTTATAGGGTTAGGGTTTGAATATTATTTAAATTAAGTCACGTTCACCAAATGTTTTAACCTTTTAGGACTTAGAATTATGTAAATCCTATGTTTTTAAAGGGATTCATATAGTAAATAAGGGTAGAAATATGTAATAAATATAATCACTAATTTGTTATAGAATTGACTAAATTTAACCTTTCTAAAAATAGTAATAAAAAATGTAAATGAGAATTTGATTATAAAATGTCTGAGATAGATGATCTAAAGGCTAATAATTGAAGTAATGGCTATTCTAAGTGTTGTAAATAGGATTTAGGTGTCAAGAACCCTTCAAAACAATAGTTCCCTAATTGGATAGTAGTGCCATATTGTGTTAGTGTCCTTATTTTAACAGTAGTGTCCTCTATGTAAAACTATTCCAAGCTTCTGGGTGCACCTATATGTAGGTCTGTCAAGCCTTTTCCTATGCACATGAGTTGTAAAACCCTATAGATGACATATTTTTACTAATTTTATGATAAAAATCTAATCCTCCATATTTTTAAGGCATCTAGTTGATATAAGTAGTAAAATGTGTTTGTTAGTGAGGTATTCTAGACATCTTTAACACCCCACTATGATGAGAGTTTCCTACATACCAATACTCCGATGAGGGATTAGGAACAATGTAGTTATACCCACCTAAGTGATGGTGTAAGTGCAAGTGAATATAGTATGATTTTAGAATTGAGGGCTTTAAATGTGCTTGAGATTGGAAATTTGAGTAATCTAATCTTAGGCATGTTATAGATGGTAGTATGGAGAAGTAGGGAATAATAGGGATTGATAACCTTAATTATTCATAGTTTGTTCTTAGTTTGTATGTGTAATTTGCATCTAATTTTTATCTAGTGATTATAAGGATAAAATACATGTATATATATTATTATGGTGCTTGTGTAGGTGCTAAAAAAGGTCTAAGCTGACCCTAGGTGGTCTAATATCTGAAAGGATATCCATTTTTGGAAAAAGGATGGAAGCAATAGTAGAGCCAAAATTGGGACACTAACACCATGTGGAATTATTATCCATATTAGGACATTAGTGTCTGGGTGGAAAAACCTATGGTATGAAGGGTCAAGATTTAATAATGAGGCTATTGGACTAATTTATGGATGTATAGGGATGGATGTGGCCCACACAAAGGATGAATAAGTGTGAAAATAGGCCCTAAGATAGGTTTAGGGATAAGCTATGGATAGGTGGTCTCAATTAACACTCTTAGCACTCAAGTTTCATTTTTATGTGATTACATTAATATATTTTCTATTTACTTGTTTCATTTACATTTCATTACATATCAATTTATAATTGTGATGTAAGCAAACTTGTGATCAATTTAAGGGATGTAAAAACTATTATTTTTACTTGATAATAGTAAAATAATCTCTAATACTTAGGATATAATTGTTTTTTGAGCTTTAAGGGGGGTTGATGAGGCTAATCAATTCCAATATCCATTAGACAAAGGGTTGATTTATTGAAATTGGTTGGAGAGGTAAAGCTACAATTTTTACCTTTCCAACAAACATGGCATAATTTATGCATTTCTTGACCCATATATGACAATCATGAAATAAAATTGGCCAATAATACCCACCTCTTATGATCTTATAGGTTGTTATCCTTGATGAATAATGTCTTTCACCATTTCAATCATATAACTTCTCAAGTAACCTCTATGTTTGGCCTAGTTTTATGCATCTTAGAAATATGACATTGAGATCTTTTTTGTACAATAAATTATCAATAATTATAAAATGAATTGATTACAATCTGGAATAACTCTTCTTTTAATGGTTTGTATGAGAAGGATAAATACCATCCTATATATACATTACCATATCTTGGAACCAACTAGAAGGTGACGGCCTGATTAGTTACAAGTTTCAAGTCTAAGGCTAGATGTTCACAAAATCCTTTGCCTCTAACTAACTTTGTGACATTGATATGAACATCATATTCCATGACTTGGTTTTCCAACTAGCTCTCTTGTCAGTAATATATTTATTCAAGATAAAATCTTGACACTTGGATGTGTAACCATCAAATGTATCTTATTATTAGATAGTAAGCGCCTAAAATTTTTTAGAGACCTTATGAGTAAAAGTGAATGCTTCTCAAGAAAATAATACTATGTTTCATATTCTTATAACCCTTTGATGAAGAAGGATATTGACTGCTCTAAAGTATCTTTATTCTACTACATGAGAATACCTAAAATTGTGTCAATGTTAGCATAGGTGTATAATACAAAATCCTTTGTGACGTTAGGGTTTAGGAGTATATGAGAATTGACTATAGCTTTCTTGATTTCTTCAAAACTTCCTACTCTTTATTTGGATAAGCTAATACTCTTACCCTTCTTTATCATGAATTTTAGTGGCCTAACTAAAGTAGTAAAATTTTAGATGTATCTCCTTAAGAAATTGATCTTGCCTAAAAATCTTTGCAAAGATTTCTTGTGTTTAGTCAATAAAAGTGAAATAATTAATTATATCCTATTAGGTTCTATGATTTTACCATGTTTTGAAATTACATATCCTAGATGCCTACCTTTGTGAATAGAAAAAACACACTTTTTTAGATTAAAAGACAATCTAAATTCCCTACACTTTTAAACACTTGTCTAAGGTGAATCATATGCTCATATTCACTATTAGATAATATTGTTATATCATATAAATAAAAAATAATAAACTTGTTGAGGAGACCCTAAAATGCCATGTCCATAGCCTTTTAAAAGTTGATCCAACATTAGATAAATAAAAAGGCATCTTTTTGTATGCAAATGTCCCCCACTTTATGGTGAAGGATGTTTTGAATTGGTCTTCTTATTTGACCAAAATCTAGTTATATCCATTATAGCCATCCAATAAATAGAACCTTTTTAGCATGCAACTAGCTATAAAATATTCTCCATTGATGGAAATAAATATTGGTCTTTAAAATAGACCTTGTTTAAGTCATGAAAGTCAACACATAACCTTATTTCACCATTAATTTTCCATACTAGAACATGTTTTTCCACCCAATTTGAGTGCTTAATTGGAAATAGTATAGCTAGCTCAATTAACTTATGCAGTTTAACTCTCATAAATGGTTCAAGCTTTGGGTTAATAGGTATTTATATCTATCTGACTAGCCTAGTCTCATATTCTAACTTAGTGGTATGTTGAGCTAGACTTAGATCAAACCTTTTAATCTCACTATACTACCATGCAAAGACATATACAAAACTTGAAAATAACTTAATAAAAGTTTATTTATCTAAAGATGAGCAAACCTTACCCAACTTTAAATTCTTACTAGTTGTAATCTCTATATTTATGTAGTGTTCTTCCTTGGTTGATAAAGAAAATTTGTCTTTTTGCAATTCATCATCTTTATTGAATATGTTTTCAAGGGTGACCAACCCTTTAGGAAATCTATTTGTTTTTAATTGCATAATTTAGTCTTTATATTGCTACAAATGTTTATCTTGGTTCCTTGAAGAGAATTCAGCTTCCTCTTATAATAATCTAATAATTTGAATATCATATTCAAATACTTTCCAATTTTCATGGTTATCTGAGACATAAGGTCTCACAACTACCTTGATGTGTGATTGAAATTTTTCATTTTTATGTCCTCTAGGATACTCAATTGTGATCTAATGCTAACCAGTCTACCTGTATGCTTGTTCTTATTTCTTGATATGGCCTGAATATTGAAATCCTAAAAATTTTCAACTAGGTCCCATACTCTATTCTTATAAGACCTAAGTAGTGGGTTATTGCATATATTAAATCCCCTTACTTGGTGAACTACCAATTCATCTTCCTTGCCCATTATAAACTATGTACTAGTGATTCATATTAAATAACATTATTATAACAACCAAACTAAAACTAGAGAGAAGATAAATACCTTTGAGTGGCTAGAGAGTTAACATAATTCTAGATTTAGTTCCATGTATGTTTCTAGATCCATCAAAATATAATTGACATAGTCCATCACTAAGTTGATCATCTTTCGTGAATGTTAGAATTGGTGCATCATTTTCATTAATATAATAGACATTAAGTCTTTATTCTTAAATTAACTTATAGGGATCATTTCCATGAAAATTAGAGGCCTGCTCATCAAGGAAAATATTTGGGACTCCATCGAGAGGTGATTTAGATTCCACCTCATTATTTTTTAATACCTTGTCTAAGATAAAATAATTAGTGTTCACCATACTTGGCAAATATGGTTCCAAATGAAATCTTGAAATAGGTTCAAAACATATTGTTACTTTAGTACCATACCTGGTATTAAACCTTAAATAGGTATAATTAGATTAAAAATATCCTCTAATCTTTGAATTAAATTATTTTGATAGATACATAGAAAAATAGGGAGGCAAGTCTACTACAACTACATCTTGTTGAATAATAACATTGGGGTAAGCATGTAATGTTAGTTTTCGATCTTTGATTATGCCTACTATATTTTTTGGTGACCCATCTAATTTCAATACTCCTTTGGTATTTGTCTCTTAGATAAGACTAAGTTTGTTTATAATTTGTTGGGTATGACAGTACTACTAGATCCACTATCTACCATACAATTATAGACTAAGCAGACACCAACTATAAAAGAAAGATAAATGGGGGAGGTTATTTGATTTGGCATTGGATTTGTCTAAATTTGTCATGTTATGTACCTAATGATTAGGTTACTTGATTTGCTATTCTGAATTGGCCAAGATAGCTCCTTGTTTCTCAACTAGTTCTTTAGATACCTTAAGATTTAAAATATCTTGAATAAGCATGGAAATTTGTCCTAGAATGGCAAGGGAATCCCACATGTTAATTATAACATTTTATTTATTCATTTCATCTATTATGTTAAAATATTCTCCATTAACCTCTGGCTAAAACTTTTGAGCCACTAGTTATTCTCTAGTTAGAAGCATTTGGGGAATAGTCACTATCTCTACATTTTGAATATTTTGTGCTATAGGAATAACAATTTGATCCTTTACATTTTTTTAAACAAAATTAGGAACACTATAATTATTTCTCACATATTGAGCTTACTTAACTTCTCTTCTTTTATCTCTAGTCAGAGATGCCACTTGACCATTTATGTTGCTAGTTTTGCTAACTTGGTTGAATGTAATATGAACATCTAATTGCAAATTAACAGTGATAGCATTAGGATTCCCTAGAAATTGTTTAGCTTCTCCTTGGAATTCCATATTCACATATTTATAGTAACCACATTTAAGAGAGAACTCTCCCTATGTCATTTGTGGCATAGTAATATATTGTGATACCAAGGCTTGATTTTGAGTGTCATTTGGATTAGAAGGCTACCAAACGAGATCTTGCATCAAGTTATTTTGAGGAACAATATATTTTGAGATGGAAGTACTATTAGAATCACAAGATGCATATGCCTTAGTTTGGGTTATAGCTCCTTAATTTTGATAAGGTTGCCTATTGTCCTTGAAAACTTGATAAAGAGGTCTTTGGTTATTAAAGGACTAATAAGTATTCTAGTTTTGCTACTAATAAGGTATACCTTGGTATTTTACTCTCTTGAGTTGAACAATTTCATTTCTAAAAGATCGTAACATGATTTTTAGATCATCAATCTCACTAGAATGATTAGGAGGATCTACAACTTGGATTTTTAGAGATGGAATAGGAGCTAAAGATAGAACATAGGGAACTTGAGGAGGAAGAGGAATAGGTTGAAATTCTAAGAATATGGGCATTAGAGGCCTTGGAACAAGTTTACCAAATTGTATTAAGGTATTTTTTCCCTTATTATAATTTCATAGGCATTCAATAAGGTATTACCACCCATAATTTGTATCATGAAACTTATATTAGAATTAAGGGATTTAAAATAGTAAAAAAAAATGCATAATTTAGAGATGGTCTAACTAGTATAGGTATCATAGTCCATGTATTTTATAATCTAAGGTTAAAATTAGACATGAACTCAAGGGGGTACATTTATATGGTAGTCAATTATTCAACTAAAGATAGATGATCATACTTGTCTTCAAATTTCCTAAGGCTACACCTAAATCATCCCAAGTAATAATGGAGGTTAAAGGAAGATTCATATACCATTTCAATGCTTTTCCTTTGAAATAATCAACAAGTAATCTGATAGCCACATTATCCTGAGTAACATTATGAATAGAACATAGAGTGGAAAAATCTTGGATATGCTCAATAATAATTGTTTTATCTCATTCTCCTAAGAAGAAAGGGATATTTTTTAGGGAATAAATATGAATGTCATCATATTGGGATATATTTAGTGGACTACCCCTATTAAATGGGATAAACACTTGATTTCTAATAACCATTTGGGAAATTTGGCTTAAGGGGATAATAGATTAGACTAAAATGATATGATGACCATGAGATGAATTCTATTTTAGAAGATAAGGTCTTCTACTATTTAATCTTGATATTTTATAAGAAGTATAAGTTAATTCAATATGTTCAAAAGGAATACCTTTACTTGATGATCTTTTTGTAACCTTTGGCATGAAATTAATGTACGAAGGATGTTATGAACTCTATAACTTAAAGGATTTAAAATTTTGATGATGGTATATTTATCCTTCTTATTCAATTTTTTCTTCTCAATCTTTAAATTTAAATTATGCCAAAGAAGTTGGTCCCACCAAGAGTGCCAAAACTATTGGTGTCCTAAATTGCACCCTAGCTGAGTAAAAGATTGTTTAATTATTTTACTCAAATCTAGTCCAACATAGGACTAATCCTAGGCTATGGGTATCCTAATAATGGATCAAACCTTTAGAGAAGGTTGTCTTCCTTTTGGATCTATCACCTAAACTAGAGAGAGATGTTGATAATAACTTATAATGCATGTAAAAGAGGCTATAAACCAATGATTTGATCACTCAAACCCTCATAATACACACTATGAGACACTTTTAAGACAAAATAATATCAATCTCACATTGATATTTTAGAATAAGGTATTAATCAGTTATCAAATTAGCAAGAGAGGGTAAATATCCACTTTCAAGATAGATAATAAACTATAATTTAGACTTATAATGACCTATAAGAAATACTAATCACTTCTTAAAGGTGATAAAAGCTTAGACATAGACAAGGAACATACATTCACTTAACCACAATACATGAATTCATGAAACACACTTCAATCTAGATTAGAAAATGATAGATTTTAGTCTTTGTTACATCAAAAGATGTTATAATACAAATTGCAATAGAGTCTAGTCATACCAAAAGGAGGGATACATTTTAAGGCTTAGAAGATTGTATTTATAGAAGAGAGAGAGAGAGAGAGAGAGAGAGAGAGAGAGAGAGAGAGAGAGAGAGAGAGAGAGAGAGAGAGAGAGAGAGAGAGAGAGAGAGAGAGAGAGAGAGAGAGAGAGAGAGAGAGAGAGAGAGAGAGAGAGAGAGAGAGAGAGAGAGGACCAACCACTTTTAATTGATTTTATAATGAGGAGTAACTCTTCATGACTCAAAAATCATGAATCCATGCCATTCTATAAATTTAAAACCAATCAAATTTATTGGTTTTCTTGTAACTTTCATGTCAATGAGACATAACTAGCCAAATATTTAATCTTGCTTTGACACTCAATCACTACCCTTTTTTATATATCAGGTCATAAAAGACCTATTATATATTTATAGAGCTTAAATGTCCTTATTAGATTCTAAAATATACATTTCATTTCAATCCTAGGATATCTTCAAACTTGACTTCTTTGTATTTACTTGTCTCAGCTAAAAAATGGCTTGTCAACTTCCATAAAAAATATCATGCACTTGTCCTTTGTTTATTGCCTGTCAAAAACTAACATGGATAATTGACATATTGACCAATCTTACCAATTGGACATGTATGTGCCACTTATCATGTATTAACTTACCCTTAGGATTCACTAACTTAATTTGACCTTACACACATTTTTTTATCTTGGATGCATAATTAAACATGCACCATTGATCTACCTAGGACCATTAACCTATTAGTAAAAACTCGCCATTATATATTCTATATGATCAAATGTGGATCATTTATATTCATATTTTAAATCAAATAGCTAGTTCATGAGGTCTAACTTTGATGTTAGCATGCATGTATTTTACATTTGTGTGAACATATTTGACATTCATGTGACTATCAATCTCTGATCACTAATAGATGATTTTTGAGATTTAATTTGACATTTGTGTAGAAATCTTTGATATATTTGGAAACCAATGGTTAATTTTTGTTCCTAAATTTAACACTTCTAGGACCATCCTAGACCTTTTTAAATTCAAATGGATACTCATCATAGCCTAAAATTGACATTTACACGGGCGTCTTTTACCCTATTGGAACACAAATTCCCTAGGTCATTTTCTTTGGACTTATTTTCTATGGGCCTTTTATATTAGACACTTTCCCAAATAAATTACCATTCAAGACTTTTGCATTGATCCCTTTCCTAAAATAAATACCCTTTAAGAATTTATCTTTGGAAAATTTTATCAAAGAAATGACCCTTTGAAACTTTTGTTTGGGCCACTTTCTCAAAGAAATGACACTTTGGGAGTTTTATTTCAAACATTTTTCTTAAAAAATGACCATTCATCCTTTTCATTTAGTTCACGTTATCAAATAAATGACCCTTTGGGATTTTATTTCAGACAAATTTCCCTAAACTATACCCTTTAGAACTTTTATATCTAAAAAAATGTCTAAGAGAATTTAGTTTTTTGGGAAAATTGTTTAGATAATTTTCTTGAAAGAATACACACTTAAGCTTTTACCTCAAAAAAAATGTTTGAATGAATTATTTCTTCAAAAAAAAATTTCAAACAAATTTTTTGAAACAATTCCCAACACTTTTCCAAAAAAGAGCTAAAACAAATTTCTCGAAAGAGTGAACACTTAACCAAATAAAAGGTTTGAAATAATTTAGCTTTAGCCCAATAAAATCCAAAATAATTCCCAAGTAAAGACTTAGCCAAAAAAATTATGTACATATCTTTTCCAAGGTTTGTAAGCTCTTCTGAACTCATGCTTGAAATTTTTCTTGATCCTTGAAGGCCTGAATGAATTATGAAAACCTAAAGCTTTTACAGACTTATTTCATGACGTTGAACTACTTGGTTTCACCATGAATCCTACTAAAGAGCTTTTTTCTTTGCTCCATAGACTTGTCCCTTATAAATTAAAAAAATACACTTTACGTAATCTCAAATTGTTTCAAAATATTTGTACTCTACATGATGCCTTTGGTTCACTAATTCTTTAGAAAAATTCATTCATTTGTTCAACCATTAGACCACTCTACTGTCTAGTCAAACTTTGTATGCGGGCCAAAAAATGGCCAATAGTAGCATCATAAAATAATCTCTACTTTTATATCTCTTTATAAAAAATGACTAATGAAATATATGAATGCATCATTTACCCTTCTAAAATGTTTCCTACTTTCCTCAAGGGTGATTTCAAGGTAATAATTGAAGACCTTTTTGACTTGGTTAGGCACTGTGTTCAACCTTGGGAAGCCTCTCCTCTTTGCTAATATGTACACTAGATATGAAGTCATAAATAACTTCTATATATTTTGGACTTACATACATTATTTTTGGATGGAGTTACTTACCAATTGGCCATAATGGATAAATATTTATTTTGGTGTATTACCCATATGTATTGGTACATTCAATCCTAAAAGTTCTTACCATCAGGGTTCTTAGTGACTCTATGTAAGAGTATTATTAAGTCATCAATTCATCCTTAAAGTCTTTTATTTTCATTATTCTAGGTATTATTATATATGTAGGCCTAAGAAATTTTAGCCATTATTTATTAAATACCCTTAAACATCTAGTGTTAGTAACTTGATAAAACTTCTTGGATGAGTTAGGAGTTATATAGAGATAACTCTCATATTTTAGAATCAAGAACATTGACTCTATGAAGTTGGAGACCACATTAATAATCATTTATCCCTTGTAATTTAATATTTCTCTCTTTTCTATATCATAATGCTTCACCAGTGTGAGCACAATCTTAGGGCTCTACACTGATAAGGGGAAGGCTACTACTTGGGGTAGTCCATAATCATAAATGTTCTAAATCTAGTCATTTTTTAATTAAACATTTACCCTTGTCCATAAATAACCTAGGTCAATATGACCTAATTATATGTCTATGATTACATTAGTGTTGGATTCCAATCCAAGTGGGACACTAGGTCCCTTAGATTTGAACTTCATTTCTTTTCTAGACATAGATTATAGGAAATTTGATATGAGAAATCCAAGTGTAGTGTTGGTAGTCTTTGGAGTCATAAAATGTAGGTAAAATTTCTAGTGGGATTTGGAGTTACAACTACAAGTGAAATATTTGGTGGGTTTTAGACTTGGAAAACACACTTGCAAGGTTTGATAAAACCTCTTGTGGGCTTTGGAGTTGCTTTTTCACTAAGATTATCCATGAAGTTATGTGTTTATTTATATAGATGAGAACTCTATGGGTTTTGAACTTTCTATTGCAAGTCAAAATTACATGGGTCTATGTGGGAAATATTCTAGGAATATTTTTATACTTTTTAAAATGAACCATAGTTTTAATAAGCTATAAAAATTAAAAGGAACTCAAGGAAGTAGACAAACTTTGAGAAAAATGAAAGTGAGAAATGCAAGCAAATATATACCTTATCTTTTTACATGGAAAATATAAACTAAGCCTTTTTTATATAAAGATAGAAATATTATTAAAAAATACATGGTAAAAATAGAGGAATACCATTTTACATGAGATGGTAATGTTTTTGTGGTTTGTGGCTATGTGAATGAGGTGTGGTATTTCTTAGCATCATGGCAAGGTCATGGCTTAGATTCACAGAGATCCAATCTCTTAATTAATAGAATAAATAATTATTTTTAATTAACCCATTTTGATTATATAATCTCAAGCCCACAATTAATGCACCATAGGCTAGTTTTTAGAGAGAAGTTCATAACTTTGGAGTTTTAGAGCAATTTTATAATTTTATAAAATTACAGTTTTTCACTTTGACTTCCACTTTCCATTAGGTATCTTGGTGCATTAGAAATGAGAAAGCAAAAATTGAGGTGAAGTTTTCAACTTTTAAATTCTCCAGTTAAAACCAAATTTATAGTTTATATAGGAAGGATAGTTGGTGGGAAGTGGGACTTAAGTTAAAATTTACAACTTTACAAGTCACAAATTATAATTTGAGTTCTAGTTTTTTATGGGAGTGATGCATGGGAAGTGGAGGTTAAATTTTAATTTTCAACTTGAAAAGTTAAAAATTTAATCTAAATCTCTAATTTATATAGGGAACATGTTTGGTGGAAGGCAGAGCTTTGATTGTAATTTGCAAGTTTGAAAGTTACAAATTGTGAGTGGTGTTTTAGTTTCTGATGGTTGTGCGTTGTGCAAGAAGTGAAGGTTGGGATGAAATTTGAAAATTTTTAAGTTTAAAATTACATTAAAATATCTATTTTCTATCAAGTATGGTGTTTGGTAGAAGGTGGAGGTTGGGATGCAAATTGTGATTTTACAAGTTGCAAATTGTACCCAAATCTCTAGTTTCCACTAGCTTAACAAAAAAGGTGTATTATGTCATTATAAGGCCTTTATCTAAAAAATTAATGTTTTTCCCCTAGGGTAATCTATATTTTGATATTTTTAGGTAAAAAATATCAACATTTTTGGTGATCTCTATAGGGTGATTGATTTTTAATCAGTTTCTTTGTAGTAGTCTTGTAGTTCATTAGGCATAGAGATATTTTAAACTTAACACACTTTAATTGGGGAAGAACAAAATTAAGATTTGCTTAAATAAGAATGAAACAGAGAAAAAATAAATAAAAACAAACTAAGGAAACAAAAAATCCTAATGAGTTGACTTGTATGAAAGCACTTAATGGGAAAAAAACTAAACCTAATATATATAATATTTTTTGAAATGAATTCCCATCTCAAAAGCAAGATTTGAGGTATATCCCATTGACTAGGATAGGTAGTTCCAAGCCATCAAGCTTGGATAGATGGAATACATTCTCTCTTTTTCACTGATTTATAATGTATAGACTATTCCATATTTCATCAAACTTCATATTTTTACCTGGTTTAGCTCTTTTAACATCCCACATCAGAACCATGTCCCCTTCATTAAAGTTCTTATCGAACAATTTTTTTCAAAAGTTCTATTTATTTGAGCTTGATTTGATTTGAAAAAATTCATTGAATAGTTCCTGACTTATTCTAACTCCATGAGTTATGCCAATCATACTATCATTTCATCATTTTTAATCAATTCCAACTGATGATTGATTTTTATATATGGTAACTTAATTGATAATAAAAGTCTTGCTTCCCTTCCATATACCAATATAAATGGATAATTTACAATGGATCTCTTGGGAATGATCCTATCAGCTCATAGTGATAATTTTAACTTTGTGTGCCATATCCTTTGGTTGTCTTCCATTATCCTTTCAAAATCCTTATGATATTTTTATTGGTAGACTCAGCCATGCCATACCCTATAAGTAATAATTGGAAGTACTCAGGTATAAATTATGCCTTACATCCCATTAACTCACTTTAGTGCCTACAAAGGCTTTGGCATTGTCTGAGATAATGGTGTAAAGACCACCAAATCTTGTGACAATGCCATCCATGAATTCTAGGATAAATTCCTCCATAGCATCTTTCAGTGCAACTACTTTAGTCCATCTGATAAAATAATCAATTTTCATAAGGACCCATTTGTGTCATGCACTTGATGGTGGATTTATCATACCAATGAAATCTAATCCCCATTGGGTAAATTGTTCATAAACTTGGATTGGTTTGAGAGAGAGAGATGTAATATTTTTTTGCATGTAAATTAAGCACACTTCTCATAGTTCCTTACCTATTGATGGGCATATTTGAATATTTTAGGCCAATAATATCACCATCTCATTATTTTGATGGTTTTGGTTCTTACATATAAATTTCCACCTAATGGATAATCATTAAATTACTCAAGCACCATGGGAATTGGTCATGCTTGATACACCTTAGTATGAATCCATTTATATCTTTTCCAAATAATACTCCATCAATAAGAACAAAATGAATAGATTGGAGTTTAAAATACTTTTTTTAGACTAATATAAATCATATGGGTACTCACCAATCTATAAGAAGATGGTCATGTCATGGATCCAACTATTGAATAGAGGTGGAGTGGCTGATTGGGATGTATTTCAAGCATATAATACATCAGATACTACCTCAATAGTCTTTATATCAGAGGCTAGTTATTCACATAAGCCTTTTCCTCTTACAATATTTGAAATTTTTATGTTCACATCATATTCCACGACTAGTGTGGTCCATGTTACTCTTTTTTCATTTATTTCCTAGCTTAGAAATAACTCTTTGACACTTTGATGAATAACCATTAGATTAATTTTATTATTGGAGAGCATATGCCTAAACTTTTTGAGATCTTTAATTATATCATATACTTATTTCTCCACAAAATATTACTTTTATTCATAATCCTTAAAGGATTAACTAAAGAAAGATATTGGTTGTTCTAACTATTATTTATTATGTTGGGTTAGAATAGATAAAATAATACCTTCCCCTCCAAAAGCATAGATAATGAAAGCATCTCATAGTTTGGGTTGACCATGGTTGGAGCCAGAGAAATAGCTTACTTGATGGCTCTAAAACTATTTTTTCCTTTTTGTGTCTAGCTAAAAATGATACCCTTCTTAATCATAGCAATAAGGGGCTTGTCTATAAAGGCAAATTTTGGAACAAATCTTATTAATAAGTTGATCTTTCCTAGGAAACTTTGTAGCCCCTTTTTATGGCTCAATAGTGTTAGTGTAGATATAACACTTATTTTCTTTAGATCTATTGCAAGACCCTATTTTGAAATAATGTGTCCTAATAGTTTCCCTTTATGAACTATGAAACTGCACTTTTTTGGATTGAGGGACACTTCAAACTCTCTACACCTTTCAAAAAAATTCCTTAGATGATCCAGATGTGCATTAGCATGTTTTGAATAGATAGTGATGTCATCTAGGTATAATAAGATCATCTCATTGATCAGACCTCAAAAATACATATCCATGGCTCTCTATAATGTTACACTAGTATTAGACAAACCAAAAGGCATTTTTTATATGCATATGTGCCCCTTTTTGTAATGAAAGTAGTTTTGAACTAGTCTGATTCCTACACCAGGATTTGGTTATATCTAGAATAACCATCTAGAAGGGAAAACCTTTCATAGCTTGATATAGTTTGAAAACATTTCTCCATGGGTTGAAGGGGATAATGATCCTTCAAGGATGCTTTGTTTAGGTCCCTAAAATCTACACATAGCCTGATCTGACTGTTCCTTTTCTTTGCAAATACTAAATTAGCAACCCAAGATGATTGTTTGATAGGGAAAATTATATTAGCCTCTATTAGTTTGGACAACTTGATCTTCATCAAGGGTTCTATTTTTTTATTTATTGGTTTATGTTTATGTCTAAAAATTTTAGTATTTGGTTCAAGCTCTATTGTGGTTGGGTTAAGCTAGGTTCAAACCCCCTTACATCTTGATAATTCCAAGTGAAGATATCATCAAATTCCTGACATAAATTAATAAAATCATGTTTTTAGAGTCATTACATACCTTTCCAATCTTCAATGTTTTTCCTTTTGAATGACTACTAGATTGTAGTCTTATTCATTAATCATGATATTCTTATTTTCACTTTCTAGATGATCATTTGAGTTGAAGATACTCTCTAAAGTAACAAGGTCCATGGGTAATTTATTTTTCTTCAACTGAATGATTTTATCATTGTATTTATCTTGGAGTCTTGACTAGTTTTTAGTAGAGAATTAAATTTCTTCTCCAAGAAAATTCAGAATTTGTTAACCACTATCAAAGGCTTTCCAATTGGTTGTATTATCAAGAATATATGGTCTTACTATCAACTTTACATGTTGTCTATTCTTTTTCTTTATTTCTTTAGGAAAGTTATATTGGGAAGCTACTGAGGCCATATGATCAACATCCTTATTATGTTCACTTATTACCACTTAAATGTTTAAATTAGTAAATTATTTTAAGAGGTCCCAAACCCTACATTTTTATGATCTCAAAAATTTATTCTTGGTTATGATTTTAGATCTTACTTGGTGAAAAATCAACTCACTGTCACCAAATACTTGTATTGATTATATCCCTCTTTCATTGGCTAGTTGGAGACCTCAAATCAAAGCTTCATATTCAACTACATTGTTAGTGTAGTTAAACCAAAGTTTGAAAGAATAGAAATATCTCTTCTTTTGTGGAGAGATCAAAACAATACCTACACCTATACCATTGCTTCTTCTCAAGCCATCAAATAAAATTTACCACATTAATTAGAGATCCTCAACTAGCTTCACAAGATTTGGAATAATTATATCATTTTCATGGATGCAATATGTACCCAACCCAGATTTTTGTACATAGTCATATTGATCAAATTAGAGATTTAATCCCAATTCATCTGGATGAGTGTCTGAGATATATTTCATATGTGTTGTGACTTCATGACCAAGCTCCACTTTTTGATTTTACAATACACAATTCATATCCATAGGGATAGGAGTATATGGCTCAATATGATCTTTATGATTGGTTTAGCTTTTATTATTACTCTTATTTCATATCTCTTCCAAAACAACATGTGATATCAATCAGTGGATAGATACCCTCCTATTTTTATAGTGAAGTCTCAATAAAGTTAGATATTAAAATAAGGGGAGATTAATAACTGAGATATCATTGAGAAATTGATAATCTTAGATATGCATGGATGGTAAGGTTTAAAATTTTTATAGTTTTGACTAGCTGAATAGTATGCCCATCCAATTAAACCACACATTTTGAGATAGGTGTATACTTAATACCAAGAACATCAACTATTTTCTTGTGCATAACAAAACTACTAGCCCCTAACTATGCCATGCAATTATGGATGAGATGTTTCCCAGCTATGAGTGAAAGGTAAAAATTGGGAAGCTTACCATTTTGCTTACTTTGGTGTCAATTTTTGGTTGACATAAATTAACTATAGAATTAGATCCCTTAGTTGGAAATTTGTCTATTATTTGGAATTTTATCAAATATTCCTATAGCAAGTCCATTTGTATTGGAATGGATAGTATTTAACATATAGTGATATTCAAATTAGTTTTCTTCATTTGTTCAATAATACTAAAATTAATGTTAGGAAACTTTACTAGTGCCTTTCTGGGAGCTATGCCTTCTTTCATCTAGCCCATTGGCACATTGGGTGACCTCTATACTATATTTCCTTTTGTAATCTCTTGTAAAACTTTAGAAGTTATAGCTTGTTCCACCTTAGGGGTTGATCACTTTCTATTGCCATTTTATTTGAATGTGTATTTTATACTACTAAACTACCATCATCGATTAGTGATTCCTCATGAATTACTCCATAGAAATCCTCCCTTTACTAGTTCAATATGGTAGCTTCACTTTTAGAAGGAATTCATGTGTTTTCTTGATGGGAAGTGGATTCTTTTTACTATCCATGAGTGTTTGATATAGTTTGTACCATCAAAGCTTGACCGATGTCACCATTAGGACATGCATTCTGGTTCTATGGTTAAGCACAAGGATAACACCTCTCATACTCCTAAATTGGGTTGTTTTGAATAGGTATAATAGTTTTGGAAATACTTGGTGTAGGTAGAACCTGGATATTCAGAGGTTTAACCTACATATTTTGAATTTGTGGCTATGAATTACCTTTGTATGGCTATTTATTGGGTTGGTATGTTTGGTTAGCTTGATGATAAGGCATGTAGTTTTGGGATTGTTGCCTTTTCATTACTACCAACTCATTTCCAAAACTCAAGTACTGACTTAACCTCATATAAATCATCATTAGGAGTAAGATTCAATTTTTTTGCTTTTCTTATGTGGGAATTGGGGCAACTATAGGTTGCATTGGAGTCACCTCTAGAAATATAGGCATTGGTAACCTTAGGGTAATTTTCATATCTTGAATTAGAAAATTTTAATCTTTTATTAAAATTTAATAACATTATGGAGTGTGGTGCCACCCATTTACTAAATCATGATATCTATATCACTATTTTAAATCTCTTAAGTAATATAGGAAAACATTATTTGGGGTTGACTTGACCAACACTGACATTTTATTCCATGTCTTTTGAAAGCAAAAATTGAAATCACTCATGAACTCATGAGGATCTTATTGAATAGATATTAGTTGTTCAACCAAGGAGAGGTGGTCACTCTTATCTTAAAATTTCATGTATAGTCTAGTACCTAAGCCATCCTAGACATGAATAGAATTAGAAAGCAGACTTATATACCATTGTATGGATTTACCCTTAAATGAGGAGATTAGAAGTTTGATTTCAATATTTTCTTGTACTATATTATGAATTGACCAAATATTAGCAACTTTTTTTTATATGTTTCATGGGAGTGGTGTAAGTTTCACTAGTAAATTATGGAATGATTTTTAGAGCTGAGGTGGGTATATCATCATACTAGGCCAAATGAAGTGGGATGCCTCTATTGAAGGATACAAAATTTTGATATTTGGGAGCCATAATGGGAGGTATGAAATTACTGTGGGTATTTATAGGAGATGCAAATTGATTTTTTAGATATACTCTAGTGTAAGGTATAATTGATCTTGATTTCATTTTATATGGAAATGACAATTCTTACAAGTCAGCATTCTTACCTTTAGTAGATGATCTTGTTTGTATCTTTGGCATACATAAACTTAGATTTACTAAATCTATAAGATAATAGAGTCACCAAGTGATTTTAAAATGTGTACAAGGCTCATACTACACTTACTGAGAATAAAACCAATCCATTACTAATAGTTTTTGGGTCTTATAGGGCATGCCAAAAACTGTTATCATATAGACATTTCACCCATCCTTGTGTTGTAGCATGTTGTGCAAAAATATAATGATACAATGGGATCACCTCTAAGATATAGTACATTAGAAAATTGAGGTGAACCTCCAAATAAGGTTGGCTTCCTTTCACCAAGTAAATTTAAACTAATAAATTACTAATTCATGTATAAATTATCTTCTTAGTGATGTTGCTTCTAAACTATGGTTTAACTGTGAGGGAAAGAGTTTTAATAAATGAATTTGTAAATCTAGAAATGGTGATTGTGCTAAATATTTATAGTGGATTTCAATGATTTATTTGTATGAACATAATATAATAATAAATATATTAAAACTTATTAGAGCACAAACTCATGTAAATATGAAATCAAAGGTAATATTGGGCATTTCCAATATAAGGAACAAGATTATTATTATTAATCAAACAATCTCTCAAAAGGGAAAAAAATACCATAGATGAAATATTGTGACTAAAATAAGAATGAAAACATTCACAAATTTGACAAATAGCCTTTCATACACAAATATAATACAAAAAAGGAAGGAAAATATTTAATCTATTACCATTTTCTAGGTTACAACATGTAGATCAATTGTTGAAAATATAAAATAATTTATCTAATAGAAAAAATGATAATGGGATACACCATAGTACCCATATTTATACAAAATACTCTCTTATAAGAGGAGTATTAAAAAACCTCATGAAAAGGGGCATGATCTTTAACTAGAATGGCATCTTTGGCAAGGTGAAAATATGGGAAAAGGAACATGTAACTATTAGGAATTCCAAAACTATTGGAGGCATGGAGAAACCTTTTTTAATCTTCATGAAACATCCTCATGATATTTATTTTAGCTACTATTATATTTTTCATGCAATAAGGCATGAAAAAATGAACTCATACTTAGAATAATACAAATATTTTAGATATCTTAGGTTATTTTTTTCAAAACCCAACTTGTACTTTTCAATTGGGACTTTTACAACCTTTTAAGTCATCTAACTTTGAAAAAATTTGAAATATAATTTACAACATGAGTTTTTGAAAATAATCAACTTAGACTTTGTCAAAAATAAAAATGTAATTTACAATTTTGCTTTTGATAACTTTTCAACATGTCAAAAAGGTACTTGAAAATTACAAGAGGATCTTTCTCAAAAAGAGCTACCAAATTCATAGTTGAAATTTACAATCTAAAACTTTACAATATTTTTTACAACAAAGAAATATAATATACATAATTAATTTGATTGAAATACTTAATCTACAACCATAACATCTAAATACTCCTTGTCCTTCTTTGATTGTGTCTTCTCAATATAAGCATCAAATATTTTGAATATCTCTAGGATATGATCTTCATAGGGACCAAATGAATATAGGTTTATTATTTCACATTATATAATTATGTTAAAGAGTTCCCTTTTTGCATCATTATATACTTGAGTATCTTTCCCCATCTGATCCAGTGTATTATGATATCTGATAAATTAGTGGATAGAACTCAAGTTGAATGTTGTGTCTCATATTGAATCTCTCTTGACCACTCCTTTGAACCTTTTGATCTCTTCCTAATAAATACTCATTTATGTCTTAAAATATGCCTGACCAACTTTCATAGCTTTGTAGTAGTCCATTGTTAACTTAATGACTCTATTTACCTTTAAAATGAGCTCATCTACCCAGTCCTTTATATCCCTTCCCATATTGCCAATTTTTTATACTACATCAAGTGTTTCTTTGTCAAAGATCTTAGTGATAGATTGTGTTGGTTGAAAAACAAGATCAATGAAATTCTTCAGTGTAATTATTAACTATTCAACCTTATTCTTCAATTCATCCATGGTTAATAATCTATTCAATTTGGAAAATATATTCAAGACATTAAAAGAGATTTATTTGAAATTGCTAGTCATTTGAGAGTGGTCCAAGATTAGGTAGAGGTATTAAATCATCTTCAAGAAAATTAAATTCCACCCTGGTGTCAAGATATTCATTACTAATGAACACTTCAAGATCTCCCATGAAGCTATTGTAGAATTGTTGCCAATGGTCCTCTTCTTCAGGGATGTTCTCTATCTCAAAAATGGTTCTATATGAGTTTTCCTCATGGATAAATTTTAAATAAATATGATCCTATAATCAATCCATATTAGATACCACAATATCTTGAGGAATATCTTCATTTTTGATAACTAATATGTGATCAAGAGGTTCTTAAGAAATAACCTCTTAATGTACATCTAAGACTTCCTCCTATTGGATCTCATGTCTAATTTGTACTTATTCTTATAAATCCTCCTCTTTGAAATTATGGAATATTGAATCATGATCACTCTTTCTAAGTTGTGTTCTAATAATGATCTATTCTTATGACTTTGATAATCCAACATCATCAGTTGCGAGTTAAACATGGAGCTCACTACTTACCTCTTGAAGGAGTGGAATAGGATATTATTTGGATGAATTAAAGAGAGATGAGACATATGTGACACCTCCTTGGTATAAGTATTTGTCTTTTATATTCACATCTTCCTCCTTTTGCATACTACTCTAGATGGATTTTTAGGATGGAAATGACCTTGATTCTTAAGGACAGAGGGATGAGGGTTGAGTATCTCTAGATTTACTAGACTACATGATTTGGTTCCAAGATGTGAAAGCTAGAGGCTCTTCATTAACCTTATAATTATGGTTTTCCTCCTCTTTCCTTGTCTTAAGATCCAACTCTTTGATTTATCTATCTATATTATCTTGGAATAGCTTCTCTTTAAGATGTCTAGTGGCTACATGATAGTGAACACAAGAGGATCCTATCTCACTTTTCCCACCACCTAAATTCACCACTTGATTCCAATTTAGAAAGTTTAAGGACATTTTAGGGGGTCTTGAGGAAGAATAGAGGGATCTCAGATGTCAATAGTAGCCTACTCAATAGTAGTCCCCTTCTTTCTTGACAACTCTCTTGTATAAATATCTAAGAAGGGAAAGTCTAAGGAACACCTGAATAAATTTAAATGGTCAAAGGGTCACTTGAAGTGGTCTCATATGAAGGAATGGGTGGCACATAAGAAGTATGATGTGGTATATATGAAGGTACATAATATTGGCAAGGTTAGACATACTGCTCTTCAAGGATTTTTAGATTATCCTCAATACTTTGAATGTAACCACTTACATCCATCATCTCACCTATGAGATTGTTTCAATTTACTCTCTCAATAGGTTCCTATTATCCTTTCACTTATTGTAATGACTCTCTCACATAATGGATTAGGTGATTAGGGACATTTTGGCCATAATACTTTTAGGAGTATAACTCTAGTGCATTATTTTCAAGGCTTACTAATGTTTGCTTAAGTGTTGGTATGGATGAATCATGATAGGGTTGGTAAGGAGAAATATTTTGATGGAGAAGGTAAGATTCATGACTTTGATAATAAGGATCATGTTAAACTTGAAAAAATTACTCATAGCTTTGATAGGATTTTTGATAAGGGTGGTTAGGGTCATATGGATTATGAGGATCATAATGGAACTATTGATAGAGAGGTTAATGATAGGGGTATTCAACATAGTTATCCATAGAAAATTTATATGCAATTGAGATTCAAGAATTGATTAGAAACTTCACTAAGACATACCTAGCCTACTCATAACCATAAGCTTGATTTAGAGTCACCAATAGTGCTAACTTTATTAATTTCAAAAGCTTATCAAATGAAAGACACACCAAGATCTTCCCACTCTTTTGAACCTTTGACCCATTGGGAGTGCCAAAACTAGTGGAGGTATATATTTCACCCTAGATAAAAGAAGAATTTTTTGGGTTCTTCTTTCAAATCTAGCTCAACATGGGATTGACCCCAAGCTATGGGTATCCTATAATGGGGTCAAAGCTTTAGGAATTTTAACAAGGCTGACTCCTTTGATGCATCATTTTATCTCATTTCTAATACTAAGACCTACTATTAACCAGGTAAAGGGGATAGAGATATAAATTTAAATGGGAACATAAGATAATAATGGTGATGCACTTAAATGATGGATGATCCACTCTATTTTAACTCCTAATAAATAGTAATGATATAATCAAAAGACTAGATCCAATACTCCAAATATCTATCATGCATTAGTGTTTTATGAAGAGGTTCACCAAATGATCAAAAGCTGAGGGAAGTGATGGAGAGGTCTAATGAAAGACACTAAATATTCAAAGTATTCACATGCAAGCTTTGATCAATGTTAGAAATATGATTGCCATTGAGGTCAAAAGGGACATTATGAGCACATGATTATGCTTTAGGATTGGATATGGTTATTATAGGATATTTAAAGGACTCTATCATAGGTCAAGGATGATTAGAATACTTGTGTGTATGATTAGAACTCATCTAGTTCATATTGATCATCTAGATATTTTGGGTCTATGGTAGGAATATATGCGAAGGAATTTTACTAACATCACCATTGACATGTGTGAATGAGTATGTAGGAGATGGTCACATGGTTATGATAACATTAGTCCCTAGTTGTTATGAACTAGATTTGAAGACATGTGATGAAGCATAATTGAAGATATTGGGATGAAAATTTGGATACTCAAACTAAAATTACTAAGTTTCTATACTTATCCAAATTTTACAAAAGGGTTTAACAAATCCAAGTAAGCATATTGATGAGGTTAACATACACACATATGGAGGTTCGAGGATAAAATGATCATATGAGTCTATTCATTTTTGTGCCTTATTTTTATGAGCCAAATCTTAGGTCACATGATGTATCTTGAAAAAATATATGTATGATAAAGGTATGGCTCTAGAATATTTTGATAGTGTTTTCCAACACTTTGTCAAATTTGTAGGTTACAAGATAAAAATAAGTAGGCACTTTCATGATGCTATATCTTACACATATGAAGGATTTATGAGTATATGAATATATGGATGGAATTCCCTATGTAAGAGGATCATATGCACTAAATTTCAAGTCAAGAAACTAGGGTAAATAAGCATTATGAAGGAGAAAAGTTAACCTTCTAGGTGTGTTGAAATGGTCTACATACTCAGTCAAAACTACACAAATTCTTGTAAACTTTTCATGCTTTTACAAATATCATTTATGGACATTTTCAAAGGAAATAGATAGAATATATGTTATGGGTTTTTAAAGATAATATTGAATATATGGTTTAGAGGTTAAAATGAGAAGGAATGAGCTCAAAATTTAATTATATTTTCTCTCAAACATGATAATGTTTCTCAGTTAAACCCTAAGGGTTTAATTCATGGCATTAAATCATCTTTTATATTTTGATGTTTATCGGATATAGCTTAGACCTAATAGCCTAAGTTATAAATTAAGCCTTTGTCATCATTATAAAACCATCCCCTCGACCTAGTAATTACTGAGTTCAGGAAAGATCAATGGACTTAATATTTCCTAAGTCTAAGAATTTATATTTATCTTATCTTGATCAAATGTAATTTCATAATATTATGATGAAGATCCAATGGAGTGTAGTGAATTTAAATTATCAAAGGCTTCTCCAAGTAAACACTCAAGTGAAAAGTGTCATGATGGTGAAGCTTGCATAGTAAATCAATGATGTTATTTAAAGTCAAATCCTAAATGATAAATATGAGGATGACAAGTTTCTCGATAGTAATAAATAAAATAAATATGAAGAAGGTGTGTACTAATCCCAAGTGTCACATTTTCAAGATCTAAACAAAGATAAAGATTGAGCTTGTCAGAAGATCTGATGGTGAATAAAAAATCATATAAAGGAGATCCAATGGATCAAGTGGACTCAGATGGAATAGTACTCAATATTTATCAAAATAGTTGTGAGTTAAGGACTGAGAAAGTATAAAAATATTGATGGAGTGAAAGTGATTCAAATACCCAAAAAGTAATAAGATGGGATAAAGAGATTGATGTTTAACCAAAGATAGTGATAATATTCATGCATTTATGGAGATTAAATGGATCATGGGAGCTTAGATCAAGAAGATTGATGGAATTATTTTAAAGATGATAAAGCTAAAGTTTAGAAGCGTATAAAGATCAAATAGAAAACATTATCCAATCATAGATTGATCAAATGGATGTGATTTAAATTTGATTAGTTTAAATGTGGATCATCATATTGTGGCACTAAAGACAAGATTAAAGGTCAAAGTTTAAATTTATGATTAGACTAATGGTCAAGCATTAAAACATACAATACATTATAATCAAGCCATAAATTATGACATAGATAATGAGATTGATCAATGTGACTAAGCAAATATATGTAATAAGGTATGCACATCATAACTAGAGCCTGAGATTTGCTAAATATAACAAAAGACTAGGAATCACATTGGTAGAGCATGAATTCAAGATGTAGGAAACTTATAGTTTAATAAATTGTAACTAAGTCCAAAATAGATTATGATGTGTTATAGTTTGAGTGTGAACACATAAAAGATATGAAGATATAGATCAAAAGATTTTATATATAACATCTAGTATATAAGCAAATGTTGTTGTAGTACTGGAATTGTATCATATAAAAGAATATCTAGACACCGATAGAAGTGCCAAGAGGATGAGCTATTGTTGAAGTGTGTCAAATATAAAATATAGAGACACATAAGATCAGAGTGAGACAAAGAGATGAAGTGTGTCTAATATAGAGATATATAGACATAGAGATATAGGGGCATAAAGGAAGAAAGGCACAAAGAGATAATGTGTAGAGAATGAATAGTTATAGATTAGAATTGTAATAGAGAGAAAAAAGTTGGATTAATTTATGAATCTATTTTTTAAACTAGAGTTATAGCTCCATAGAGATCTAATTGGTTGGTGCCATCAATTAATATGATTTGGTTCTTAATTAGGTGATTGGTGTCTACTTAGGGTTGGTTCCTTTAAACATAGTAACTAGTGAGGTTTAGCTAAGTTGATGCTTAAATTGGGGATTGGTGTCTCTTTAATATTGGTGTCCTTAAAAGTGTAAACAGTGAGGTTTTCAAGTGAGGCTTTGAACTATGAGGCTAGATTAGAATAGTAGATTCTAGCATCTATTCTCACAATGGTTTTTCCCTTTGGGTTTTCCATATATAAACTTGGTGTCATATGTATTTATGTGTGTGTGATCTATGTGTATTTGATATGATATATATATATATACATATATATATATACATACATATATATATATACATATACATATATATATATATATATATATATATATATATATATATATATATATCTTTTAATTTATCTTAAAAAGAACTTAAATGACTAGTTTTAATTGATATGTTGATTCACCCTGCTTTTAGTATCTAATTATGTTCTAACAATTGGTATCAAAGCCCTATTTCCTTATAATAAGCTTAATCAACTCAGGTAGATCTTGGAGTAGTGAACATAAATATCTAGTCAAGAAAGATCTTCATCAAACAAAGCACCTTAGTTTAATGGATCTAACTATGCATTATAGAGCATAAGAATGGAAGATTATTTATCCTCATTAAAGTTTGATGTATGGATGCTTATGGTAAATGGATATACATCCCCTACTATAACTCTAACTGATTAGGCTACCAAGAAGGCATATGAGAGAAATTCCAAGGCTAAAAAGGTTATTCTATGTGGATTGTCTAATTCAATGTTTGTCAAAGTGATGCATTATCAAAATGTATAAGACATTTATAACAAACTAAAGATCATATATGAATGATATGACAAGGTAAAGTAGACCAAGCTAAAAACTTACAAAGGTAGCTTTTAAATCCTTAAAATTAATGAAGAAGAGAAGATTTAAAACTACCTCATCAAATCAAACAACACTTAAAAAAAAATTCAAATAAAAGATGTAAATATTCTCTTACACACCTTTGTGTCCACTCAATAACAATGAAATATCTAATGCATATGTTTATGAATGTAAAATAAAATACATATCAAGTTCTTAAGATAGATAAAAAATGATTTGAATGTATAAGAAAGGAAGGTGATTGTAAGGAAAAAAATGAGGTAGCTTCTCCATTTCAACTAGGTTGAGTGACCTTTGATGGACCTCTTTAATTGTGTCTTCATTAAATTTGGAAAAGATAAACTATATAAGAACATTTTTAAATTACCTACACTTATGAGGTCACATATAATTAAATTTGTTGCAATATTTAAAAATAAATAATAATAATAATAATTTATTTAAAAATATATCTACTTGAAATAAATAATCGTATGAGGTTTCTTTTAAATTTATTATTATTTCATGTCAATATAACATCGTGAAAAAAAAAAGAGTGAAATTGTAAAAGGGAAAGACAAAATCAATTTCCCCAGCACCAAAAATTAGAATGTAGAAGAAGATATAGAGTGGGAGAGAATTGATAAACCTAGGGAGGAAAATCTAGAGGAAGAAAAAGGTACTGAAAGCTAGAATACAAATTCAAAAGAGGACGAAGAATGTCAAGAGAAGAATGAGAAAGAAGGAGTCAGCAAAGAAGAGGAATCTGAAAATAGTAAAGAAGAAACTGAGGAAAATTAGAAAGTGTCGGAGGAAGATATTGTCTAGGATGGCCCTCTTGAGGACCCTGTTTCAAGAAACGAAAGGGAAAATACAGTTTAGGATGACAATCAAGAAATGGACATGGAAATTCAAACTGGAACAAAAGAACATATCAAAGGGGCTGAGAGGATCACTTTGAAGAAGGCGGGAACAATCCCAATAAGAATTCTAAGGAATGGAGAGAGAAAAGGCAGAACGATGGAAAGCACACACCTATGAGTTGGGTTAATTGCAAAGTAGAGTCTTCTCTCCAACTTGATTCTTGGATGTGTAAGGAGATTAAGGATCTCAAAAGGAAAGTGGAAATTATGGAAGATAACCAGAAAGCTGCATGGAACAAAATTAACAACATGGAAAAATAGATAAGAGATATCCCAGTCAAGCTCAAAGATTACGAGAATAACCTTTGGGAACTCATTAGGGAGAACAAAATGAAAATGGAGGAAGTAATGTCCAACATTTGTGCTACAACTGCCAATATTGGAAAAAGAGCTAGTGAGGAGACCAAATCTTTGGAGGGGCCTAGCAAAAGGATGAGACAAAGCTCAAGAAAGAAGGCTACACAAGAGGGAGCCAAGTTGGTGGCAACTACCACTCAAGATACTGTTGTGAAAGGTACAAAAACTGTGAAAATGATTTTAGAACTAAAAGAATAGTCTGGTTCTTCATGCTGGTTATGTTTTCTGGTCTTGTTCTCTGGTTTCTTTTTGTAATCTTCTATCTATGGTGTATCCAGATTTATGTTAAATCTGGATTTTGACCAGTGGTCTCTCTTGTGGTTTTAGGTCCATTTAAAACCTATTTTTGCTACTTCTCTGTAGTAATTTTTAGGTTCTGCCTGTGGGAGTTGAAGCTTTATCTTTCTTTCCTTGTACTTGGGTTTCGGGATCACATAAAAACCTATTTTTACCTTATCTAAAACATGGTGAAAAAAGAATTATAAAAGGATTTTACCATTAATTTAAAATGGTGTAAAAATTATTACATTTTCCCATCAATGTAATATGATGTAAAAATAATTGCAAAATGTTCTCCCCAATATAACAGGTTGGAAAATTAAGTATAAAATAGGTTCCTTTTTAATATAAGTTAGTGTAAAAATAATTAAATTTTCCCATAAATGTAACATAATGCAAAAATAATTAAAAAAATGTTTACCCATCAATAATATGGTGAAGAACATTATAAAAGAGTTTTCCCAGAATGTAAAAATAGTTACAAAAAGTTATTCTATCAATGTAATCATAATGTAAAAATAATTAAAATGATTTTTAAATAGATATAACATAGCTATAAAATATTAAAAAAAATGTTTACAATTTTTTTTATTAACTGGTATACATTAAGTTTATTGTAACCAATAAAAACAACATTTACCTACCCCAATTTTTATTTTTAATAGATATAAAAATATTTATTTTATATAATATAATATAATAATATAATATAATGTGTGTGTGTGTGTGTGTGTATTTATGTGTGCGTGTGTATTTAAAATATAATATATATAAATATATTATATAATAAATTCTATTATTATTATTTTAACATAATTATATATTTTTAAATGATATTATATCATCTATTTATATCCTATATTTAAAATGAGATTCATTATATATATATTTTTATTTATACAAACTTTAAATACCTGAAAACACATTATTTAACCTTCCAATAAACTTTAAACATGATCAAAGAAATGATGGCTCTAGTACATGTCAAAGGAGTCAATGGAATGATAATACATTATTTAATGTGAATGATATGTCTGTTAAATTAATTTTAGAACTAAAATAATGCATAAATAAATAAATAAAATAAATAGATAGATAAGAAATATATTACACAACACATTACAAGATATTTATGTAGAAAAACCTATACAGGTAAAAAAACCACAAAATAACATAATCCATCATATGAGAAATAATTTACACCCAATAACTTCCTTTTCACCTCACTTAGTTTTACATACCTCCTCCAAAATAATGTTGAGAGACACTTCCATGTGAATAATTCATAATATAATGATCATATTTCTTAAAAAGGTGAAATGCCTTTATAAGGGTTGTGAACAATTGTAACCAACCAATCCACCTTTTGAACCAATCTTGTTAAATAAGAAAATATAATTTTTATTATTTACACAACATAAAGTTTAAATATTTTTTTGTAATTAAATAATAAATATAACATTTATTATTTATACTATAGAACAATGTGGGCCACTAGTGTAACCCCACCAATATTAATGTTCCAACAATATTACATAAAATAATGGTTTTAAACCATGAGAATTTACTTGTTCCAAAATAGTGAGGCATAGTTTATAGGGATATATGTGGTATAAGGTAGATGCCTATGTCTAGTATAAGAATACACATCTTAACATATTTTTTCAAGAAGACCCGAATATCTAGTTTCCTCATCTGAGTGAATCTTGATCATTTATAGCCATTTCTATCTCCTACATGTAGTCTCAAATCTGAAAGAAATTATAAAAAGATAAGTACCTTAGTTTTATTAGTGCTTTGTATAAATAGTAAAGTGTAATTTAACATCTAATTGTAGCACTCATATTTGGTTAATTTAGACATATATTAGATAATATGAATAGTTGAAAGTTTTATATCATTTGGATAATTAATCCAAAATAATGTAAATTAGTGGGCCCCCTACTAAGGTGATATTTGTGTTGATTTAGGGTGAGCTACTTTGGCCCCTAAAACTTGGTGTGATATTATGATTTTTTTAAGGTAAGCATCTTAATATCTTAGTTTGGGTGAGATTATTGCCCTTAGCTAGGGTCTACGTATTATGCCACTAAAAATTGGTGTTGTATTTCTTGGATGTAAGCCTCATAATTTTTAAGTTATGGTTATTTAAGTTTGATTTGGATTATCCCTTCTCACAAATACCTTATTAAATTTTTTTCTTTTGGTTAACTTTGTGACGTTGTGGTATTTTGAACTTATTTTTAGTATCTTACTAAATATTAATTTCATGTTTTTTAATTTCATGACTATGGTTGGAGTTTGATGTACCACCTTGATGATATCTTTTTAATATGATGCATGTGTTGTTTTTCATCCTTGTGATGTGTTGTTGTTGTTGTCACACTACATCTTGGAAGGACTTACTATGACTATGGTTTCCATAAGGAATAATAACTTTGAGTATGTGCTATAAAACAAAATTATCTTGTGAATTTTTATATTAATTAGTCATGATTATGCTATGAACATTTTTTGACAAAGTGTGTCTAAAAATTTATCTTGAATGGTTGAACTAGGGAATGACCTATCTTTTATAACTAAACTATGTGTTTAAAACTAGAAATAATTAATTCAAGTATTTAAACTAATCATGATAGTGTGTAAATTTAATAGAAGTATGAGACCACTAAAAAAACTATTATCAAGTTATAATATAATAAAATTATAATATTTTAATTAGATAACCTAATGACCACCTTTGGAACTTGATACAAGCATTATGAGTTCATAATGGTCTTGTTTAATTTGACCAATGTGCCTAATTTTTAACAAGTCTCATGAACATTATCTTCAATACCTTTGTTGATATATTTGTGTTGGTCTTCCACATTGACATATTAGTCTATTCACAAAATTTAGAGGAAGATGATGAAAATTTGTGACATGTATTTTAGGTTTTATGAGAGAATTTTTTAATGGTAACCTTACCAATTATTTATTTTATTAATAAAAAGATATAATACCTTGGTCACATCATTTGTGATGAGGGGATTTATATAGACCAATATAATATTTGAGCTATCATAAAGTAACATAAGTGCATAGTTTCATAAGTTTAGTATGGTATTATCATTTATTTGTTCATAATTTCCCTTAGATAACACATAATATTACTTCCATATATAGAAATGGGAAGAAAGTTGTTTGGTTAGAGTAGTTTTAGTAAGCCTTTCAAGTGCTAAAATAACATATAAATATTGTGCCAATTAAAGTAGTTCATAATATAAAGGGATATTTATTATTACGTATAGATGATTCTAAATTTGGCTTAGGGAAAGTTTTTATGTAGAATAATCATGTGACAACCTTTAAGTCCCAAAATATTAAGGATTATTAGTTAAATTATGCAACTCATGAATTTGTGTTAGAAGTAGTAGTTCACATACTTTTGAGATAGAGGAAATTCCTTCTTAGTATAAATTTTATGTCTAAGACCAATTATATGAGTCTGAAACACATTTTCACTCATCTTAACCTCAAAACCCATCATCAATATTATGTGAGTATCAATTTGATATATAATACATCAAAGTCATGGAAAATGTTATTTTAGATGTGTTAAGTAGAAGTTTACATGATCTTGTAGTGATAATTATCATGGATGCAATGAATAAGAAACACTATGTACTTACAGTGATGAATATTTGGACAGATTAATGGGACAATATCCTATAGAAACCTCCCTATAAATTTTTTAAAAAAGATGTTAGATAATTTTTTGATAATAGAGGGTCCCAAAGATAATGTTTTTAGGGTGCTCCTTAGAGTTAGAGGGTATTTAGAGACATATAGGGAACATTTATATGCCTAATTTTATTAGGTTACTAGATTTAGTTTTTATGGATACTCATCAATCCCCCTCTTTATCTCATATCGGGGTGAAGAATACACATGTAGAGATAAGCTAGTTATATCATTAAAGCTATTTTTTAAATGAAATTATAGGATTTTTGGCTCATTGTCTTGAGTGCTAACAAGTCAAAGTAGAATATAAACATATAATATGAGTTACTTATCTACATGAGATTGCATAATGGAAGTGGAAAAAAATTTATATGCATCTTATCAATTGTATACCCACCTCATTCTATAATTTTGACATGATCATGTGGACATGGTAAAATTTACTAAGATGTCCCACTTCTCATTGATGAAAACCACCAAAAATGCCATAAAAATGGTGAAATTATTACTCAATGACATGTTTTGTTGCATGATATTTTTATGAATATTGCATATAATAGAGAACTATATATACTTTTAGTTTCTATACTGGTCTTCATAAGGTGATAGGCACTTAGCTTAACTTTAATAGCACATATCATTGAGATAATAATGGGTAGATAGAACAAGTTAATAAATTATTGGAGGATATATTACACATGTACATGATGGATCCATACTAATTTTGGGAAGATTACCTCTACTTGGTTGTGTTTTAATAAAATAAAACTTATCATAGTTCCATTAATATGGTTGAATATCAATCTATTTGTGGAAGATCATGTAGGACTCTTTTGAATTAAGATATGATTGAGGAATGAGTAATGATTAGACTTACTATGTTGTAGTACGTATAACACTAGATAATATTCATATAATAACGCATTTGATAGGTATAAGATGAAAATTAAGTATGTTGATGAAAAAATATATTTTGGCACTTTTAAGTTACTGATAAGGACTTTTTAAGAGTGCATCTACACAAGATCTTGATCCACTGTGGAAAAGGATTCTATTATTGAACATTATTTTATGGGTATTTTTAAGATATTAGAGAGGATATGTATAGTGTATTAATATCTAACCTTAAAACATAGCCTATCTCATGTCCGTGATATCTTTCATTAGTCAATTGTGAGAAGGTATGGTTTTTTATTTCTTATGTTCTATATTGATTGGAACTACAAGTGGAGGTGAATGGAAAGTTGGCACTAGAGCCTATATGCATATTTTATAATAATATACTGGGCCTTTAATTTCATTATTTAAACCAATTTAGGTTTCAATATGACATTTACTATGATAAAAAATCTACATGGGAGGATAAATGCCACTATAGGTCTAGTTTATGTACCTACTTCAATGAATTTAAGGAGGAAACTTTTTTAAGGGAAGGGCAATGTGAGGCCCAATTTTTGTTGATATATTTATCCTTTTTTTATTATAATATATTGGATTGGATTATCATGTATTTATTTTTATGTTGAATTATTCTGTGGGCTATATTTTGATAGTGATATTATGTTTGATTATCATGTTGTTTGGTTTTCACATAAAGTAAATACGTATTGGGATTAATTATTATGTATTTAACTTATCCATTGGATGATAAACATGTAATATGAATGTAATAAAATAAAGGATATAGATATGAGATCAAGATCAAGATCAAAGGTACAAAAGATGATGAGTACCAAATATACATGGAAAAACTCCACATAGAGGTAAAAAACCCACAAATATTATTCATATAAAGATAAACTCACAAGTACCCAATATATTATGTATATTCTTAGTTCTTCTCCAAAATTCTTCACATAACCTCTATATGAATAAATTAACATTAAATTTTAAAATGTAAAATATCTAATATATACAAAAGGTAATCTAACCATTGAAAGGGTCCTGATTCTTGAATGATTGCATTTGATATTCCTTAAACCTTTTACAAAAGTCACATTACATGGGCCAACCTTGTCCCAAAGGTAATATGGGTTGGCATCTTAACCAAAATTCATGATTCCAACCTTGACAAAAATTCCAAAATTAATATTAATATGTTTCATTATCACATGAGTATGACCTCATAAATAATAAAGTGTATTAATATTAATATTAGAAAATAATGTATTAAGTCTAAATAAATTCACTATTTAACCATTAACTTGTTCCGACACTCCCCTTTAATTTTGAAGTGGGGATATATGTCAAAATCTCTTAAAACATTACACTCCATGAGCCATTCATATGAATGAGTTTTAGGAGATAATAAAATGAAGGAATTAAATACCTTAAACATTCCATGGATACTAATATGTTTTAAGCTAACCATAGTTACCTTTAGTAATTATACTATTTCATCGTAAACCACCTAAAGTGAGTTTAGACTTGGCATGATTATGAGACTACATCTCACAGTTTATCATGAATAATCAACCAAGAATTGGAGTTTTTAATAGCATAATTAATTTTATGTATGTTTATAATTATTAGTTAAACAAATATAACTTCTACATGAATTTTAATCAAATCACGTAATTGACTTATAAAAATACTATATAATAAGAATAAGTATAGAGAAGAATAAAGACACATGGCTATTAAAAAGTGATATTGTTATGGATAATCCCCCTCAATGGCAAATCTGAGAGGCCCAACATTGTTTTAAATTGATAAAACATGGTACCACAAAGTTTTTTTATGAATATATCTACCACCTATTCATCCATAGGATAAAACTATAGATCAATGTTGCCATTGAGGACTTTCTCTTAGATAAAATGCACATGAATTTCAATATGTTTAGTTATTTTGTGTTATACTAGAAATTTAACTAGAGATATAAAACTTTGATTATCACAAATAAGGGTGGTAAAATGAGGGATTTACACATGAATTTCTTATAAAATCCTCCACAACCACATGGCTTCTATATAAGCTTCCATAGGACTTCTATACTATGATTCTATAGAAGAGATATAAATAATCGATTGATTTTTTATAATCCAAGTGATAACACCTACACCAAACATAAAAACATATCCATAAGTATATTTCTAATATATAATATCACTAGCGTGGTCAACATTACAATAACCATATAAATTATCTTTATTAAAGGAAGAATAATATAAACCAAACTTTACCATTCCTTTTATAACTAAATTATTCATTTTGCTAATTTCCAATGATCTAAGTATAGATCTTGCATTAATATGGAAGGAATAACCACAACATACAAAATATATATCCTAGTAATGATTAGATAAATCAAAATTATAACAAGTTGTCTAAAAAGCATGGAGTTAACTTCATTGAAAGTAGGTTTTGGATCAAGATTAACACTAACTTTAATAAGATTATATGTAGTATTAAAATCAGGAATGTTATTTAACAAGGAGTTATGTTCATACTAAAATTTAGATATGATAGTTGAATTTTTATCTTAAAATATAATTATTCACAAAAAATGATGAAGAATGCTAAATCAGTCATCTCAAACATTTGATTTAATTTATATTTATATAAAATAATTTAACTGGCCTCATCAATATTAATAATAAGATCATCAAAATATAATACAATTAAGATAAAATGACCAATTTCAAATTTAACAAAGAGATCATTATCAAAATAATAGTTAAACTCAATTTTCTAAAATAATTAGTAATTTTAGAATACCAATCTATAGGAGCTTGCTTTAAACCATACAAATATTTATTTAACTTACAAACATTATGTTATTTGTTAGGTTCAATGAAACTTTTAGGTTGATACATGAATATTTCATCTTTAAGATCCCCAGTAAAGAAGGCATTTTTTACATCCACTCAGTGTATAATCCAACTATTTTTAGTTGAAACTACATTAAGTAATATTACAGTACTCATTTCTACTGTGGGAGAAAAAGTTTCAACATAATCAATCCCAATTTGAGTAAAACCATGAGAAAATAATCTAACTTTGAATTTATCAAATTTACCAATTGAATTAAATATTATTTTATAAATCCATGTATAGCTAACAATATGTCATTTTGATGGACGCAGAATAAGATCCCAAGTTTGATTTTTAATAAGAGCATCATACTCTACTTGCATATCAAGTTTCCATCTATAATCTTGAATATATTCTTAAATTTTTTGAGGTTCACACTCATACACTGTCATCAAAGCATGATATCTATGTTGACTCCTAGTCAGTTTATTAAAACTATCAATATTAGATGATTGAATTCAGGATTATACCCATTTAGGTCTTTTAGATTAAACTCAAAGTGAAGAAGGTTCCCCCTCAGACTCTAAGTTATTTAAAATTGGATCAAATCCCTATAGGGAATATATTTATTCATAAGGAGAAATGGAAAAGTGAACTTCATCAAATGAATAACTAAGAGGAGGTTCCACACAAGGCTCATAAAAAGATTTTTCAAGGACATGAACATTCTTATTTTCAATTATTTGTCTAAAATATGGATCATACACTATTAATCCTTTATTATTTTGTACATATCCTATGTAAATTCAAGAATATGAGGTAGGATTAAGTTTATTTATTTTTTATTTACAAATGAAGATGGAAGAAAGGCTACCAAATATCTTAAGGTGAACAACACTTGGTTTATTTTTAGACCACATTTATAAATGTGTATAAAGATAAAAAAAATTATTAGGGACTCTAATAACAATATAAACATCATTATTCATGGATTAGGCCCATAAAAACATAGGAACATTTTCATAATACAACATTATTCTATGAATTTCAACAATAGTGCAATTTTTTATTTCAATAATCCCATTTTGTTGGGGGGAATGTGGAGTTGTTAACTATTTTTGAATACCACAAAAAATAAAAATGAATCAAATTAATTTATAATTTATTCACCACCATTATTATTTCTTAACATTTTAATAAAAAAATTAGAATAATTTTCAATTAAATCTTTAAATTATTTAAATTTAGACAAAATTTTAAATTTCTTCTTAATAAAATATGACCAAATTAGTCCAGTATGATCATCAGTAAAAGTTATCAAATATAATGAACCATTAATATATTAAAATTCAAATGGTCCTAAAACATAACCATGAAAATTCTCTAAAGGATTAGAGAAGTTTGTATTATGGTTTTTATTAAAAGGTTTTGTATGTTCATTACCACATAAGTAACCCTCACAAGCTTCATGATTATGAGAAATAGCAAGAAGACCATTAACAATATCATTATTATACATATCATATAAACATATAAAGTTAACATGACCTAATATTCAATAACACAATTGAGATTCATTTATACTTTGTGATAAAAGACATGTAGAATAAACAAAAATATATTACCCATTATGTTAAACTCCTTTAGTAATGAGAGAACCAGATTGATTTCTAATAGAACATTTATCTTTGATAATGGTTACAAATAAATTATCATTTTTAAGATGAGAATAGTATATATATATATATATATATATATATATATATATATATATATATATATATATATAAGTTTTGGAACATAGAAAACATATTTTATAATAACATTTACAAATTAAACTTTTCCTTGTTTAGTAGTTTCTAATAATGAATTATCACCAAGATAAATCCTTTCACATATATCTTTGGTGTAAAAAAAATATTTTATAGACACATCATATGATGCAAATCACCACTATCTAAAATCCATTCATTTTCATTATGATGTTATCTTTTTATCACTGATTAGGGTTTTGATTTTTTTGATGATTCAAATTAAAATCTTTCTTCTATTTATTTTATTTAGAATTTTTTTATTAGGATTATTTATTTTTAATGTATCAATACTCCATTTTATATCCAAAATTGACATATAATTTATAATTTTTAAATTGAACTTTATGACTATTACCATATTTATTATTCATATTTGAGATATTGCCAAAATTAGATTTAGATTTATGATTACTATTGTTTTCAAAAATAGGATTGAGAATGAGAATTTCTTTAGTCACATTCTCTTTAGAATCAAAGTCAACTATAAATTTATATTCTTGAATTAGGAGAGATGATAGAGTACTAAGGTTAGGGATATCTTATTATGTTTGATATTTAGAGTTTAGAATAGAAATGAAGCTACGAAATTTTTCATGAATACTCAACTAAATAATAAAGTAAAAAAAATTATCTTGAATCAAATTAAAATTTCATCCATGTAACTAATATTTAATTTTTTAAATTTTATCAATAAAGTTAATAACCTTTTATTCACTTTTCATAGGTGTGGTAAGCAATTCTTGTATCAATTTAATAATATTAGATACATGAGTGCCCTTGTACATAGACTCAAGGAGTTTCCATACATCACTAGGATAATCCTAATTATTTATATGGATTATTAATTCATCCTTTACAGTCCTAAAAATGATTGACATAGCTTATTTTGACTTTTGTTGAAATTCATTTGAAAGCTCAATTGTGAAATTCCTCCCTATCAAGGGTTTTTCAGTTCCAACAACAATATTCCATAGTTTTATAGCCATAAATTCATTTTTAAAAAGGATTTTCCCAATTTTATAATTTTATCCATTTAACATTTGAGATGTCTATCATAAAATTAGGTGAGGCCATTTCATACCTTTGAGGTTGTCACTCTCAATTTGTGTTTTAGACTAAATTGACACTAAAAAGGTCTTAGAAAGAAAACTTTTTAACATGTTTAATAATTAATTTTATAATAAAATGGATATTATAATGAGTAAATAACACTACTCATTTAGTTTACTTAAAAACAATTAAAAAAACATAAATAATCACAAGAAGGGTGAAAGTCGCAAGTGTTGCAAAATTCACAATTGACACTATTTATAAAATTTGATGTAAACACTAAAATAGGAATTTTTAAAAAAATGGACCACATAAATTTATCTATAAGGTGAAAAAACCTACAAATTTATTAGTTACATTAATATGGTTGATAAATGATTCATAGGATCAAATGTCAAACAAAAGTCTAAACTAGTCATTAATTTCACGTGAATTACTATGTACACAAATCAATGAGATTAAAATAATTATAAAATATGTTTTGATAAATTTAAAAAGGTTTTGTTAATATGTTTTGAACTTAGAACCTCCCTAGTTGTAATATTTTACAAACTATCAATTGCCAACTCACCTTTGTCAATTTAAAAAACTATATATGCAAGATTGTATTTTTAAAACTTTTTAAATCAAACTGATAATTTAAAAAAAAATATCAATTACATGTAAAATATATTTATTGTAATAAAATAATTAAATTTTTTGACCTGATCATTGAATATAAACCTCATTGGGATTACTCTCCTCTCATTTTTCTGGTCCATCTTTTTACCCCATATTTTTTGGGGCATTTGGAAATACATAAATTCATGCATTTTTGACAAAAAATACACTTGTCCCTCTTCCACTACCCTAAAAATCCTATAAACCATCAAGGAGAAATTTATTACATTTAATTACAACTTAAAGGACCCCCTCCCCTATCACCTATCCTTGTTTATTACCATCTGGGACCTCCCTATCCAATCTCAACCCCAAAAGTATAAGGAGGACAAATCTTTGTTCAAATGGATTTTCCCTCTCCCTCAGCTTAAGATGAATTTTGATAGTGTAGTGAAAGGTAAACCAGGTCTAGCTAAGGGAGGGGGACTTATTAGGGATTTGAATGGGAACATGGTTGTAACCTATGTTATCCCCTTAGGTGTTCAGGCCAACCATGTGGTTGAAGCTTAAAAATATTTATAAGGAATAGATTTATCAAATAAATTAGGCATATCACAACTTTATATTGAAAGAGAATCCCTCAACATTGTTAATTTCTAAAAACATAACTATAATCCCTCCTAGACAACCTCTAAGGTCAGGGAAGATGTAGAAAATGGCCTAGGCAATTTTAAAAATTACACCATATCCCATGTCTATAGAGAATGTAATAAGAGTTATAACCATATGGAAAACATAGTGGTCTGATGTGAGGTGTTCAAGCATTATAAAAATTTGGTTGATTTCCCATAAAGCCTTCGTGGGATGATGCATCAAATTTCCTCATGATCAATAATATGTTAAACAAATATTGAAGTATGATGCATATATATCAACAATAAATTATTACCCATGCTATGAATCATGGGAATATCCATCCCATTTCATTCAATAAATTTCTTAAATTTAATAACATCACCCTTGCCAATATTAAAATGGTGATTTCTTATGGAACTAAGAACTTTACATTCAAAGACAATATGAGAGATCAAAGAGATTGAATAGACCTAATTTAATTCATAAAGGCAAAGGATGACCTAGATGTCTAGAGGAAACTAATCAAAGGATGGTTTTCCAACTTCATGGAAAGAATTCTTGGACATGACTAGGCCATATCCATGGATTTTACTAAAGGTTGGGGTAACCGTCTAGTAAAGATGTAGGGGTTGAGCATTACAATCATAAAGGAGATTATTAGTAAAGTGACTAGCATGAAATATGATATAGTTAATTCATATAATGACAAAAAGAAGAAATAAGAGATAATGATAATTTTTTTAAAATCTTATATACTAGTCATCTCATCTCAAAAAGGATTCCCAAAGTTAAACTACCTAGTAAATGGCCCAAGGTTTACCTTAAAATCATGAAGTATATTACCCTAGAGGGAAAACACACTATCTTGTTCTTTCATTATTTCTATTGATGAACCATTTGTAGGGTCATAGGAATAGTCTACCCTTTTTTCTATTGAAGTCTCTTGAGGCTTCTATTTCTTTTTTCAAGGCTAATCCCTCCTCAGACCCCATTCACTAGGGGCTTATCTTTCTTATCATTTATAGAGGGGAACCCCTATAGGGAAAATATTTTAATGATGTGATTGATATCCATAGTGGGGGTAGGACTTGGGTGAAGATACTAAGGAGATTCAAGAAGATGAGGTCGAAAAGGAGTCCCCATCTTCAAGGGAGAAGGATTATGATAAAACACTATGGAGAATACTTCATAAGATAACTTCAAAGAGGTGAAGGCCCTGGGTAGCATTCACCCTACCACTCATTCAAGTAATAAATAGACCAACATGGAATGGATTTTATAGAAAATATAGACTAGAGTGACCATGCAACACTTGTTTTTCATGGACCTGGTAGAGGAAATTAACAACCTTAAAGGGATGTTTACTTTAGAGGAGATAAAAAATAGGATTGGTAGAGGATTGGTGGTAGGGGTTAAAGAATGTGGGGGGATTTTTATCAATCTTCATAATAAGAATAATAAATATATCAAGGAGAAGATGGATCTAAATAATAGATCATTACACTAGGTTGAGTGGATGCCACTCCAAAAAAGAAGAGTATGATTAAGAAACACATCATTGGACTAGGAGGATGAGTGGATACCACTCCAAAAAATAAATAATTTGATTGAAAAAACCTACCAGGGCTTGAGTAAAATTACTAAAGGTAAGGACAAGGAAAAAATTAAATCTAGAAGTAACAAACTAGTTGTATACTCTTACTCTAAGGATTATAGATAGTTACTTTAGTGTTTCTCTAAGTTTCTTTCAGGTTTCATTTTGTATGTTTTTTGGCTAACTTTTGGCTGGTGACTACATTTAATTTAGCCACAGTCCAATGTTTTTCTCTATTTTTTAAATTTTAATATATTTTGTTGGTCATTGTAAGGGCATGTGACCCTCTTCCTGATTTTTAACCTTAGCTAATCAATAATGTAGTTTTTAAAATTTAAAAAAAAAATAACTCAATAAAAGGGATCACCAATTGCTTTTTGCATGGAATATTTTATATTTAATAAATCATGGTTTTAATAAATATGTTGGGAAAATTTACTAACTATTTGAAACATGTAGAATCATGCACATGAGCATAAGTATAGTTCTCAATTAGAATTTAGATGCATCATGCAATCCCTAGGATACCAAATTTGTTCAAATAAAGCTCAAAACCACCTTGAAATTTCCATCTAAAGAATACATGACAACCAAAATTGAGTTTGATTGCCAAAATATAATTTTGTATGTTAATGTTGTTACATAGAGCCATACTATGGCACCTAGGTTTGAGAAATAAATTCTAGAACTTGACCAACTTCTCCAGGTGACTCTCCAAGAAGATTTTATAGGTTAAAACACTAAGAAATAAACCTTCAATCACCAAAAATAAACTATGTTGGATCAAAAAAGATTGTAAATATTTATTCCTTTCACATGTTGTTCAAGTCCTCCATAGGGATGAAAAAATATTAAAATGTCTCTTGGTTGGTCAGATCTATAAATGAATGCTTCACATGTAAGAGATGTGTAAAGATACAAACTTATAAGAAGAGAGAAGCTCAAAAAAAGATCCCATGAATATTTCATAGGATTTATGGGCTGATTTCTTTTGAAAAATAAATGTGAACACATGCTAAAAATACTTGATCTACAACCTTTATGCCAATCACACATCAACTATCTCTAATATTACAATAAAACATGCAATATGAATGTAATAAAATAAAGGATATTTTTATGAGATCAAGATAAAAGGTACATAAGATAATTAAAACCATATATATGTGGTGAAAACTCACATGGAGGTAAAAACCCCATAAATATTATTCATATAAAGAGAAACTCACAATTACCCTATACAATGTTTCTCTTCTTACTTCTACTCCACAAATATTAACATAACATTTAGATGAATAAATATAACACATTAGCATTATATTTTACAATGTAAAATCTCTACTATATAGGAAAGGTATTTTGATCATTGTAATGTGACCATTGGAAGGGTCCTACTTCTCCAACAATCATATTTAAGATTCCATCAAACTTTTCCAAAAGTTAAATTACATAGGCTAACCTTTTCCTAAAGGTCACATGGGTTGGCATCTTGACCAAAAGTCATGATTCTAAGATTGACCAAATATTACAAAATTAATACTAATATACTTTATTATTACAAAAGGATGATTTCATTAATAATAAAGTGTATTTGTAGTTATATTAATACTGGATAATAATATATTAAGGGTATATAAATTCATAACTTAACCATTAACTTGTTCCAAAATTAAGATCACAATATAATATGGTTTACATGATTATTCTTATTGGGATATCATTTCATACACTATGTATTTTCATATCAAAATAATATTATCATTTTATTATTGTGTTCTAGATATATATACATATGATTATTTATCTTTCTATAACATTACTTACAACTTTTAAGTAATAGGTAGAGATTTATATATTATATGTACATTATATTTTACATTGAGAGTATAGGTTACATGTGTCCAAGTAAGTGGGAAAAAATGCACACATAAAATCTTAGGGGACATCCAATCATTTATTGTGTTACTATCAATCCACCTTAGTATTAATCTTGTAAATGTGGTATTATGTTAAGTAAATGTGGTTAAGTCATGTAATTATGATTAGTTTTATATTATAGCTCTAAAATATGATTTATTTTATGTTTCTTTATTTTATAAAAATGTGACAAGTGTATGTTAAGTGTGTTTCAAAAGTAGTGTGATGTTGTTCCTTTCCATAGTGTAATCACCCTTCCCTATGACCAACACATCATTTTACATTTAAGGTTGACTTATAATTAAGATATTATAAGGGTCAATTTTTATTTTATTCATGTTTAATGACTCAAAAGTATTTTTAAAAGATAAAACTTAGAATTAGTCTTAAAAGACACTTTTATAAGGTGATTGTGACAAGAGGGAATCTTTTTATGCATTTTATAGGTTTTAAGGTCATGTAGAGACTAAAATATGGTATTAAGTATTTAAAAATGTAGATATTAATAAACATTAAACACACATGAAGCAAGCCAATAAACATAGTCATAATCCACCCTTATCTCACACCTATATTCTACCTTATGAGTTTGATCCTTCCATTATGTTATTATACACCTATGGGAAATTCAAAATTTGTTTCAAACCTACTTATTTCCTATACAAACATACATATAATTATTTTAGTATATGTGGATTATATTTTTTGTTTATATAGTGCCTCAATGTTTTACACTTGGCAAACTTAGACCTTGGTTGTTCCTCTATGTTATCTACCTTTACCACTTATACAAGTCTCGCATTTGCTCTATACTTATCCCTCTTGGCTTATATATATTAGTTTAAAAAATATTATATTGATGACCCATGTCTTCTATCTTTCTCATAATGCTTAAAATTTACTCATCTTCCATCTCTACAATTTTTTAACATGTACCTAATCTCCTACTCCCAGGACACTAATGATCTAGCTAGATAGTAGCATCTGCACTAATATCTTGCCCTAATGGAAGTGCCCAATGCCTTAAAGTCATAGAATTTACAAATGAAAGATATCCTAAAGGTTAGATTAATTTATTTAATATGAGATATTACTCCAAAGGGATTGATGTAAATACAATATGATCCCCCATTCATTCCTCACCTAGAAACACCCATAAAAATACCAAAGAGACCAAGGCACTTATCAAAAACACTCTATCAAAAATCAAATTGAATAAACATTACCTATTTATATACTAATTATATGTACATCACATATAAAATTTTGAATAACTAAATGAGTAGCCCAAGAGCTTGATTTTCCAAGTTACAAGATAGGTCATTATTGTACTTATTTTGTACATATTGTATTATTCACACTTAATCCAACACCTAGGAAAGAAATCCATCATTATGAGGATATATTAAAAGTATTTTATATTTAGGAAGTGTCATTTTATAGTGGGGTCATTGGGTTTAGTTCAACATCATGTGCCCACTAATCCATTTTTTCCCAAGGTCACATTGAGCATGAAAAGCTAGGGTTTTATCATTTTACAATAAATGACTATCCATAACATAGATCTAAATGCACTAGAATGAATTTGAAGAAAAAAAATAGAAGTATCTAGGTGGTCATATCTTATTTAATTACATATTATGTATAGGACACTAGTGTTAAACCCAAACAATAACATTGACATAACCATCCTTAGATGACGTTACTATCTAGGGAGCCAGATGCATCATAACTAGAATCTGATGACTATTCTAAAATATACTTCCCACCTAATTTTAGCCTATTTGATATTTAAAATAGTATTAACATTAGAAAAAGATAATTACTTCCCATTTTTCTCATTTATATATCTATCAGAGTTCTACTTTCCATATTTAGACTATCTTAGCATAATAAATTCAATGTATGATTATTTTTGAGTTTCAAATTTAATTGGTCTATTATAGATCTGATTATACCCTTGTGATATTTCATTTATATACCCCTTTAATTTGATCTATATAACACCAATATAGATAATACATTTAGTTGCTAGTTGAGGAATGAATGAGGGTTGATATTGTATTTATATTAATCACTTTGGAATAATAACTTGTATTAAATTACTTAGGTTGACCATTAAGATACATTTCAATTGAAAATTATATGAATTTAGGGCTTCTAAGCCTCTTAGGGTTTCATCATTTTGTGATGTATTTTTAGATCTAAATCTTGACCCTAGGGTTTTACATCCTCTAGTCACAAAGGCTTTATGTCCATGTGCTTACAAGTGTATTCCTTGTTGATTGGAACATTTGATCCCCCAAACAAGTTAATTTAAAAATTACTTAGAGGTATTTTATACCCATATTGTTATATGTAAACACCACTTTTTCTTCATGAAAATTCGGTTTGAATTTTTTAATTTTTGAAATTTACTATTTTTAGTAAATATTGACATACAAGGGGAATGGTGTGCTTATGTTTATATTATTTTTGAGTTTCATCAAAAAATCATATTTTATTCAAAAATATCTATCATATATCTTAAAATATTCCTTATTTATCCCATTTGTTGATTCCTTTTTTAGTATTGGGTTTTACTTATGAAGCATCCCACATTATTTGGCATATTTATGATTCATAATAGATCAAATTGTAACTTAGAGGTTTTTCATAATTATGTTGATATAGATAAAAAAATTTTTTTTTTTTTAAATACTACATATATTTTCAAAATTTATAAATTTACTATTTTTAGTAAATGTATATCTACAAGCCATGCATGTACTATTATTTCCTTATTTTTATAGGTTCATCACATTTCCTATGTTTACAAAAAAACTATCTTAGAATTTTAAAAAAAATAGCCAATAGCCTATAGTTTTTATATCCTTAATGTAATAATTGATTGTTCCTTAGAATTTATAAGCCTTTCTTATCCTTTCCTCATATCAATTTAAAATAAAATCAAATGGATACAAAGAAGATCCTTCCTCCTCCTAACCGTAAGGAGGGTGATATCTCTCATCTCTCTAACTAAGTCTAGTCTATCACTTATCCTAGGGGTAAGGTGGCTAGCCCTATAGTTTCAAATTAAGATATTAACTTTCAAATACCTAGGGTTTATGCTTATGAAACCCTAAAGGAACAAATCAATATTCTAACCAAGATAATGCATGAGTCACAAAAGAAAAATCATACTCCAAATTGAAAGATCACTTTATTGTAAAATCATATTTCATATACAAAGAACCCAAAGTATTCTACTATATACCATGTATATACACCTTTGTATACTAATTTTGTGCCTAATAAAAATCAATACTGGAAGCCAAAACCAAAGTCACCTAATGACAATGATTCTACAAGTGAACAAAATCCTACTGAGAGGTCAAGTGAGATTATGAGGGATATTATTAGAAATTATTTGATCAAATTACCTCCTATGCATCCTATATGAAAATACAAATATTAATATGCATATCATATAATTCATGGTCACCATATTAATTGTTTTTTTGTATTGAAACAAAAGATACAACATATACACTATTCCAATGCATATAGGTGTAATGAACAAAAATGTCTACCAAAATATCATCTAAAATAAAAGGAGAAAATTTTATGAAATCCAAATCAAGAGTCAAAGGATACGTCATTATAGGTGGATTAACCTTAAATAATGTGCAAGTTTTCAATGTTCTAAATTCTCAAAAAGATATACCAAATATTTCAAATAATGGTCCAAAGAAAGAAATTTTAAAAGAATAATCCAAAATGGTAATGTTATAGAATGATAAAAATACATCTTTTTATAATGATCAAGAGAATATGTGTAAAGTTTTTCTATTTTATATACCATAGGTTTTCAATGATGAATACAAACAAGAAACATCCATTTCCAAGAAAGAAGCTCCACCATATGGTGCAATTGGTTTTTCATACAAAGATACTCAAATTGTCAAATGACTTATTTATAAACTATTTATTTAGAAGACATTTATTCCAAATAAAACAACATTGGCCTTGATCTTACTATCTAGTACTAGTTATGTATATGATCATAATGGTGGTTAATATTGGAGTGGCCCTTATAGGCCTTGATGTGATCACATTCTTATATGCACTTTAATGGTAATTAGCCTTGACATGTTCCCTTTTATATGTTACATTATTACATTCATATATTATATATTTGTATTACCCTTTTGAAGTGAGGTAACTACCAGTTCTTACCTTCCCTCACCTTAAAAGGGGGATAACATATTATTGGCGTCATGAATTGAAATAATGTTATCCACACTCATTAAGTATATGGTATTTATATCAGTTTTTATATTTAGTGGGGGAATGTCATAGAGGCATGCTCTCCACACACATTCATAGTTTTATATTTAGTGGGGGCATACTAGAGAAACATGTTCTCCACACTTATTCAATATTCAACATCTCAAGTTCATAGTGGGGGAAAGTTTTGGAAAGATATCATTCCCATTAGTACTTATATTAGTATTCATATTTATCCATATATAGTGGGGCCATACTTTGGAATCATGTGCTCCACACTTACACATTTATCTAAATTAGACAAAACACTTAATTATACGATTTAGATTCATAGTTTTAGAATAATTATATACATTGGTACTATTGGTATACTTATTTTTAATATGATACATATATAAGGTGCATATTTTATGTAACATGTGCCTAATATTTCAAAATCCAAATTAGTTTTAGATTCCATAACTCTTTTATCAATTTTTACCATATCACATAATTTTTTGTATTGATACCTCATAAAATTTCATAAAATTTTATTGAAAAAATATAATGTAGTATTTAGTTCACCTTTTGGCATGGTTGAGTTCATAAAATCACTTAATCTTTCCAAATTTTTATGTTTTACTTTATCACCCAACATTACTAGGTTATAAGTATCATTGGGTTTCAAGGTTTAGCTAATCTCAACTACTAGGTGGAAACTCATTTTTTATCCAAAGTTGGGGTCATGTGACTTCCAATATCTCTCTCTATCTCATTGTATATATGAAATTTAAATATTTATCTATATTTATCTTAATCTCACTTTCCATATCCTTAAAATGATACATCTTTTCAAAAATAACTTGCCAATATGAAAGGTAGTTACATCAACACAAAGGTATACTCCTAAACCTTGATATTTCAATTTCAATCTATTTAAAGTACTTTAAAATAAAAATTATTTGCACTAATTTTATAATGTAACATGTTCATGGTTGTAAGTGAGTCACCAAAAAATCACTCAAATTAGGCACACACAAAGAAAAGGTGTGCATACACATCCATGTATGGATTATTTTCCTTTATAATACAAATTTCATTACTAGCTTAATGAAGGTGCAAATCTAGATGATATTTTGTGCTTATATATACCTTAGTCTTATACACTTGGAAAACTTAGACCTTGGTTGTTCCTCTAAGTTATGTAAATTTATTTCTTTTACAATTCTCTCATCTGCTTTATCCTTATGCCTTTTGGTCTATATCTCTTAGTCTAACTAGTCTGATATTGATAACCCAGATCATAAATCTTACCTATAATATTTAAAATGTATCTTTCCTTCCATATTTTCAAGTTCTAAACCTATATCTATTATCCTTATCCTTGAACACTAATGTCTATGGTAAACAATAGCTTTAATACTACTATCATGTCCTGGCATAAGTGTCTAATGACTTAAATTCATCCTATTTGAAAATGAAACATATCCTAATGGTTGGATTAAGTTTTTTAATGCAAGATATTATTTTGAATCAATTGATATAAATATAAGATCAACCTTCATTCATTCCTCACCTAGCAACACCCACAAAAAGACCAAAGAGACTAAGACATTTATCAAAATCACTCTATTAAGCATTCAATTAAATAAAGCTTCCCTAATTCCATACCAGTTATAGGTACAACACATATATATGTCTAAGGAAGTAAATTAGTAGCCCAAGATATTTATTTTCCAAGTTACAAGCTAGGTCATTATTGTACTTCATTTCCATATATTATATTATTCACACACAAGACAACACATATGGGATAAATGTATCAATCTAAGGCCCTCTTAAGAGTGTTGTCTATTTAAGAAGTGTCATTTGATAGTGAAATCATTATGGTTAGATCAACACCATGTGCATACAAACCCATTTTCCCCTAATGTCACATTAAATATGGAAAGCTAGGGTTTTGCCATTTCATAAGTAATGACTATCCATGACCCAAATCTAAATGTACTAGAGTAAAGGTGAAGTAAAACCTAGAATAATCTAGGTGGTCACATCCTATTTAATTAGATATTCCATATAGGACACTTACATTGAACCCATATACTAGCATCAACATAACTATCCCAATCTGACATTACTATCTAGAGAGCTAGAGTCATTAGGACCAGAATTTAACAACTATTCTAGAATCTACTTCCTACTTCCTTTCAGCTTGTTCCATATCTATAGCTATATTAGCATAAAAACAAGTGAAGTACTTAATTTTTTTTATCATTTATATATCTAACATAGTTTTACTTTCCATATTTAGACTATCTCAACATAATAAATTTAGTGAATGCTTATATCTAAGTTTAAAGTTTAATTGGCCTGCTATATATCTAATAATCACCCTTATTCCATTTAATTTTTGTATACCCATTTAATTCAATATATAACACCAAATATAGATAATACATTTTAGGTTTAAAAAATATGTTTGTACTTAAGGTCACTAAATTCAAACTTGGTCAGTATCACCAATCAATACTGACCTGATCTACTCACTAGTAACCCTTTCTAAAAAAAAACTAATTTCTAAAATAAAATATTTTAATAGGGTTGGCCTATTTTACTATCATTTTTTTGGAATGAGAAATTACCCACTTTTAATCATATATACATATAAAAATCAAGGCCTCACTTAAAAATAAACTTGGAACTTATCTAGTACACATATTACACTATTTCACATTGAGAAAATATTCCATATTCTTCCCAATTTGTAAATTAGTCATTTGGATTAGTCATAATCCAAATATAAAGCATAAAAAATACAATTAAAATCAAACATTATCAAGTATCGAAGATAAAACATTATATGCATACATATAATGAAGGAACACAATTAAAAAAACACACTTGGTAGGAGAACTATGTGTGGAATACATAAGTCATGGTCAATCATCAAATAAGGGTGATTTTGGTTAGATTATCCCATTAAAATTTCCCATTTTTTAGTTTTCTATCCTTAAAATCACTCCCATGGTTTCAAGATGAAGGAGGCTAATTTTTAGAGGTACATGCTTCATCAAGTTTGGGCATCACACATATAGAGATTCTAAATATTGGTGAAGATTATTATATGGTCATAAAACTTATTTTTGTCATAGGCCACTACAAAATAACACAAGTCATTATCAACATACAATATCGACCCAAATTTGATGGAGTTGACCTTACATAGATATAAAATTAGTTTTTGAAATAGATGAATTATAGGGCTACTTTAGTCTATTTATCATTACCAGAGTATAGACATAGTTAGAATATCAACCAAATGAGATAAGTGATCATCTCTTTGTTTTAACTTTTATATTCATCATATGTTAGTTTTGAAATCATTAAAATAAGTTTTAATATTTTAAATTCATATCTATGCTTGAATTTCATATGATTAATATGAATTATTACACTTGTTTTCTATCGTGTTAAGGTTTATAAACCCAAATTAGGGTAAAATATATTGGTAAAATCATACACTAATTGAATATTTTCAGACCCTCAGTCTCCATTAAGGTTTCATCTTTCTATCAATTCATATTTTAACCTTAAGGTTTCATCTTTAAACCTATTTTTATTATTCCCTAACAACAGACATTACCTATGGATATCATGAATAAATATTATTGGTTCTCACAAGTCATGATGATTCTCTTTTCATATTTTTATACATTGATAGTGCATATTATTTAGGTAAATTATGTAATAAAATGGGCCAAATGGATCACATATAAGAGCATTAATAAAGAAAAAATTAACAATGAACAATCCCAAACCTTACTCAAATCCTATTGTTATAACATCTAATATGATTTTGATTTTTTTACCACTAGATGTTAAGGTGAATCCATGAATATTTTTTCCCCCTCTCCTTAGATATTAAGGTTGCACTAGCTACCATCCTAGTCTCATTATTCACCCAAAACTTACTTTTGACTTTTTAGTCCATGTAGTCAACACTAGATAAGGTAAGGTTCCTAATCATGAGTTGTAGAATGAAAGTAGTCAATAAGTTCCTCCTTAACCCCCTACACCTACAAAAAAGTAAGCTAATCAACCCAAAGGATATGGCATCATTGATAAAATAAAGAGCATCCATGCTAAAATTTATATCTTGGAGTTACTTAAGAGATCAAAGGTCAAGAAATACATCTTATATAATGCATTGTAAGAAAAAAACTCTCCCTAGTGATACCCAACTCACATCATATGCCTTTATCATGAATACATTCAAGGATAATGCTAAATTCATCACTTGTGAAAAATAAGACTTACCTATGCAACACATAATGGAGAAAAATATTCCATTATTCACTCAAGTAGAAGTTTTTATGAAACATGTGTTGGTAGATAATAGTTTTATATTGATTAATCTATAACATTTCCTTCTTATAACTATTGGTAATCAACCTAAAAACTATTGAAAAATTATATCAATGCATAAAAATATTTGACAACACTCCAACTCAAATAATTACAATCATATCATTGGATGTGATATTAGGTTTCAAGATGGTACCTACATAATTCAATGTTATGCCTAATTAATTACTTTAGAAATTGATTTTTTGGGTGACCCTAGATACATGTTATGGAATAAATACCATTGAAATCACATAGATGTATTAAATTCATGCATGAATTCTATTATTACACTCAACTAGTAGCTGATGAGCCTTTTAAATATTTTAAGATGACTGAATTTATTAATAGGGACCAATTAAAATCATATTTTAAATATCATATCAACACTCTTCCATCACAACCGATTATGTTAGCTCACATGCATACATATGATGTGGGTAAATCAAGTATTTAAAAATATAAGTAACTAATAATAACATATAAATAAACTATACAACATCCACCACATGATAATACTAAATAGTCAAAACCTAATATTGATCTTCCTTTACTGGTGAATTAGGAATATCAAGATGGCATGGTCACATATTATTATGACATTGATGGTAATGATATTAACATGGAAAATATGATATAAAATTAATTACATAAGTTAAAATTCAATCCTTTAGATGAATATTTATCTCATATTCTATTCACACCTATTAGAGTTGGAGAATATTGAGATGATACATATACAACAAAAAGGAAAAAAATATAAATTTATACATAGGCATAATATTTTAGGGGGAATAAAATTAGATAATGAAACATAATTAATACATTTATAATGCAAATAATATTTTCAAAACTATCTCATACTAGAGACATGCAATAGTAAAAGTAGATGTGAATTCCATAAAAAATAAATCATATATTATAGTAAATAATATGGAGATGTCAGATACCAAATCACCCAGACCATAAGAAGTAACAAATATTCAATATAAACTAATAAAAATATTACAAATATTACTTGATTAATCTCATCATACCATCTACTAGACATAATGCCATGAGACTTATCTTTCATCAAGAAGTCAAACCATGCTATGGTTATCATATAATCATAAAACATGATAGATATTTGTATGTATTAAAAATAAAGATTAAATTATATATGAATGAATTCATTAATAATTTAATAAAGAGTCCATATGAACCACTCACATGGAGCTTCACAAATACACCATCTATAACCACATTATGAAAAAAATGTCCTTGACATGGGGCCTTGACCATTAGACTATATATAGAATGTTCTTATTGAAAACACATTTTGATTTATGAATACCAAATATAAAATATATGTATTATTTCATTATAATTATAGTTAGGTCTAAAAATTAAATACCTATTCAATCTACATCATGTTTTACACCTGTAACCTATATCATTTCTATGGATATGTGTAGTTGACTCATGGCATACATATCCTTTAATAATGTTGGTTGAATATTTTGTGAATCAGTGTACTGATAAAAAAAATAGGTATGATCAACCAAATTAAGAAGATTAGTCACACAAATGTGTAGGTTTATCACATCAAAAGGGGACTGATCTCTCCTCTCATCAAGAGGAGGTTCCCTATAGACATGTTATATATATATATATATATATATATGTATGTATATAGAAAATAATACTCAAGGGTAGGATAAACCATCCATCTCTCTTTCTTCAGAGATGATGTGTGCAAATCAAAGGAAAAACTCAAGGGAAAAGACAGAAATCAATCCTCTTCTTTCAAAAGTACTATTCACCAAGCCATAAGAATACTCCTAGTAGTAAATGCAAAATGTAACCAAGGACGTAGTAACCAACAAATCGAGATGCAACACAAAGTCTCCACCTGAATTGCCTAAGAGTGAGATATGAAGGACAATGAGGGCACAAAGTCATCCCAAGGTCCTTTACATAGAAATGAAAAAAAAACACACTGAAAGGCAATTATGGGGGCACAAAGTCTCTACACAATTGACTTTAGGACACCTTCCTAACTAATTTCACTAATCTTGCTTGTTGAATTAAAGGAACATAAAATATATTAATGAAAAAGACATAAGAATAGTTTCCCCAACAACAAAGATATCACAACACAAAGTCTGAAAAGTCACTTGCTTTCTTATTTCAATAACAAAATATGATCAACAATCTGAGCTCAAAGTCTCAATAATGCCTTTCAATTTGGATAGAGTTTCATTCTGATTATCAAAGAGATATCCTTTTACAATAAAAGAGAGTCCCTTATATAGCCTCTTTAAGGACTCGTGAATAGTAACACATCATGTTGCATTGAAATTTATTAAGAAGACAGGCTGGAATTTAAGGGCATCTACCCATTTGCTTTTCTCAATGTAGAGAAACAAGTCATGCTATTGAAAGTTTGCCTCTTTCAATGTCCAACTGGCTATCTGATCCTTCTTCGTCATTCCTCCTTTGTTGGTTAATTGAACTGGGTCATTGATTCAATTTGATACTCTATTCCTTAATTGCTTCTTGTTATTCTTAGCCTTAAAGCCTATGAATGCATTCAAGTCTTTAGATTAAAAGGATCAACGACTATTTTATGAGCTTTGAAATTGATGTTCACGCACCCATCAATACGCTTCCAACGGCTAGTTCACTGTTCTTGAATTTGACGTCTTCAGGCGCATCACCCCTTGGTCCTTCTTTGGCTTTCCTCCAATAGCCTTTCTGAATTCCTTCAGACTTTTTGTCTAAAGGAATTCCTTCAGACAAAAATTTTGAAGGAATTATGCCTTAGACTTTTTCAACTACCTTAAACAAAAATATGAAAGAATTTACCTTTGTGGCTTCTTTGAAAATGACCCTTCTGAAGGGTGATTTTGCCAACCAAGTGTCCTCTGCAAGGGCACTTGTCCTTCGGGAAGCTCTTTTGAACTTTTGCTTTGAACCGCTCCTTTTAACCAACCATTGAACCAAGCTTTGAACCATGCTTTGAACCAAGCTTTGAACCAAGCCTTGAACCTTTTGATTAAACTAAGCCAATGAACCAAGCTTTAAACTAAGCTGGTGAACCAAGCTTTAAACCAAGCCACTGAGTGAACCATTTGATTGAACCAAAGCATTGAACCAACTATTAAACCAAGCTTTGGTTCAATGGTTCAATGGTTCATTCTCTTTGATTTGGCTAAGTCATTTAGAAATTCCTTCATTAAACCAAATGCATTGAACCTGTTGAACCTTGAACCCATTGAACCTTTGAACCAAAGTAGTTCAATGGTTCAATGGTTCAATGTTTCAAGCCTTCTCCTTGATAAGTGTTTTGAAGCCATTGAACCTTGAACCTTGATGAAGTGCTTAAATCTTGCCAATGATGTTGAACCTTTGAACTTGTTGAACCTGTTGAACCAAAATGGTTTAAGGTTCAACAGTTTAATGGTTCAATGGTTGGATCCTTGCTCAGATGCTCGCTGATGGACATTTTTGATTGAACCAAGGTGCTAAACCAATCTTGAAAATGACTAAATATTGAAAACTGATTATTTTGATTGAACCCACCTAGAGAGCCTTTGAACTTGTAGAAATGAACCTGCTTGTAGAGTCTATAGAAACCAAGTCCATAGAAATCAACCTATAAAGCCCATTAAACTTGGCCTACAGAGTCTGTAGATTCAAGCCTGCAAAGTCCGTAGATTCTTGAGAAGCTTGAAAAATGAGGAATTTGAATGCCCAGGACAAATTTCAAAAAGGGAAGAGACAATTTTGGTTTGTAAGACCAAAATAATTCAAATGTTGTTCCAAAAATGACTGATATTTTTGGGGGACAATAGCTAGCTCCAATTGGGGAACTTCTATCAATTGTAAAATGAATTGAAGGGAGTAGAATCTAAAATCTCTAGTGTCTTCATGTGTACCATTGGGCTATAGAGTCATGCTACCTAGAAATGAAAGGCATCAAAAATGGAAATAAACAAAGCAAAATAGAATTAAAAACTATACAAATATGCATATATATAGATGCAATGATCTGATACTTCAAGAGTTGAAGTGTTTCAGATGCTACACATTATGAGGTAGAGAAAAGAGTGTGCCATCTTGATATTTTAGTAGAAAGTTGTTTTCACCAATGTGTTGATGAATTATAAATGGGCCTCTCTAAAGGGAGTCAAATTTTCCATGCATCCCTTTTGGTTCTCTCCTTTTGTCCCATAGTAAGACTTGATCCCCAATCTAAAATTCATGATTTTTGGCCTTCTGGTCAAAGAGTTTCTTTACCAGACTTTGATGAGTAGAAATTCTATCCACCACCATGGTTCTCTATTCATCCAACTCAGTTAAGCACATGATTCTCTTATCAAGAGAGCTTTCATATGTCTGATCTTCAATTGCCTTTGCCAATTTCAAGGCTAGCAATTCTAAGGTGATTGGTATCTTAACATTGATGCCACAAAGAAGTTGAAAAGGAGACATACCAATTGCCCTTTTTGGTGTGATTTTGTCTGCCCATAGAGCATCAACCAATGTTTTATGCCATGTCCTTTGATTGTCATCTTCTAGATTCATGATGATAGTTACCAGGTTCTTATTGTTGGATTCAGCTTGTCCATTTCCTTGTGGAAAATAATTAGAAGAGTGAGAGAGTATAATTACATAATGGAAATAGAATTATGTAATCTCTTAGGAGGTGAAACAATCTACATTATCACTAAATTTTTTGATTAGAACTCCAAACCTAGAAATGATATTCTCTTTGAGGAAGTTGCATACAACTTTTGAAGTATCATGCTTAGTTGGGATTGCTTCTACCCACTTGGTGAAATAGTCAGTTACTGTAAGGACATAATCATGTCCAACACTTGAAGTTGGGTTTATAGTCCCAATAAAATCAATCCCCCATTGTTGGAAAGGTTCCTCTATGATCACTGGCTTGAGAGGCAGGGTAGCCAACTTGGGTCTTCCAACAAATTGTTGACAAAGTTCACTTTCCTCACCCACTTATGTGCATCTTGGAAAAGAGTTGGCTAGTTATACCTAGCTCAAAAAATCTTGTGAGCAATTATAAGAGTAGAAAAATGTCCTCTGCAGGCTATATTGTGGAAATATTTCAAAAGTTGGCTTTGTTGCTCTTTGTATACACAGTGAAGGAATACTCCATCTATGCTTCTCTTGTACAAGCCATTGTCCCAAAGGACAAAATTGGTAGCTTTTAACTTGATAGTCCTCCTTTCTTTATAAGACAAATGAGCAGGACATTCACCATAAGTTAGAAAATGAGGAATACCTAAATACCACTCATTGGTAGTGGAAACAAAAAGGACTATTGGTGTATCTTCCACTTCAGCTTCTTCATGTTGTGTATCTTTTGGCTTGTTGTCAGAAATTAATTGGCATAGGCCTTTTCCCCTGACCATCTTTGTTGGCTTGATGTCTAGATTAAATTCTTAGATCTTTGCAATCCAATTGCCTCTTTTTGTGCCAAACTCTTGTTGAGTTAATATGGACTTGACTGTAGTTTCAGAAATTAAGGCAGTACTGTGTGACTTTAGAATATAGAAGCAGAAATGTTTGACTGCTTTCACCAATGCATAAACATGCTTATCTACATTTGAATACTTCATCGCATGGGTTTTGAGAGGGAAACTCATGAAAGAAATAGGAGATTCCATACCTTCCATGTTTTGTTGAACAAGAATTGCTGAAAGTGTGTGTTTAGAAGCATAGCTGTATATAATGAAATCTTTGTTGTAATCTGGACAAACCAAGGTAGGGGCATGGGCAATGGTAGTCTTGATATCCTAAAATGCTGACTTGCCTTCTTTAGTCTAACTAAAGGTGGTCTTCCCTTTCATCATGTTCACAATGTGTCTAGTCTTCTTAGCAAATTTGGGGATGAACCTCCGTAAGAAATTTACTTTTCTAAAGAAAGAGTGAACAACATTCTTACTTGTAGGCAAATTAAGCTCTTGAATAGAATTGACTCTGTCTGAGTCAATCTTTATGCCTTCTTTAGACATAATGTGTCCAAGGAGTTTCCCCTCTATTACTCTAAAAATAGACTTCTTAGGGTTCAAAGAAATACCATTCTAGCGGCAGTGCTCTAGCACTTGTTGTAAGTGGCGTACATGATCAGATCGATGCTTTGAAAAGATAGTTAAGTCATCAAGGTATACCACTATGAATTTACCTATCTCATCCTTGAAAGCCAGGTCCATTTCTCTCTGAAAGGTAACACCAAAATTTATCAAGCCAAAAGGCATCCTTCTCTATGCAAATATACCCCAAGGTGTGGTGAATGTAGACTTGTGTTGGTCTGCTTCGCCAACTTCAACTTGATTATATCCTGAGAAGCCATCTAGCATTGATAACATCTCTGAAACTATCACTATTTGAAGCACTTGATCCATGATTGGCAAAGGATAATTATCTTTTAAAGATGACTGATTTAGACTCCTAAAATCTACACAAATGCAAATTTCACCTTTCTTCTTCTTTACAGGCACTATGTTTGTAATCCATGTGGAATGATGGATTGGGAAGATGATTCTATCATTTAACATTTTTTGTATCTTAGACAGAATAGTACCTGATATTTTTGGATTATAATATCTGGATTTTTGCTTTTAGGGCATTGAATTAGCCTTGAGAGGAATGTCATGGTAGATTTCATCAGGTCTGAGAGACTTCAGGTCTTCATAATAGTATGCTAGGACATCCATGTATTGACAAAGTAAAGTGGTGAACTTGAATCTTTCTTTAGGGGTGCAGCACTTACCAATGTTAACCATCTTGGGATTTTATTTAGTAGTAATATTTACTTGTTCGAATCCCTAAGAGAAACTTAAATCTATTTGTTATTGCTTGATGAATCTATCATGCTTGTCAAATAGTTTCTCAAGAGAAACTAGGCCTTTGGGAATTTTATTTCCTTTTAGATGTATTAATTCTTCATTTATATTTGAACTGGATTCAGAGGCTGATTCATACTTCTGAGGTTCACTATCTTCAAAATGTAGTTATTCAAAATTATGTTTTCATTCTAGGAAGACAATGATTTGATGATCATCATTGAATACTTACCAATGATCAGCATTGTCAAGAACACTTGGTCTATAGACCAGCTCAATAGTATACGTGTCTTCTTTGAAATTTATGTGAGGAACTAAAAGAGTTCCTGAAATAGGAAGTACATCAGCTCTGTCATTAGACTCTCTAGGTATGGCAAAAATGTTGAAAGCATCAAAGCTTTAAATTTGGTCCCAAACTAGGTTACGGTAGTGGCGTAATCTTTCATTCTTGGTTTGGTATAGATTTCTCACTTGACAAACCACTAATTCAACATCCCTTTGGCATGAAGAAACTTGATGCCTTTTCCTTGAGCAACATTCATTCCCAGCAATAGAGATTCATATTCAGTTGTATTGTTAGTGTTGCTAAATTGCAATTTGTAAGATGAAGGAAACATATCTCCTTGAGGAGATATAAACACAATCCCAACTCTCAAACCAATAAAGGAATAACTACCATCAAATTCCATAGTCCAAACCTCATCAAATACTAATTTTTATTTAGACTTTCCTTCATTAGAGAGGAAGGGTCCTTCTTCATTTGTATTGCAACCTACTAGTTCTACTATTCTAGTTGAACTAATTTTTGGGTTAGCACTTTCAATAATTTTATTAGATGTTTCATGCAATTCATCTATAGATAGAAAGAAGTTACCCATACCTACAGATTCAAAAAGAATTTGAGATTCAGGGGCTAATTTTTTGGGTGACCACATATTTTGCCTCCTTTTTAGGGAGCAACCTCTTCATTATGCCTTGTACAGGGATCCTTGCCTCAGACAGGTCCATGCTTAATTCTCCTCCCACGTCTTTACAAAAATTTCATCCAAGTAAAATGCCATAGGATGTTGGGACGTCAGCCACCAAGAAAGTCATTTTGATTCTCTTGTCTGGAAAGGTTGCAAATGCAAATTGGGCATCTTTGATTTGCCCCAGTAATGGTACTTGTTTGTTCTCCATGGAGAAACATCTCTCAAATGTCTTGGTTAGTGTGAGACTCAAAGACTCAGCTACTTTAGTAGGCATGACATTGTTAGATGCACCTGAGTCTATAATACAATTACTCAGCTTGTGACCATTTATTATCAAGGAAAGATAGAAAGGTTCTATTTTTCTAGGAGCAGAGGAGTAATAACAAGATTATTTAGAATGGGCATGTTCTTTAGAGAATCAGGAGTTACCTTTTTAGCTTTTTGTCCTATAGGAATAGTTTGGTTCTTGACACGTTGGATCAATTTATCCAATTGATTAGGATTAGACTACAAATATTCAAATTCAGACATCTATATTTTTGTATTTTTGACATGATCAACTATGTCAAATGGCTAAATTGAGATAGGTATAGAGGAAGGTATTTCAACCTTTTGAGTTTTAGGAGGGATGGGAGGAGGGCTGGTTTGTGAAATGGGAGTAGAAGGTGAAGGTGAAATTGATGTATTTGCCTTTTGGGTGATCACCAGATCCTTTGACTAAAAGGGTAGAGTGGATCCATGCTTAGCAATCATAACTGCTGGTTGAGGTTGCTCTTTTGTCTTCCCTTTATCAGCTTGCTAGATTGATTGGTTCTTAGACCTAGTAAACACTGCATATGATCCATCAAAAGCTTCTCTTTTGCTTCTGAGTTCATCTTGATATACTAGGAAACCAAGGTGGGAGTTGTCAACTGATTCTTCTTGATTTTTTATATAGAGATTCACATCATTTTCTTGATTCAATTTAGGCTAGAAAGAGAACTCTGATTCTACTTCAAGATATCCCATTACTGAATTGGTTGGAGGAGCTTCCAAGGCAAGTTTCCCTTGTGGGGGAAGAAGATGATTTTATCACCCTTGATTCTTGGCAACATTGCCCTGATATGACTGATTTGGGAATGTCCTTCTTGGCATATCTCTGTATGAAGGAGCAGAAGACATTCCTTGCACCATTTGATTTTTGAGAGCAAGCAACTCATTTTCCAACTTCTACACCATTATGTTAGGTTGTGGAGCTAAAAGCTTCACCAGGATGCGAATAGGAGGAGTTGTTGAAGTGTCATAGACACCAGCATCAGTCAAGCCAATTGACATTAGTCAAGAGTGGATAGGAAGTTACTAACATCAGTCAGGGATCAATCGACATTGGTCACCTCCAGGCAGATAGGGACTGATGTCGGTCACCTATGCAGCTCTAGAACTGTGAGTTGATGAATAGTTTGTTAATGAATCAGTTGTTTTCATGTTAAGAGGCTAATTTTGGTCTTGAGTTGTGAGTCTAATTATTTTAATTAAGAATGTCTAATTATTGTATGCATGAGATCTATATAATAGACTCATGGGCTGTATTGTAAAATTATACTAGAGTGAGAGAGAAAAGATTAACTCCTTTAGAAGAGAGAGAGAGAGAGCAAGAGTGCTAGATAGCCAAGAGGGCTTGTAGAAGAGAGTAGGGATTAGCTTTTCCTAGTTCCAAAGGGGTGCTAAGTGTGTATGATCAGGAAGAGTTGTAGGTTGTGTAAGGTTTGGTAAAAGATCCACCAAGGTACTAGTTGAGGAATCATAAGGACATGGTTAGGTAAGGACAAGGGTTCTTTAGGGTGTAGAGATATCTACATGGTAAGTAAGGTCTGTTGATTTGTAGGTTGTTGCAAGAGAAGGGAGATCTACTTGGAGTATAGTTGTGTACTTGGTGTACTGGCAACATTGTTACTGACTGGTGGAGGTGAACAACAACTATGTGTTTGAGTTGATTGTTGTGACCGTAATTGAGAGAGTGAACTGTTGAAGGAGAATTACAGGTGAACCCTAGAAGTGTGGGAGCTCTAGAGGTGTGGGAAGAAGAAGTGTGGCATCTTCTTTATTATATTTTATTCTGATTGAGTAATAATACAATTGGGTATTGTCTCTCATATTCTATGTTGTTTCATATTTCTAGTTACTTATCATTTTGGTTAAATTTTGTGTTTAGTTGCTAATACAAAGGTAATCAATTGTGCCCTTAGTGGGCAGTAGTTCCTAGCAAAGTGGTATTAGAGCAGTTTGTTGTTCTAGATTACCTGACAAGTGGTATCAGGTCTAAGGTTGTAGGAGTAGGTGGACCAAGTTGGTACCAATCTTGATAAGTTGGTATCAGAAGGTGGTTAAGTACACTAACAAGTGGTCAGAGTGTGTTAAGTGTTTTTTTGATTATAGGTCACTCACAAGGGTTTCAAATTGAGTGGGAGTATAACAATGGTAGAAGAAAGTAAGCTATGAATGGATAAATTGAATAGCATGAATGATGAATTATAGATTGATGGAAAGAAAGAGTAGGTAAAGAAAAGTTGTTGGTTGGTAGAAGATCAACGTGAAGGAAAGGAAGAAGCAGATGTTGTAGGTGTTGTTGCACAGGATGCTCTAGATAAAGTAGAATCTTGGATTATAGATTCTATTGCCTCTTTCCATGCAGCCTGTAATAGAGCATCTTTTCATGTGTATGTCTAGGGGGCTTTGGAGAGCTTTATTTAGGGGATGGTATGCCTTGTCAAATGGTTGGCAAAGGGAAAGTGCAACTGGAATTACATATGGGCAACACATGGGTGTTGAAGGAGGTTATGCATGTCCCAGTCTTGAAGTAGAGTTTGGTTTCTATAGGAAAGTTGGGTGATGAGGGATGCATAGTAACCCTCACAGTGGATTATTGGAAAGTTACCAAGGGTGCACTTATTTTAGCAAGAGGTAAGAAAGTAAGTACTCTTTATCTATCTACTTGTATTACTAATTCTACTTCTAGTTTATCTACTTCAAATGTAGATTCAAAGATGTGGCTTTGTAGGCTTGGTTACATATGTAAGAAGGGAATGCATTATATTAAGTGGAAGACAAATATCTTTGACAAACTTAAGAACTAGAAAGCCTTGGTGTTCATGGAGGAGATGACAGACAGAGATTAGTTGAGGGGACTAAATTATTTTGAGTAGGGCTATTTTAATTTGGATAGGGTTTTGATCCAAGGGGAGCTCATGGGTAAGAAGTAATCACTCACAAGAAAACACAAGTACCGGCATCGATCATGCGAAACTAACATCAAATAGATAGGCACCAACGTCGGTCATGTGTAGATTAGAGGAGTCAGTGGTGTTGGGCAAGTGAAGACTGATGTCAATCAGATGGGAACCAATGTCAACAACAGGGACACTGGTGTCGGTCAGGGAACTAGCATTGGTAGTAAGGGTCAGTCACAAGGAACTGACATCAGTCAGGTGTAGATTGGGAGATGGTCGAGATCGGTCACTAGAATGGATGTTGGGCGAACAACAAGTTGTCAAGGAGTCTCAAACACCCATGTGGAGGACTAAAAGGGTAAGTGAATCTCATATTCATTGTTCACCTTCTTACTTGTTGATTATTGATGGTCAAGAACTAGGAAGACATGAAGAAGCAATGCAGGTAGAATCCAAGAAATAATGGGAGCATGGCATGAATTCTTCAGAAGAGAACCAAGCGGGAGATTTGGTAGAGTTTCCAGTGGGGATGAAAGCACTGAAAGATGAATGGATTCCCAGGTTGAAGAAGAGAGTGGTTGGATACATGAGACAGAAGGCTAGGGTATATGGTTTGAGGAAGGTGCAAGATAGTGGTATAGGTTTGACAGGTGGATGACAAAGTAGGGCTTCAGTCAATGTCAGTGTAACCATTGTGTTTGTTTTTTACTGGGTTGGATGATGATTGCAACATTATCTTGTTACTATTGTGTGGTTGCTTGTTGTAGGGTTACACATGCAATGAGCTTTTGAGCTAAAGGTAAAGTTAGTTCAGAGGTATGTCATGAAGAATTTGGGAGCAATGCAAATTCTTTGGCATAAGAGACATGGAAGATCACAGATTGATTTTGTCTCTAGTGGGAGCTAATGTGAAGAAGGTGTTGGTGGGGTTCAATACACAGGATGCAAAACCTGATAAGCACACCAAGGGCTGGACAGTTCAAGTTGAGCTTAGAATAGTGTTCAAAATTAGATGAGGTTTGGTGTAGACCTAAGGGAAGGTGGATTCTCAGGTATCTGAGAGGGACTAGCAGTAGGTTAACATGTTATGCAGGGTCAAGGTCTTCACTACATAGAATTGTAGGTTTGGATGTGGCAGGTTACTTGGATGATAGGAGGTGCACCACAAGTTGTGTGGTGGTTGGTCTTCAAGATTGAGCTTGAAGAGGGATACAAGCTAGGAAATGAATTAGACAAAAGTATAAGTACAAGTATAGGTGCAATTATTTATCTCCAAGTGGGAGATTGTTAGGTTGTGGAGCTAAAAGCTTCACTAGGATGCGAACAAGAGGAGTTGTTGAAGTGTCACAGACACCAACATTAGTCTGGCCAACTGATGTTGGTCAGGAGTGGACAGGAAGCTACTGACATCGATCAGGGATCGACTGATGTCGGTCACCTCTAGGCAGACAAGGACCAACGTCGGTCGCCTGTGCAGTTCCAAAACTATGAGTTGATGAATAGTTTGTTAATGAACCAGTTGTTTGCATATTAAGAGGCTAATTTTGGTCTTGAGTTGCGAGTCTAATTATTGTAATTAAGAATGTCTAATTATTGTATGCATGAGATCTATATAATAGACTCATGGGCTATATTGTAAAATTGTACTAGAGTGAGAGAGAAAAGATTAGCTCCTTTAGAAGAGAGAGAGAGCAAGAGTGCTAGATAGCCAAGAGGGATTGTAGAAGAGAGTAGGGATTAGCTTCTCCTAGTTCCAAAGGGGTGCTAAGTGTGTATGATTAGGGAGAGTTGTAGGTTGTGCAAGTTCTAGTAGAAGATCCACTGGGGTACTGGTTGAAGAATCATAAGGACTTGGTTAGGCAAGGACAAGGGTTCTTCAGGGTGTAGAGATATCTACATGGTAAGTAAGGTATGTTGATTTGTAGGTTGTTGCAAGACAAGGGAGATATACTTGGAGTATGGTTGTGTACTTGGTGTACTGGTAGGATTGTTACTGACTAGTGGAGGTGAATAACAACTCTGTGTTTGAGTTGATTGTTGTGACCGTAATTGAGAGAGTGTACTATTGAAGGAGAATTATAGGTGAACCCTAGAAGTGTGGGAGTTCTAGAGGTGTGGGAAGAAGAAGTGTGGCATCCTATTTATTGTATTTTCTTTTGATTGAGTATTAATACAATTAGGTATTGTCTCTCATATTCTGTGTTGTTTCATATTTCTAGTTACTTATCATTCTAGTTAAATTCCATGTTTAGTTGTTAATACAAAGGTAATCAAGTGTGCCCTTAGTGCGTATTAGTTCTTGGGAAAGTGGTATCAGATCATTTTATTGTTCTAGATTACCTGACACATTGGATTTATGGTTCTTGTAGATGCATATTTAGAAGATGATGAAGGTCTATTTCTATTTGGATCTCTTCTTATCTTTCCTACTAAGATGAGATCTTCTACCTTAGTGGCCAAATGTTGAGCTACAAAAAGATCTATTAGACTAGCATGTTTGAAAATAAAACTAACTTCATGTAACTAAGAATTAATGAAGAAGCATTTGAGATTCTCAGTTGTAGGTTGAGCAATTACAGGAATTCTATTCCTTAATTTGTCAAATTGGCTATGAATTCCCTCATTGGTTCATGAGGCTCTTTCTTCATCTATGTAAGTTGAGCCAAAAGTGCATGTGCATCTTTTATAGGTTTGAATCTATCTTCAAACTTATCTCTGAGGGTATTCCAATTAGTTAGTAACCTTGCCTGTAGATGATAAAACCAATCTGTAGCAACACCTTGTAATGTTTCTACAAATAGCCTGACTACTACATCTTCAAATTCTACTCCAATTACTCCAAAAGCTATGCTGAAGGCTGTAATGTGTTCATCAGGATGAACTTTCCCATCACCATAGAATTTGTGGAAATTCTTCCTTAATCTGCATGGAAACTCATGTAGAGGTGGAGTAAGATTGAGAGGACCAGAATCATTACCCCAGGGGCCTTGAACTTCCATTATATGAATATGAAAAGGAGGAATAACAAATCTCATAGGGGTAATTATTGGCAAAGCTTTATCAATAGTAGAAGTGGATACTTCATCTAGCAATGGAGATCTAACTTTAGTAGGAGGAAAGCTCTTGGTTCATTGGAGATGAGATGGTGAAGGAAATAGATCAAAATCACTTTACTGTACCAACTCAAATATAGGATCAATAATCCCTTTAGCCCTTTGGCTTTGTGTATACCTTGAATCTGCTAGATTGTGAAACAAAAATGGAAAAGAATTGACTTTTCTTTAGTTTAAAGCTTGAGGCTTTAAATTATGCATTCTTTCCCAGTTAGTGTGGAGGTGAATGGTAAGGCTATAAATAGATAATGGGTTATAATCCCCAATAAAGTCACCAAAAACTGTTGGTTGAATATTTTGTCAATCAATGTACTGATAAAAAAATAGGTCTGATCAGCCAATGTAGGAAGATTAGTCATTCAAATGTGTAGGTTTACCACATCAAAAGGGGACTGATCTCTCCTCTCATCAAGGGGAGGTTCCCTATAGATATGCTATATATATATATATATATATACATATATATATATATATATATATATATATATATATATATATATATATATATATATATATATATATATGTATATATATATATATAAACAGAAAATAATAGTCAAGGGTAGGATAAACCATCCATCTCTCTTTATTCAGATATGATGTGTGAAAATCAAAGGAAAAACTCAAGGGAAATGATAGAAATCACTCCTCTTCTTTTAGAAGTACTAGTCAGCAAGCCATAAGAATACTCCTAGTAGTAAATGTAAAATGTAACCAAGGATGTAGTAACTAGCAAATCAAGATGCAGCACAAAGTCTCCACCTAAATTTCCCAAGAGTGATTTACAAAGGACAATGAGGGCACAAAGTCATCACAAGGTCCTTTACATAGAAATGAAAAGAAAACACACTGAAAGGCAATTATGGGGGCACAAAGTCTCTCCACAGTTGACTTTAGGACACCTTCCTGACTACTTTCACTAATCCTGCTTGTTAAATTAAATGAACATAAAATATATTAAGGAAAAAGACATAAGAATAGTTTCCCCAACAATAAAGATATCACAGCACAAAATCTGAAAAGTCACTTCCTATCTTATTCCAATAACAAAATATGATCAACAATCTGAGCTCAAAGTCTTAGTAATGCCTTTCAATTTGGGTAGAGTTTCATTCTGATTGTCAAAAAGAGATCCATTTACAATAAAAGAGAGTCCCTTATATAGCCTCTTCAAGAAGGACTTGGGAATAGTAACACATCATGTTGCATTGAAATTTGTTAAGAAGATAGGCTAGAATTTAGGGGCATCTACCCATTTGCTTTTATCAATGCAGAGAAACAACTCATGCTATTTAAATTTTGTCTCTTTCAATGTCCAGCTAGTGATCTGATCCTTCTTCATCGTTCCTTCTTTTCTAGTTAATTGAACTAGGTCCTTAATTTAATTTGATACTCTATTCCTCAATCACTTCCTACTGTTTTTGTCCTTAAAGCCTGTGAAAGCATTTGGGTCTATAGATTATAAGGATCAACAGCTATTTTATGAGCTTTGAAATTGACATTTGCGCACTCATCAATATGCTTCCAACAGCTAGTTCACTATTCTTTAATTTGATGTCTTCGGGTGTTTCACCCTTTGGTCCTTCTTTGGCTTTCCTCCAGTAGCCTTTCTTAATTCCTTCAGAATTTTTGTCTGAAGGAATTCCTTTAGACAAGAAGTCTAAAGTAATTATGCCTTAGACTTTTTCAATTGCCTTAAACAAAAATCTTAAATAATTTACCTTTGCGGCTTCTTTGAAAACAACCCTTTTAAAGGGTGCTTTTGTCAACCAAGTGTCCTCCACAAGGGCACTTGTACTTTAAGAGGATATTTTGAACTTTTACTTTGAACCACTCCTTTGAACCAACCATTAAACCAAGCTTTGAACCACGGTTTGAACCAAGCTTTGAACCAAGCCTTGAACCTTTTGATTGAACTAAGCCGATGAACCAAGCTTTGAACCAAGCTGATGAACCAAGCTTTGAACGAAGCCACTAAGTGAATTGTTCAATTCAACCAAAGCATTGAACCAAAATTTGGTTCAATGGTTCAATGGTTCATTCCCTTTGATTTGGCTAAGTCCTTTGGAAATTCCTTCATTGAACTAAATACGTTGAACTTATTGAACCTTGAACCCATTGAACCTTTGAACCAAAGTGGTTCAATGGTTCAATGGTTCAAGCCCTCTTCTCCTTGATAAGTGTTTTGAAGCCATTGAACCTTGAACCTTGATGAAGTGCTTAACTCTTGCCAATGATGTTGAACCTTTTAACTTGTTGAACCCATTGAACCAAAATGGTTCAAGGTTCAACAGTTCAATGGTTGGATCCTTACTTAGATGCTTGCCAATGGACATTTTTTATTGAACCAAGGTGCTGAACCATTCCCAAAAATGACTAAGTGTTGGAAATTGATTCTTTTGATTGAAACTACCCGCAAAAGCCTTTGAACCTATAGAAATGAACATGCATGTAGAGTCTGTAGAAAGCAAGTCCATAGAAATCAACCTGTATAGCCCATTGAACTTGGCCTATAGAGTCCATAGATTCAAGCTTGCAGAGTCCATAGATTCCTAAGAAGCTTGAAAAATGAGGAATTTGAATTCCCAAGACAAATTTCAGAAAGGGAAGAGACAATTTTGGTCTGTAGGACCAAAATAGTTCAAATGTTGTCCCAAAAATGAGTGATATTTTTGGGGGACAACACATAATATCTAGTCACATTTTTCTATGATTCTTATATTGTTAGTAGGGTTAGCCTATGGAATAATCATGTCCTAATGGGAGTCTATATAGGAGTTAGTTGTCTGTATTTATTCATCATATTTTAATTTTTTTTATTATTGTATTGTTGTGTAGGTTTCTCCCTCAAAGTGGATCAATCATATATATATCAATTATTATAATCCTTAAATAATTATTGCTATGGATCTACTTGTTCTACTCATATTTATATGATATATTATTCTAATTGGTGTGAATTATCTAAGTAATTTAATTACAAGTGGTATCAAAGCATCAATTTGGGAATGTTTTTATGGTATTTGTTTTGTAGATCTAGTGTAGTTGTTATATTGAGAGTTGAGGAATTAGAAAAAATTAACTTTCAATCTGAGAATTTTTTGTCATCACTATAGTAATATTTAAAGTTTTATTTTTTAAATTAAAATAAACACATATTTATTTCACACCTTTATGTAGATTAACACTCATTGGATTCATCTCGATGATATTATTGTAATGGTATAGTTTTTTGGTACATGTTTTAGGCCTAAAACCCTCAATAATAGGGTTTTTGCATGGCTAGTCTTGACACTCATAGCATAGAAAAGGGAAAGATAGTACAAACATGAATCCAAAGGATGATATATGATCCAAAACTTTGGGTCCTTTTATTTTTGAGGTGGTTCACTAAATTCAATTAGATATGCAAATCATGGTGAAAAAATATGATCTCGATGCAAAAAGGGGACATCACTAAGGTAAAATGTGACATCCATGATGTGAAGACTCAATTGGAAACTATTATATGAAAATTAACCACTCTTAGGTCTCTCTACCTAAATAATATTTTAGTGATCTATTTGATTTCTCCTAACTAGAATAATTAAAACTCCAATATTTATTTGAAACACATGATTCCAAAAGTGGAAGTGTAAAAATTTGATGGTAAGGATCCAATAACCTAAATTAACCAAATGGAAATATAGTTGATCTATATTAGACCCCATGTGCATAAATGGTGGCCATGGAATCTCTATATCTAGAACCTAATCAGTTCATTTGGTTTAGTGGTTATTCTTAGATGAAAAATAATGGCCTTCTTGTTAGCTATTCAATATTTTTTATGAGCTATAGAAATAATATCATAAAAAGTCTCTAAAAACTAATTTTTTTAGTTATCAAATTTGTGAAAAAAATGGCCTCTCAAGGATTATATTAAATATTTCCATAATCTCTCCTTACACATAGATGACAAAAATATAAATAAATTAAATGACTTGTGTTTGGGTAGACTCAATGAGGACATGTAGATTGATGTTAACATGTTTAATCCAAGTTTAGTATATAAATCCATAACATTACCACATAATTTAGAGTAAATATATCTAGTAAAAATAAGGGATTCTACCACAACATGTTAACACATTTTCCTAGCATAATCATTTCCGCAACCTAAAAAATTAACCCTCAATAAAATTCAGAGAAGCATGTAAAATGGTTATGTTTTGGTTGTAATAGAAAGTGGAAAAAAGGAAATAAATGTAGTGAGAAGAATTTTTTATACTTTTAAGGATCCCATTAATATGAAGAATATGATGCGACCATATGTAAGGGTAAGGAAGAGATAGAGTATAAATATGCATATTCCCACCATACCATCTCTTCTCATGCACTTTCATGTATTAACATGCCTTAAAACATTAAGGTTGTTGGATTCCTCAAGAAAGATAAGATGAAAGTGTTAATTAACTCAAAGAGTACACATAGGTGCATTAGTAGTAAGTTTTATACTCATTTGAACTGTTTCATTTACCTAACTCTAGAATTTTAGGTTATGGTTTCAGATAGTGGCACAATCAATTATTGTAGGAAATTCCATAGTATTAAGATTGCTATGGGAAACTCAAAGATAGAGTCTCCTATATTTTATGTTCTCATGGGTGGGTAAAACATTATTTTATGATTCCAATGCCATACAACCTTAGGCATGATAGAGATAAATTTATAGGAACTATTCATGTCCCTTCATTCTAAAGGTAGGACATTTTAAATACATGGATTATGGTCAAAATTTACATAATTGGTTAGTTCACATGAGATGATGAATATTATCAAAAAATGTGTTAAGGGATTTTTAGCATGATTATTCTCTATACAATTTCAACCAATAAAGATATCTAAACATCCTAATCTCCATATGATTTTTGGTGACCACCTATAATCACCTAAAAGTGGTAATTATATGATAATAGTGTCACTTGACTTTTCTTATCCCTAGCCTATCCCTATACCTATCCTAAAGACTTTGCCACACTTTTCTAATCATTGTGTAGACCACAAACACCTACCATCAATCTAAACACATTCCCAAGATAATTTTTTATGCACGCCACAGCCTTAATGAGGTATCCTCTAACATTTTAGGATCTTA